>JAJGRW010000877.1:165031-479908 GCA_025461045.1 Carex parvula | reverse complement strand
GATGTGTAAGTTTATAGTTTTTTCAACTTAATCCACTTCTCACCTGGGATTAGGTTTTATGATTCAATTTAACGGCCAATTTCTTTGCCCCTGGATTTGTCAACCTAAATTTCTTACAATTTATTGATGGTGCAGCTAGAGATAAGATGAAATCCCTGAAACAACTAAACTTATTTTGATTGGAGGCTATGGGAAGAGTGCAATTCCCATAAAATAAAGAGTATTTTTTATGACTTTGGAGCCCTTCTTCTATTGATATGCTCGAGTTACAGTCAGTTGTTTTAATCGTGCAACACTGATCGCTGTAGTTTTAACAGTTATTATACCCTGCCCAATTAACCTGAATTTGACCAGCAATATCCAACTCGCATATCAAATCCTATTTGAGCTTCCGCTGTGCTAGTAAACTGCAAACTCTTTACCATTTTGCATCAGTCCATCCCTTAATTGTATAAGTTCAGCAAACTGGTTGCACCTAATGGATAGCAACAAAATTTAGAGTTCAAAACACCTTGATAGGCATTATTACTTTTTGCATGATGATTTTTCTCTCTGAGGAGCACATGATACTTGAGAATTCAACATCCATATGAGTATGAAGAAAAATTACAAGATCCTTCAGAAATGGATGAAAAAATGGTGTTCGCCATGGAGAGATGAATATTTGGTACCATGATGTTGAATTTATTTCATTGTCGATGATCTGGGTTGTTAATTACTGTAAATTCCGTACTCTCCCTGCATTCTAAGCCGACGAAGCTCCTCTGTACTCTTACTGAATCCGCATGATTTAAGGAAAGATTTTGGTCTCTTTGACATTATAATTGATTTAATTAGTCTAGGCACTAATTTTATTAGGACTATTATGAGATATCAAGAATAATTGGGTGCAAGGAGTGATCTGGGAGAATTTAGAGAGGATAGGAAATAGAGAATTTTGCGAAAACAAATTGCCTAAATAGGTGAAAACTTCAAACATCATTTAAATTATATATGTGGCAGGTGGCATAGAAACAAGGGTTGGGGCACATTGTAAAAATTATATAAATTTTGAATTTATGTAGGAATAAGTTAATTATAAACCTTGGCTGAAACTAATTTAATTACCAATTCCCCCCCCTTTGATTTCTGATCTATTTATTGCCTCTCATGACAGGCATGGTTCTTAATCAGTATGGGGTGCTTCATGATGGGAAGAAACGATATCCTGGTGCCATTTTTATATGTATGTTATTTTAATTCATTATGCTTTTTTTTAGGTAATTTCTGATATACCCTACATAAACCGTAATGACTTCCTTTATCCAAAGAGAAGTTTTGATATAGACTGATAAAGGGGTAAATTATTCAAAAAGGTTAAGAAGAGCTAACTTGACATGACAGTTTTTAACTTTAGTAAAAGCATGTAATGTTGTATCTTTGATTTTTTTTTCTATTTTAGACAGTAATTGTTTTCCTGCCTCATGATGTAGTAACTTCACTTGCTGAATTTTTCTCAGACATCCTGAGAGAACTGACTTACACTTTTGTGAATTTTGCCCCAAACATTTATGTGATAATTCGCTTGCTGATGTCAGAAGCTAGCAGCAACATGAGCAAAAATGGTAATCATAAGCAATTCATCAAGAAGAGCAGTTGTTACCGGCGGAAGCTTAAATCTCTCGGGTTCGACCCGTCTCTCTTCCTTGGGGATATTAATTACCAGTGGAGAACTAAACCATCAATTTATTGTGAGGTATAATATTTTATTTCATACAGTTCATTAAGGAAATTTTCCTTTTGCTAGCTCTAGCTCTTATGTATAATTATAATAATAAAATAAATTAGGAAAGATGATCCCTGGTTTGCTGCTCTAGGAATATTGTGAATTATTGCAAATGCTTCCTATGTTAGTTTAACATATGTAATATTGTGAATTATTGCAAATGGTTCCACGTGTTAATCTTCCAAGTTTATCCTGAGACATGGCACTGAAGCCTTGGGTTTACCATCTGGCGGTTCAAAACCTATGGATTTTGATAGTCTTGAGCAAAATTTAGAGCTATGTGCAAAGAAAACAAAACCAGTACCTATGGTGGCTGCTAACCTGAAAATAGAAGACTTTACTTAATACTGTCACCTATCAACTTGTATGCCACTGAACATTTTTTCCTTTAAAGCTTTCTGTGCTGAGGGAGGGTTCATGAATAGCTTGGGGCTTAATTACATCTTCTTCACTACTAGCACTTATGACCTGATCTCCACTAATATAGCCAGTGCTTGTAACTTTGAGTGGGTTATTTTCCCTGGAGGATCAAACTCAGATTTCATGTAGAAGAATGGAGATGAAGACTTGGCATGCTCTTGAAAAATGAGAGAGAGCTAGAGATTGTCACTATAGAGAGAAAGAATAGATGCGAGTTTGACCAGCTTCCACAAATGGCTGATCAAATGGGCCTTTATTGGTACCCTCTCTTTCTCTCTCTCCCTTACTCCCTCACTGATACCAAAGTGTGCACATGTACGATTTTCAGTACTGTACAGTACTTAAATCTACTAACCAGTTGGTTAGTGGTTACTGGTTCCTATTTTTTTTCTTTTGTAGTGGCCATAATATCAAGGCACGACAAATACCCTGCCACATGGCAGGATTCTACTGCTGATCTAAAAAACAGAAATCATAAAACTAATAGAATTTCTTTCATGTGTCAGTGCATCTTCTTCAAAAATCACAAGACTCAAAGCTTCCCCTTCTAGCACAAATGCTCTTTATCGACCCGAGTGCATGACATGTCTTATGTAAAGTAATGTGAGTCAACTAAGAGACGGTAAAATATTTCATGTCAAAGTGATATTCTCTTTTAACTAAGTGTCACAAATTTTAATTCCATATTATATTGCTTCTGAATTTTCAGCCGTCAATATGAAAGAGTGGTTCTGTTAGCAAAGTACCACTTCCAAATTACCAACCGGATCTCGATGATAAAAAACCTTTAAGAGAGGTACTGTACTTTTTTATAACTTTCAAATTGCCTTTAGTGTGAGTGGTATTGTTGTGATTTTACCTACACCTTTTAAACCATTAAACTTAAGTTATAAACTATTCATAGTCTATGTTGTTATTTTTGGGAATACCGATTATATTTGAAGACATTTAGGGGCATTATTATGATTTTTTTCTGAAAATTTTGGATATTGATTAGCACCTTATTATTTTGAGCCTGTGTTTCTACTGATCTTTTGAGGCAATTGCAACATTTGAGCTGGTTGACGAAATGATAATTTCTGATTAATTTGATGATGTCTCGGTGTTGATACCATTTGATTTGCAAAGAGAGGTGAACAATCTACTAGGGGATCACCTTTAGAGAAAACGAAGCACAAAAGGTGTTTTACCAAGGCCTGCATTCTCTAGGTCGAGCAGATTTGACAGCTTTGTTGCTGACGAGTCTCGATCAGCATTCTGACGTGGCCCACCCAAGTGCAGTAGTGGAGAAAATTCTTAGAAGAAGCTTAAATATCCGCAACCAGCAGCGGACTTGACAGGTATATACATTTCTCTAGGGTTTATGTGTAATTTGGGTTCAGGTATATAACAATAATAAAAAAGATTATTTTTACAATTATAAAGATAATCAGTACTATAATAAAAAATAGTCAAAAACTTTTTTAATTAGCTGAATACGTATTTGAAAAAGGCACATTAGATTCAATTATACCACGTAATCTTTTAAAAGTTGTTCATGGTGAATTGTTGACGTTCCACAGTATCTTTCCTTTGAATCAAAATGAAAACAAAAAACAATTATTGGTGCACATGCAGCATAATTTGCACCCAGCCACGGCGAATCTTTGCCATGGCTCTATGAGAGGGTTGCAGCTGAAAGAGGCGAGAACAGTTTTATTAGAATACTATAGAGTTAGGTTTCATAAAAAGGCTTTGCAAGTTATGTGATATTGAGAAGGTACTCTATTTTTGGTAATTTACTGACTCTAGGTCTTGCAACGAGACAAGTAAGGTCTATTGTTTAGTTTTTGGTACTGTCAGGTCTAGTAGTGATACTGATCGTTTATCTTTTTTCCGTGATTTGCATCTATAGACCTTAATAAGCTTCTTCTGGCTGTAACATGAATTATAGGCAAACATTTTTAGGCTTGCATGTATGTGCTGGTACGGTACTATGTATACTTTGGTTTGGAATTCAACTAATATTTATTACAATAAGGTTGTTTTCTTTGTTGTTTAATCTTATTTTCAATTGTTGTTTCAACAAAAAACAAACAATTATTTTCAATTGCTGTTTAATTTCACCCTTTTACGCCAACATACACAAGGAAAAAAAGGTTGTGGCGTAGCCACAACAACGCACCTAGTTTTTTATTAATCGAAAATAAATAAATAAAAATCGCTATTGAGTGTCAAACAATACACAAGGAAAAAAAGGTTGTGGCGTCGCCACAACAACGCACCTAGTTTTTTATTAATCGAAAATAAATAAGAAAAAATCGCTATTGGGTATCAGTTTGACAGAATTTCGAAATATAGGTAGGACGGGTTGATTTACTCTGTCTCATGGGACGGGTCATTTTAACCCGTCCCACTAATCCATCTCTGTTCGACTTTAACAACCGCTAATCAAATTAACCTAACAGGAAAAAACCACGGACGGTATAGATCGTCCTGTCCAATGAGCGAACAAAAAAAAATTCACGGACGGGTTAATCCGTCTCGTCTGAGACCAATGCATTTTCTAAAGATTTCCAAGGTTCTCAATTTATTGAGAAAAAAATTTGCTGGGTTTGAATTGGTCAACCATATTTTCATTCAACAACCAATGCATTTGAATTTGCTGGGTAATTGACCAATTCATTCAACAAACAATGCAGCCAGGAACGGGATAATCCATAACATCCCGATTATTTTTTTCCACGGTCGGACGTGATCGAATTTACCGTCCTGGTTTTTTCTGATTAACGGTGCGGAGGCGGATTAGGAATAAATATCCGGACGGGTTAAATTTTCACATCCCGTGAAACTGGATAAACTAACCCGTTCTATCTATATATGAAATTTCCACCAAAATGATCTCTTTAACAATATTTTTTTATTTTAATTTCGATTAATAAAAATTTCGGCCGAATTCAACTTGATCAACCAAGTCTTCGACAGGGGAGCAGCTTGGGTCCGATGGACATTGGACCCAAAGTTGGTTCGATGGGCTCCACTACCGTCCGATCTGCTTTAAGATTAGTGCGCACGTTAATTAAAGCAGACGTGAAAGTTCTGACGTGAATCTTAAAACAGATCGGACGGTAGTGGAGCCCATCAAACCCACTTTGGATCCGATGGGCATCGGACCCAAGCTGCTCCCCTTCGACAGAGGCCACTTCACGTACAGAGGTTATATATAGGGACAACTTGTAATGGGAAATTAAACAGATGAGATAAGAGGAGATAGAAGAAATAAAGTAAAGTTTGTATGGGAAATAAGATATTATATTGTTTTGATGAGATATTGACTATTTTAAAAGTTTTAACGGGCACATTAGAAATTTTCTCAATAATTAAATAAATAATTAAATAGACAAAAGGGATAGAAGAAAAAAGTAAAGTTTGTATGGGAATATAGAATATTATGTTATTTTAATGGGGATATTGGCTATCTTAAAAGTTTCAATGAGCACATCAGAAATTTTCTATATGTATTCTTCTTCTGTTAGAGCTCTAATGGAAAAGCCGAGCGGTTCTTCAAATAAGAAAGAGAAGAAAGGTTTATTTGCGAAGGCGATAGAGAGATGTAGGTCCATCATCAAAATCCAGATCAAATCCGTCATCACCCCGGATCAGCTTTTGGAACCGATCGAAATCGACCAGCTGTTCGTGTCATGGTTCCACACAGCAAACAAAGAACAAAAACCAGTTCCCCAAGACATTACAGAGAAGCTGGTCTCTCAGTAGCTGGTATATCACCACATGAAAACCCAATCCAAATTCAATCCACCATCACCCTTGCCGAGCTTTTTGCACCAGTCAGAATCAAGCGGTCTTGCCAGCATGCAGTTCCCAGGTTGTGCCAGCGGGCTGCATAACAGTTTGTGTGGGACCCAAGAAGCAACGGTTTGTGGTCAAGATGGCATGCTTGAACCATCACCTCTTTCACGCGCTTCTCCAGCAACAGCAAGCCGAAAAAGAATTCGGATTCGCATCCAACGGCCCAGTAATGCTGCCTTGTGACGTCGAGACATTTCAACAGGTAATGCTGGAGATGGAGCAACGGAGAAGTCCCAACAACTCGCCGAGATGTAACTTCTCCAGATCTCCTTATAGATATGGCCTCATAAGTCCATCTACGTTCGTCGTTGCTGGGCATGTAATCATGTATATATATAAGTTGTTATTGTTTTTTTATTTTTGTTCTTTTTTTTTCTGATGTTCACATTTGACTAAAATGAATTCTGTCAGGAATTGAAGATGTGTGAAAGATCATAAGGGGGGTTTTGTTCATAGGATTTTGTCTGCTTTTCAAGGCCATGATACTAGCTAGTAGTAAAGTCACTTAAGGGGAGGAGAGAGAGAAAGAAGGATGACCAGGTCTGATCAAACTTAGTTTATTTGTTTCATAACAGTGAAATTTGAAGGAATGAGAAAAAAAAAAAAGTTGAACTTTGTATATAAATTCAACAACTTTTGTAACTGTCGGATCTAAGTGTAGAAGAAGTAAACTTTTTATATTATTTCTTTCCCCTTTTCTCTTTTTTATATTTCTCTCTGGAGCACGCTTTTAGAGAAATTTATTAAATACTTCCTTATTTTTTGAAAAGTCAATTACTTAGTGGGTATGCAAATTTGTTTTTTCCTTAATATATTCAAGATTGGTCAATATTTTATTAAATGGATAAACCATCCACGTCTAATTTAGTGGTTAAGAGTTGTATATTATATGAAAATACTGCAGATTCGGAACACAATACATGTACGTATACTAGAAATAAATTGATGGACTTGAACCCTCATTTTGCACTAAAAAAAATTATTTGATTAAGCAAAGTCATGAGAATTGTTATATTTTCTTTCTCCTCATTTTTCATAACAAGTCCCCTAGCTTTAAACTGAAATTAAAAAAATATATTTACGAATTGGGTCGGATATCATTTTCGAGCCGACTCAAATGGATCGACCTGCCCAATCCGACACAAACCGATTTGATGGAGTCTAATTTTTTTACCCGTCTCGAGTTGGGTCGGGATCGAATCGGACCTGACTCGACCCATGTAATTGTGTTCTCTTGAATGCAGTTTGGAGTTTAGCACACATTAATATTTATTACACACAAATTATTATTAATTATATATTAGTTAATATTAAATTGTATACAAATAAATAAATAAAATTAATCAAGTTGCATTAGTAGGGTTGGGTTAATTTTGTGACCCCATCCATCATACACTAGAAATTAAACATAAAATCCAAATCATACATAGACATACATGAGATTACATAAATAAAACTATAAATTAGACACAAAACTTGAATAAAAAACTATTAAACAGAAGCATGTATTTTAATAACTTGGCTCTTCTTTTACAGTTTTGCAATGTGGCCTACGGATGTACGGCTTAGGTGGTGGATGGTCTCTCGGGCTGCGACATGGCTCAAACAAAGGTGGTCATGGCCAGTTCCTCCTGAAATGACGAGGTCGTGGACCGTAATCTGGGTGAAATTAATGCCGACCCAAGGTCATTCATAGGTTCTTCTTGTACTCCATGGAGGAGATTCTGATTACCAGCCATTAAAATGTAGAAAATAACTTCTTTGTTTGTAGACAAAAGCGTTCTTCTTTTATAGTTTTTTGAAGCAACCTTTCGTCTTCTTTGAGACAACCCTTCGCCTTTCTAGAAGCAACTTATTGTATAAATGCGATTTGAATTGTGTGTTTTAATGTAGCACGAATCTCAGAAAGAGTTCTGGCTAGTAGAATGAGATCTGACACACTAACGCAACCTTTCGACTTCAACCAAAAAACTATTCGCATTCATTTTATATAGATGAGTACTAAATTGTTTAGGAATTAATACTTCTCTTATTAATACTAAATACTTTGACAGCTGTCAGTTGAACTCATAGGTTGAAATGTTTTAGATTTGAAATATTTTAAAAAAATTATGTTATCAGGTTGGTCCATGAAGTTTTGGTCCCCATACAGATTGAGTGGTTCCCCTATATAGTGCAGGGACGACACAGAGAATAAAAGGAAAATCATGCGGGGACGTTGCCTGAGGGACATAATAATATAGTTTCTTTCATATAGATAAATACTTACAGTCTTCCTGTTAAATATTTTGATGTTTCATGTTAAATAGTTCAATGTTTGAGTGGTTCCCTAGGATAGTTATGGAAGTTATGTGCGGGAATTGAGGTGCATGGACAATTATCAGCGTCCTATTAACAAAGGCCTATCCGGTTATCTCTCTGGGTGATGATATATATTAAACACTACTTATTTTTTTAATAACACAATTTTATTTCAATATTTTACTATATAGATAATTTTACCCTTCATTAAGTATTTACTTTAAAAACTGATTTTCTCTCATATTTTATTATAGAATTTTCTTTCCTTAAAATTTATGTTTATAAAATATGTTATTTGTTTAAAATATATTTATCTCTCGTATATTATTGTATGATTTTCTTTCCTTAAAAGTTAGATTTATAAAATTAGTAAATATTAAGATCGTAAAATGCACAAAGACATTTTGTTGAAGAAATTAGAGGTAAGAATATTTTGTTTATAACTTTTACAAATAAGAATATTTAATATATTTTCTCTCCAAATTACTTGACATAATGGCATAATGCATCATCTAATAGAAATAATGTGCTACGTGAAAGTCGCACCTCATACAAAACGCAATATAGTATCGTATAAAACAAACTCTTTTAGATAAAATAAATATACAAGCTAGGTCTATTCGAAACTTATAAAATAACTTTTAAGGTTCATTTCTTTGTCTTGTGATAAATGAATTCGAAACTTTTAAAATTTTACATGTACATGCATCACTTATGAAGTACATGGATTTCAACAGTTTGAATTCGTCGTTTGAAGCCGATCCGATATACTTTTAGAGTTGTGCTCACCAAACTCTCTTGGTGAGCACATCACACTCTAGCTTTGCTCAAATAAATATACAAGCTAGGTCTGTTCGAAATAATATATCAGGTCAATTAAAGAAACATATTTTAGGATATAAAAGAAACTTATCTTAAACAGTACATCTGGACCCAGCCATCTATAAATCTGGGAAAAAAAATGAATAACAACCCTTAGAGCATCTCCATTTCAGCAAATGTTTAGCAATTAATTTGAGCCACGTCACTAAGTTTAGCAATTAAAAGGATTTATAATTTCTAAATCACTCTATTTCAGAAATTTAATTAGAGTTGCTTTTAAAGCAAATTTGCTAATTTAAAAACTGTAGTACATCCCAGCAATTATATTAGCAATTAACACATCAAATTAGCAATTTAAAAGAAATCACCGTTGTAGATGCTCTAAAGAGTTGCTTTTAAAAACAAACTTGCTAACTTAAAAACTGTAGTACATCTCAGCAATTATATTAGCAATTAACACATTAAATTAACAATTTAAAAGAAATCACCATTGTAGATGTTCTTAGCTCCGGACGTAATTTCCAAATTTCTAAAAGTAATTGAAGCGATTTTAATAATCGTTGAGAGTTTGCACGTGGAGCAAGTATTCTCATCTCGTGAGCGTATTTAAAATCAAGCCGAGCCTATCTAAATTTATGAGATTTTTTTACATTCGTACAAATTAATAATGAACGGATTAATTTTAATGAAGTACTATAAATAACACGCGGTGCTTGATTGGCACAATCACAATGGCACACATCTCTTTTTGATAAAAAATAATTGACATTACACAGGACATGACATCGCGTTGAGCGGACCTAATGCAATAATGTATACACCTAAAATGGGGGTAACAATGCTCACCGTTTGATGGCCTGCTCCGTGACTATGCTTGAGCTGGTTACTGGTACATTTTTCAGCTACACGATTAGTAGGCCACTAGGCCCGGTTTCAAAACATGTCAACATGTTTTGCCTATCCCGCTGTTTCCTTTCTAAGTGGGGCGGTTCGATTAACATTAAATTTCGCGCACACATGATATGCACGAATTTTTGAAGTTGTTCGTGACTTGATGCAAACGGTAATATGCACCATTTATGGACCGATTATTTATTGCAACCATGGAACCGCTTAAGCTCTTGTTTTCTTTCTTATTTTTTTTTCTCTGAAGCATCCTCCATACGTGCTTGTATGTCACGAGTAACCTTAACTAATAACAGTTAATTACTTCATTACACAAGATAATCATAACTAGAAAGGACGAAAAAATTGTATATAATTCTCCGACGACAAACTAAATAGTGTGAAAATAATAATGAGACGTTATCATGTTAATTCTATAAAAATTCAAACTTGTAAAAGCTACCCTAAAATAAACTATATAGATTTCACACCTAACGATCAGACCTGGAATCGTCCGACAGTACGTGCTCAATGTAATAATGGAGAAGGGACTAACACTTCCAGTGTTCAGTGAAATTATCCAGAGAATGCAGTAATTCGGCCTAGTAATTGGGCGAACATTTGAACCAATGAATTACAAGCACCTGGTTATGAATGAATCTCTAATAAATAATGCTTAGTTACTGTACAGTTAACCTTACAACTAGAAAACTTTCAAGTATTTGAATTCAGCTTGTATAATAAATAATGCTTCCAGACTGCATATGTACAAAGTCTCACAACCAACTCAATTCAAATCAAAATTTCTCCAAAATCCTTGAAGCGCAATCCTCAAGCAGCCTAAACTTCTGCATTTGCGCAATATGCAAAAAGATACTTATCTTTTGTAAATATTCTGAACGCCCCTCTCTGCACTTAAAAGAGCCACCGCAGGAACACTGATCAGCCAGATGTGCAGCCTTGACATGCCGACATCTTCTACACAGCAAATCCTGTAAGTGGTACAACCTCTCCCTCTGACGTATTATCTGTAGAAGTGAGTTCTCCATTTTCTCCCTGTTGTATGGTTGGCCACACTCCGACACGCCACAGCGCCACTCCTGGTCGAGTAGTGTTGAGTCTCGGCATAAGTCCAGATCCCGACAGTCGTTGCAATAACTGAACAAAAATAACCAGGTTTCTGGATGAGAACTCGTGATTATACAATTAAATGCCCTTTCTTTTTATCTTGAAAACTTTATATCTGCATGCATGTAAACAATGTAAACACGACACTGAAATATTTCCGTACCACCCCTCCAAGCCTGAATGGTACGTGACCATGCTCATGCTATTCAGAGGCATATGAGATATTATTTAGTTTCTACAATTGGGCAATATGTGTTTTTCTCATTTCTCAAGGGTTGGCATGGTTTAGCAGGAAATGTGATAGTGATATCTTCCCCAGGGAATCGGTTTGGTGGGGTTACACAGCTCACTGGCAAGTCTGCTACGTAACAGTTTGTATGGCAAAGATAAGGCAGTTAGTTACCTGCAGATAACATTTGGAAGGCAAAAAGAAGGGCAAACATCCTCAAACTGCACTTTTCGGTCGAAATCTTTAACACCAACCAGCCTCAACAAGTTCTTTCTTGTTGTCTGCAAAAATTATAACCAAGTTATAGCAAAAGACAAATTACATCATGCTGTTACTCAAAATATGTTACAAATGCAAAAACTGAAAATTGATTCAAAGGCTAGCAGTTCGCAAGGCCCAATTTAGACCAGCAGTGGATCAGAGCATCATCAGAGACAGAAACCCAAATGTGCAAATGTAATACCAATTTAAACTAAATAAATTGAGAACATTTCTCAGCTTTAGCACTTAGCATGTATTCCAGCCATTTCAGACTCATTTAACCATCAATCATGTGATTCACCTCAGTTTTCATCCATTTAGTTTAATTTAGCCTCAAATTACCCTCAATTGTGCAAAATGCAACACAAGCATGATTATAAAATCAAACAAGAAGATATGACTGCAGGGCATGCAGATTTTAAGAAAAAGGTCTATTATTGTATGGTGAATATAAATACAGACCTGCAACTCAGAGCTCCTTGGAGACAAAAATAAATGTTATAACGGAACTTACAAGAATATCATATTGTACATTCTGGTCAAGACAAAGAACGGCAAAAACATGTTTTATGAACTCCAATGTGGGATCTCTTTCTTTATCGAGGACCAATTTGCGGTTCATTATCTCATCGACTATTTTGTGAAGCTTCACCGAGAAATGGCTGCGTATCTGCATGCACAAACAAAACAACAGAAGGTTGAGGCTAAAATTACAAGCATGTTCTGTACTGAGTGCCAAACTGCTAATCCTGTACAGACCAAACTATAACAGTAGCAGCCTTATTTGGGATTTCATATACTCAATCCCTCCACCCCCCCCACCCCCACCCCCCCGGAAGCTTATTGTTTTTTCTTTCTTTGAGCCTCGCATAAAGGAAGCTTATTATTTTCCTCCCTTTCTTCGAGTAAAAAGTGGTATTGAGATACTTTCCTGTTCTGCAAGCACACAAGAACTTTTCTGAGAATACAAAGTTACCTTATTTCTGAGAAAATCTGCTACTGAAGTCTCAATGTTCTCTGCAGCCATGATTGTAATAGATTGAGTAGAAGATGTCTCATCTAAAGTATTTGTACGTCTAGCTATTTGGGTCTCCAAATACTTCCATGGTAAGTACATGAACTCCGATACAATCAATTCAAAATGATCCTGAATTGTATTATTTGACAAGTTAATCATGTTCACCGCAAATGCTACAAAGATTACCAAACAATTGTTGCAAGTTCAGTATAGTTCGTATTATGTATGGGCTGATTGGCATGTTCAAACACAGTAATGGTTTAATGTATCCTCAGTTGTATAGAGGTGCTATTGTAGTCGACAATCATAAAAGTCAGAAACTGGTCGGTGCTGTTCATGATGTGTTGGTACCGCACTGTACCTGAATTTCCTTGGGTAGTGATTGTGCTATGTTCCAGCTCAAGATGATATCAACTTGAGGCTCGTCAGGAGATGGCTCTTTTTCAGATTTAGCTCGGATTCCTCCATAGTTATACTGTACCATACAACACAGAAACAGATGAGTAACTTGAAATATAATCTGCATAAATTTTCTTCTATCTACCTCCATATGACTTGGGAAAGAATAACGAATAATTAATCTGCATAGATTTTCTTCTATATCCCAAGTTGATTGGTTAACTTCGGTTGGTCCCCCTCAAGTAGTAAAATTTTGATTGCCTCAATTAGGTCAATCCGTTATCTTACCATCACAAAGAAGTATTGAATTCAGATGGATACTTTTTATGATGTGGAGAACATTTTTGGCTGAGATAGATAACTTATATTCATGCAGACGTAGACAATTTTTTTATTTTGGATGTGGATACTGACTTTAGCTGTGAGTTATTTGGATGGAGGGGTGATAAAGTGACCTAATTAGACAAATCAAAAGTTTGGCGGCTCCAGGAGGACCAATCAAAATTCAGTAACTGTCACACGGGCAAGATTTAGTGACTTCCTAAGAAATAACATGCATTAAATTGTCATGTATACACGAGGCGCATGCAATATCAAAAGAAAAAAAATGATAAAAAATATAAAAAAAGAAACCTGATCCATAAAGAGCAAGGAGTGCCAGTAATGAACAGGCTCAAGCTCAATCCACTCAAAAAGATCCCTAAAGAACAGAAACAAAATTTGCTTTATAAATTTAGTATTTCTTTTCCATTGAAAGCTCTGGTTCAATTACATAGACTTAGCATTAATATAAATTAAAACTATTTTCAGGATGATCTCATATGTACTCCCCAGCAAGATGAGGAATCTCATGCATTTCTTAACAAAACATTTGAAATATAAAATTTCTTGCAACAAATTATGAAATACCGACCACTGCCTCCCATATCTAATTCCATTTTAAGTAAAAAATGGGTACTTTGGGATTTCCTTGAAAAAGATTGAGATAAGATGGGGCATTGAAGAAATTGCCACGACCTTACACCAAGTACAATGGAATTACTCATTTTTTGTATAGTAAGCATAATTTTGTTGCGAGGGTGCATGATAAAAAAATTTGGCCCTATTTTCATTGATAATTGCAAGAAAATTAATTTTGGAACCACAGAGAGTATTTTTTCTGTCCATCACGTTTTTTGGATAGATGAGGAACAGAACCCCTATTTGTAAAATGTTAGCACAAAGTATACTTGAAATGGGACATGTGGTAGTGTTGTATGGATGCATGTATTCAGAGCTTTAGACACAGATGTTCGGATCTTTTGTTCCTTGTGATTTACTATATCAATGCATGAGTTCATCAAACACTTTTGCGCATTCAGATTTCAAGCACCTTTTTTGCTATTTTTTCAAAAACAGGGATATTGTTTTCAATTTTTATCAAAAACAGGATATACAGAATAAATATTCCCACAGACATGTCTTGTGTTCCTCCTTTTTCTCAGAAACTTGAAGCAAAATACAAAGAAAACAGTACCTTTTTTGAAGTGTATTGAGCATACAATCACAGTAGGCATGTGCTGATGCCAAATCAATCTTGCCAGTGTCAATAATTATTCTAGAGAAACTAACAAATATGACAGTGGCCCCTAAATTCTTCAATTCAGCGATTAGTAACGCAAACACCTTTCTCATTACCTGCCATTTACAAACTATCAGAGAGTTCATTTTCAACATGACTGGTAGAGTTCTGTACCAGATTAAGTATGACTTGATATGTGCACCATTACTGAACCTAAACAGTATATTTGGATAGCACTGTTATCTGAACTTACATTGTGAAGGGCACGATGGAGAGAAGGATCATGAAGTTTTGATGAAGGGCTGAAAGACAAACATAGGCAGAGTTACGATACAATTATGGCCATCATAAAATATCTTTGGCTGATGTATAAATCAGAATTGATTGGTTCAATAGAGCTTTCAATCAACCCTGAATTAAACCTGATTTGAACTGCATTTTTATCAATTTTTGCTCAATTATGTGACTGGAACGAACAAAGACCACAACAAAGAAATACAAAGGAACAAAAAAGGTCTTGAATAGATCCAAACAGTATCAGTACCCATGGCAGTTGCTGAAAGCTGTTTGGCAGCAATACACAAATCTGATGAAAACCATACCACAACCTGGTATTGTGATCTTTTGCCATAAAATAGTGAAATATCATATACTTGCCTACAGATCCAACGGTGCACGTGCTGGAGTATCGCATCAGCAAATACATTTCCTGATGAGACGACATCAGAAACACATCTCTGTACTAGTTGCTTCAGAACCTGAAAGGCGGGCCGGCATGAGACCAACTCATCAAAATCATCTTCGCTAGGTGGTGCCTCCTGGTCGAAACAGTACACTGGCCCTCCGTCCATCTCATCCAGCTGGCTACTCTTGAGGAGCGAATTAACTGCCAGATGATGAATCTACACCAAGCCAGCATCAGCAAGAGAATGTTTAAGTGCATCATGTGTAGGTAAACTTTGGATACTCGTATTTAATGGTGTCCTTGTTTTCAATTTTTCTTTGCTGGTTTCTAAAACCTTTCAGGGATGTCAAACTTGAACCCTGCATGTCATCATTTTTTATATAATTATGTCTGTTAGCTCTTTTAGAACCCACGATTTTAATGATGAATCACAAACCTAACATTGGCACACCCCACAAACATACACATAATGTTAGTAAGAAATGAAGTAACAAGGCCTCTCGAAAAAAAAATGAAGTGTCACAATAAGACTCTTATATTCACACTCTTTGCAGATCATAACATAAGGTCATTTTTATTTGAAAGAAGGCAGAAACTTGAACTTACCTTTAGTTCAACAGATATTCTTCTGTACGCTCCAGGATTATTAAGATCTGGCTGACTGACCTATAGATTTCAGATTACAATCAAATCAAGTATCCCCATGATATAGACTGGTTTAGGTTTATATTTAAGGTTCCATCTGGAATATTGATTATCCCTGATGCCTAAATTAGAACTTCAATTAAATACAATAAAAACCAAAAGATACAAAACAAAAATCTGGAATCAAAAGCTTTCTTATACTTTGTGGTAAATGAATAAAGAAATAAGTACCTCATCAGCAAAGCATGATGAGTCTCCCTCGTATGTGCCTCCTAAATCTGGAATTCCATCATCTGAAATCCAAAGCACCTGAGAAAGAGCATTTTAAATATTACAAGGAAAAGAGATTGCTTCCGTGTGCATGTGTGCCTGCCTATCCATCTATCAACATTTAAGCATTTCAACAGAGCACTGAAAGCATCCCAAAATCTGTGTGAACTGTGAACAAATCCATAACTTGTAGACATGCATAATTACTATCACTTCTCTCATGTTTTTCTTGGGTCAAACTAATTATCATGAGCTTACACAAGCACCAATTCATACATAGGCCGAGAAAAAACAAAATGAAGAAGAACTAAGCAGATAAAATTCACTTTAGAACAAATGAAGAATGCTGGTGCATGGTGCAAATAACTAACCTGCTGCTGATCTCTTAAAGCCCTTGAGAAGAAAATATCTGAGGTGAAAAGAAGCCAATCGAATTCAAAATTTCCCAAAGGTACCTGTTCAAATAATTATAAAGTATCCCCTCAGTGAATACCATAGTTCAAAATAACAATCCTTTTAGCTAGACCAAATTTGCAGATTTACAACGCAAGTCATACAATAATGCCAAGTTAAATATAGATTATTACATGATGATTAACAAGAACAAATCATGTAAATTGCTCCATAGGTTGGTTTGTTATTTCTGAACTGTGTTCGTTGCCAATTAATTAGCTAATATATCTTGTTGCAAACAACAACTACTGTACCTAATTGGTAATAATCAATCAACATTTCTGATTTTTCTGACTGGCATTCAATTTTGTTTTGAGTTATAAGTAGCATCCATCGATTTAATCTATTTTCCATGGATTATGCGCTATTTTAAAAAAGAAAGCAGAAAGTAATCTGCCATTTGCTAATATTCTAAACTGCAAAATCAGCGTAAGACCCTATTTGCAGGGGATAATATAATACTGTCCAAATAAAAGTAATTGGGGGGCATCTGGGGCGAGAACTTTCTGGAAGCTAATTTCAAATTGTAAAACCTGCAAATTTCATAACAAAGTACAACATTGTTTAAAAAAAATGCTGAGATTGAGAAATACATGAGCATATCTAGAAAGAAGAACTCTTTCACTGAACCACTGCGAGGATGCCACACATCTTTGCATACTTATTTTTCCAGCTGTTACTTGCCACAGAAGTGCCTATTATTAGTTATTTAATAAAATTAGTTAGCACTAACCCACCCATCTAACAAGTACCTATATTACGCACAATCGCGTATAACCTCCCATTTTGGTATCCTTTCTTGCTTTTCTAGGTGTTCTAACCGCAACACAAAGGGTAACTCAAGGCAGAAGTTTTAGTTGGGATGATCTGACCTTAATTGAGTCTCAGTTACATATAACAGAGGTGAAATCGGTATGAAATTAGCTTAGATGGGTCAAATTGTCTCTTCATTGAGAAATTACAACCATAGTAACAAGTGGTTTGAAAAAATGTTCTGCTTAATTCTCTTTACTTGGCTTTTGTGGTGCTAAATTGTACACAACTGAGTGTAAATAGAGCTCCAAATGCTGAGTCAGATGGTTAATGCAAGGATGCCAGAACTATAACTTAGTTCTTAATGCAGGGCTAATTCAAAATCAGACTAAACTAAGGCTAGTCAAGGACCTATCCACAATTGGTGGAACAATATTACATTATCCAGTACATACAGTAATGTACAGCCTAGCCTATAAATTAAATATAATCCTAAAGAACAAAAAAAAAAAAAAGTAAAGGATATTGTGCGACCTGATAGTCACTGTCTCGTGCATTGCAAGGGACAGCAACACAAGGGAAGTCATCTAAAGCCCGTATATTTGATTTTACTGCATGTATACTGGGGCATTCTATCAAACCAATAATGGGTTCCAGGTGCTGACGCCTACAAAGGAATAAAATTAAATAACTACTAAAATCAAGCATGGTGAGAGGACGAGATCATATATTTTGGAGTTAAAAGTTAATAACCGTTGAGGATTGGCATGTCAAGGAATTGATACTAGATAAAAGGATATATTTAAAATTATACAAATTAAGCCAAGATTAAAGAACCTGCTTTATATACATAGCTGTTAGACATTCCAGCAAGCATGTACCTTTTTAATAGCAATATCTTCTATTGGTTAAACTTGACGAAGGGGGGCAGGTAATTTTATTTCTCAATTGCAGGTGTAAAACAGATAACATTTCATGTCTTCAAGTAGCACAATAAGGTGAAAAAGAAAAAGAGCAGACCTGTAGTCAGTTAGCATTGTTTGCAGGAACTTGCTAGCAGCTTCCCATGTTTGGAAATAATCCACCTTCGTAACAAAAAAGCACATTAACACTATGCAAAAAAAGTTATATTGTGTAACAAGGATTGTCATACTGGCTAGCTGTCCCCGGTAGGATATCAACCGGCAGTACGTAGAACTGCCATCCTACTAGATCAAGCCAATACTTCTGAATTTTCAACACGTTATTGAACCAAAATCAAGAAACCGATTAAGTTCAGAAAAAAAAAAGACGCAACCCAACAAAACAGTACAAAGTATGATACCGGACCATTAATCAGACCTAACCGATACAATACTAAAATCTTAGGCAGCAGTCTTGGTTCTTAGAATGTGCCTATTGGCGTATAATTATATTTCATTACTATTTCATTCAAGTACTGTACTAATTTGTTAGGCTATGATTGAGTTGCTTACGTGAGCCTTAAGTATCACCATATGACTAAGAATTAAAGGCATACCCAAAACCTGTACATTGCAAAAATTTAGAACAATTACCTTAAATGCAGGGACTGATACAGTAGATGTATTAGGTATAGTCTGGCAAGCTTCACGAAAGTTCTTCTCAAGAAGGCCAGAAGTCAGCTCTCTATTTCTGACAGGATTTACTACAATAGCATTTACTGCACGAGAGACAGGAAAATATATGATATACACACCTCGTCCTTCGGATAAGCTGTAGAGCAAAAATAGGGATTTAGTATTATTTCTATGAGAGTTCACGTACATAAAATAGAGATTACGAGGACTGAAATTTTGAACACCAAGTATATGTGTTTTCCATGATGAGAAAGATGACAACACAATTTGCATGTACAGTCTCTGCATAACTGTCATTGTAAACCATGTCAATTTTCCTAGTAAGCATCGCAACGAAATTTATACTCGCAGGCATGCACCATTGAAACAATAAAATTGGAAAAGGTTTCATCATCAGAAAATGCTGATGACTCGTCAAGGTGACATCTTAACACCTGGTCCTTGTACATTCTAACAGTAGCAATATGACATCAATACGTAGCATCCGGTAAACTAACCTGTGATAAAGATAGAAAAAAGAAATCGACTGCTCCAGGTAAGCACACTCGGCTGTGGTCTTCATGCTTAGCTCAGATAGATTCCATCCTTGTTGCATGCTCCTGTTGGTTGCACTCTTGTTCACTTTGCACACACATCCTAATTTGAGGATCGCGTTGAAATCTACTGTTACCTTTGTCTCATATATCCCCTACAAAAGACCAGTAATTAGTAACAATAACATAACTCACGGTGCTCAATTGCACACCTGAAAATAGAACTAAAAGTTCATTTGGGTCAGCCGATAACAATAAAACCTCAGTTAAGGTTTGACTGCACCACTGAAAGTTAATAGAGGCTAAATTGGTTCAACATCAGGCCTAATTGAACAATTTAGCAGTCAATGTGGTTCAATTGATTGCACAACCAATAACAGTGCTATGTTCTGGTTGGTTTTTGCTGTTACCTGGTTTGTTCATCCACTCAAACAAGGTCATGTTGTGCTGTAGTTGTATGCTGTCGTGTATCTCATACTGCTAGTGCAAACTCAGGCTAATTTGGTCTTTCGGCCCTAATGGTGTTGCAGAGTGATAGTAAAATTAACTCAATTTATGTGTAATAGATCTTTATTGCAAATTAAGTATGCTGTAGCCTAAAATGGGTTAAGATGGGGCCCAATTTTAATTTGACAGGTCTGGAGGACAGTCTTGGAGAACCAGTGTGAAACCCTTCTGACATATAGACCAGTCAATCCTGGAGATAAGGTATCATTAGACCAGTCATCTAACATATAGACCGTACCTCAACTTCAGGCTCTGCAAGGTAGGCCTCAAGCTTCTTGCTGGCAGACTTAAACTTGTCTTCACTTGTGACAACCTATAGTAAGCCACAAATTAAAAATAAAATTAGAGCTCGTAACGGAGTATAAATCACAGATCTGCTAATAATGCGTTTTATGGTTCTATGGGTTATGTAATCTTTAAAAAATAGCAGCTACATCCATACCAAGGTCTCTAACACATGGGGTAGGCAGATATACCAATTTAAAGATGACAACAAAAGGTTTTTTTCATCTTCAGGTTATATCTTGCATACCAAACAAAATAAATAAATAACAATCACCTACAGAACCACATAACCATTGCCCAGGCAATTATGTATTCAAATGGATTCAAATTATGCAAATATAACATATAACATACAAAATTATTATTTTAGATACATATCAATAGTATAGTTTATACAAAAGCAGTATCAGAAGAGTAAATTTTGTACAAGATAAATCAAAGTTAAGAAAATGCTATGAAATTTTCAGGGCTTGATCAGATTTAACTAAATCAAAATGTTACGGCTGTACATACAAAATCTGAAAATTGAGTTCAAATAGTGTTTTTAGTGGTACTGAAATGATAAAAAAGAACGAAGAAATGAAAAAAATATATATTAGATTCAAACATCTGATGGATACCTCAAGGAGGTCATAGTTGGGTCGGCTGTGAGGAAGAATCTTCTTCACCCGCCTACCAGGGAACTCTTCTGGAATGGTACCTCTGGAGTTGATATAGAACAGTCTTGGCACATTTATAGGGACCTTAAACATTACTCCATTGGCAACCACCCATGCTAACAAACACCCGAGTTGACCACTAGGAACCAGTTGAATTATCTGATCCATAAATAAAATAATTCATCAGATAATGTGTAATTCTGGATATCTGAGGTAAAAGTTCATTAAGCTTTAAATTGGCAAGCTAGAATTGGCAGCCAGTTCTGACTCATACCACAACAGAGCTGACTGATTCAACTAAATTTATAAGATCTTTTCTCTTTTCTTTTCTTTTCTTAAATCTATCTGTGGGGTATGAGGGCACCATGACAGTTGCATTGATGCTAAAGCATCAATATATGGCAAAATGAGTACGGAACTTACTTGCCAATGAGTCTTGACAAGAGCCAGCTCCTGTTTCCTGAAAACTGTAGTGTGGGTCCCATCCTTGCCAAGCTGTTTACCAAGAATGGATGTGGCAAGTTTTGATTGGCCAACAACACTAGATGAAATATTAGCATCGCAGAACCTGAAAAGAAAAGACAAAATTCAGCTTGTTCTTTTATATCCACCATAATGACAATCAAACCTGAAGAAGAAATTTAAATACACCAGTGGGGCACAAGCTTGTTCTTTTATGATATTCTCTACTTGCATTGTAGTTGATTAGGTATCTGGTCCAAATTAAGTCTTAGCATCACAACTTGACCAAACAATCCATTCCTCTAGTGAACAATTACTTTTAATTGATAAAACAATCATTTAATGCATTATCCCTGGAGTAGCAATGTTAAAACTTGAGAATCTTCGAATCATACAACTCAGAAACACAAAATCTACCTGCGTCTTTTCTTTTGTTCAAGAACCTGCTTCCATTTTCTCTTCTTGCCATCGAGCCATCCACAATAATCCTTCTCTTTATCCACCTCTTCACTGGGGGCATTATCATCAATCTTCTGACGAGGAGCCAATACTCGTTTGTTTGGGTAATTGTCCTTGTTAGCCTCAAATCTACGGGCAATTGGGTTATGCAATGCTCTAGATTCAACCTTTGATGTGCCTAAATCTTCCATGTCTGCTATGTCTTCTATTCCTTTTGTGTTCTTGTCTGTTTCTTTTGCCTTAAAAATGTCCTTGAGCTTGCGCTGACGGAACCGATCTTCCTTCTCTCGCACCTTTTTGTGCAACCAATCAGGGTGGACCACTCTTGGTACAGGGTTAGACACCTTATAATTTTGGCAAAGGAATACAACATTCTTGTTATTTTGTTAATTTATCAAGGAATTAGACATGAAACTAGCCAGAACTAATTGTGGTGGTCAATTTCTTTCCTTTATCAATTGACGTCCCTTATTGGGATTACCAAGGCATTAGAGCATGAATTAATGCTGAGTCTTCTTGTGCTTTAATCTCTACTTTATTCCTGGCCAAAGCCATTTATTTAATAAAAATTCTTTGAATTCTGATAAATTCTCTCACAAATGGGACTTAGATTTCTCTCATGTCAGGTCAATTGTTATTGCTAGACCAAATGCATCCAAAAGTATGCAAAAAATTATAAATTGAGAAATATTAGGGCGCCTATGCATAAGGAGGGGGGCTATGTATTACCTTCTGCATGGCCGCAGGAATGGTAATAATTTTTTGAATGGTTGAGCAAAGGCGTTGCTTGTAGTATGACCAATCTATGATTGACCGGATGCCATTATCTGACAAGATTTTGCACCATTTACGAAGGTAAACACTCCTTGTGATTTCTCCTGGAGAAACATACAAGAACAAAGGAATGTAAGGCTGCAAAACATGGCATTCACACATCCACCCTACCCTTTTATATGCAATTTATCTATCATAATATCAACAGAATTCTGCTAATTCTGATATAAGCAGTTGTATTACCGAATTTTTTATTCTTTTAGATTTTTCATGTAAAATATCATTTGGATTATTAACTGGTATGCAGCAGTCTGACCATCTTTTGCTTAATGTTTCATTTTTTCATTCACTTATTTAGTTCAAATAGCAGTTCAGAGGCTATGTGCAGCTCAGTTGCCAGTTTGAGAGACCAAGTAGGTCAAAATGAAGCATATTGTTGTACTAGGGAAATAATGGTCCTGGTCAAACCTGTTATCAATTGTTTAAAACAATATTCAAGTTTACCAAGCCTAAACTCAAACTCCTGCCATGAACAAAAGAGAAGAAATGTGCTATACCAACTTCCTTGCCAAATAATGCTACTGGTACAGCACGCTCGCTTACTGATGTTCCCTGCATGATTTTAATGAACAAAAATTATGTTGTTGTTGAAAAATTTTCATTTCTATTTTTTTTCCATTTAGATCTTCCAAAGAACTGTGATTGAAGTTTCTTGTACCTGACTAAACAAGAACATATGTTGTTGCTGTACAATAATATGAATGCAATGTGGAACAATATTGAAAAAGGTACAATCATACTTGGAACACCATAATGGTAATTTCTGATACCTGTATGTAGCAGCCTGGATTGTACCAAACACACAAGTTGAATGAAGGTTCTATTTATGCATAGGCATCTAGCCATAGGATAAAATGGATTCCTTTTAAATAAATTCTCATTATTGATGGTTCCGACACGTACAGGACTAGGTCATACCAAATCCATATATTTAAGGTTATATGCATAGGGACTCAAATTTTGGGATAAAACATCGAGTTCTGGTCAATGACCTCTTAGTATTGGTACTTTACTACAGATAAAATTTGGTCAGGCATGAAAAGGAACAGCAGGAAATCATGGTTTACCTGTGGTTGTTGTGCAATAACATAGGTGCAACGCAGGCCCTTCTCTCGGACCATGGCAGGACCAAGGAAGTCAGCTAGGCGTTTGGCAGTAGTTACAGCACAGGATTTCTGCTCGCCGTAATCTACCAATGACTTGCTCATTGTATTCGACTCTGATATGTAGTCTAGCAACTCACTATCAGCTAAATCAATTCCCTGATTCTGAAAAAAAGAAAAAGCAAATTTAAGAGCAGAAAACAACTATTTACCATTTACAATATATTGCCAGACTGAAAACGTTTTCAACAAGGAGAATCTGGCAAAGGTACCACTAAATTTGTTGGCCCAACCAGGCCTGGATGAAATGGTTACTGACCAGTCTCTGCAGACAGATCACAGGAGTATTCAAACGAAGAAAAAAACACACAAGTCCAATTACAGGAGTTTTCACAGGATGGTTTGGCTGGGTCTGGCTACAATTGCATACCCTAATCCCCAAATCCCCATACCGCAGCCCCATTCCCACACCCCACAATACCATTAACGAACATTTTTATTGTACTATTTACTACGGCAACTTACATCAAGCATATCTAACCATCGATTTGCAACTGATGCAACAGCAGCATAGCACTCCTCTAGAGTTGATCCATGGAGAAACTTGTCAAACACCTCTGCCTGTCACGCAACAAATAACTAATCAAATATCTATGTAAGAAACCAATTACACATCGTAATTTTTTTACCATTTTGGTTTTATATGATCAAAGTTGGCATTTAATATGAAACCTACAAGAGAGGCGGTGATATAAAATACTTTCCCAGATACTATGCTTCTACATTTCAGGACCTAAATTTCAAAGATTACAGAGAAAACAGTGATGTGTAATACTTTCTCAGATCAATATATTACAACCTGTCAGGACCTGAATGTTGAAGATCCATTAAACCCGGATATGTATCCAACAACACAATCGCAATGACATTGCTGGTTGAACCAAGTACAATGTAGTAATTGATTGTATTAGAAAGGAGACGTACTTGGAAAACTTTAATGAGCTTGAGCTCGCCTCTTCTTTTGATCTCAAAGCCCTTGAGCTCTGCAAGTGTTCCATCTTCATTGAAAACAGCATACCTCTTCTTTAGCAAGACCCCTTCTTCTTTTGACGCAGGTAGAATCATTGCCTTGTTTATTATTTTTGTCAGTAATATTATAAATAACATGCATAAGCAAATAACGATGAAATTAACTTTACCAGCATAGCAATTAAACAAAATCAAAACCATTTTTGCTACTTTGACATTTTTTCATTCTAAATCCATTAATCTCTTAATGATATTATTCCTTTTTTGTGGTTGTTTTGTGGGTTCTCATGCTGAAATCTATAAAATGCTCCATCTGGAATATGTTTTCTCCAATTAAAAGAATCTTGCATCCCTTTACATCACTCTTTTTTGTTTCTTTTTATCAAATAATAGTTGTAGACAGACCAGCAAATCTGTGTTATGCTACATTTAAATGCAATCAGTCTTTTGGACTTGTTATCTAAAAGAAATGTCTTTGCAGCTTGTTTTTGCAACTACATTGGTAAATTCTGATACAAATTGTGAAGTATAAGTACCTTGTATGGTCCATCTACTTCAAACTCAATGGAGCATTCGCTGTGTGTGGTGTATATCTTGTTTAGTGGATCTTTCAGTGTCTGAAGGGATATTAAAATAAAACAAAAGTTAGAATAGATATGATTATGATCCTCCCATGATTTTTTCTTTCTTTCTCACTTGGTATTGGTCGTTTGTATTGTTCCTCGCAACATCAACATTCAGCATCACACAGGGGTATGAGATTGTGAGCTTTTTCTTTCCATCCCTGAAAAGAAAAGATATCGGTTAATGTAAATAAATTTACAGGGATTTAATTACAGACATACTCCGTTATTAAGTACAACCAGTTTGGCATAGGCATAAGGCATTTAGGCTTTTGTCATGGCCAGCTCTAACCCCAAAATAATAGAGTTTCATGTTAATGGACAGGTGGCAAAAAAAAAGACTTGAAACCTACCCATTAATGCCATAGTACTAGTACTTCTATGAGAGCCTGACAAAAAATAGAAGTACAGAACCATGATCATTTACTCCAACTCTTAATCAAGTATCTTCCACCAACCATGCATACCCATTGTAGGCATGTGTTAATCAATGCATGAATGAGAGAGTGAGAGGCATCATGAACTCACGTGGATTTGAAGGTGAAGTTCTCAGGGAAAGAGCCAGGAAGAGCACACCAAATACCATCAGTATCAAGTTCAAGTGGCCGGCCTATTTTCTCTACAAGCAGACGTGCATTCTGTATTATCTTTGCACCAGTATACGTCACCACTCCAGCCATTTCCATTGAATACCACCTTGCTCCCCTACAATTTAGAAGAACAACCAAATTGAGCATTAAAATTGCCAAACAGTAAACTTTGCTCCATGAATGTACCAGGGATTTTATCATTTGCAACCAACCAAAATGCAGGAAAAGATGTGCAAGACGAATAGGAGATCAATTGTATAAACCCTGGCTAGTAGAGTAGTGGGTTAAAGCAATGGTGTGTCGCAAAATTGTTGATTTGGGGGTGACCATTGGGGAAGAGGACTCGGGAGGAGAAGAAGAGGTCAGGGGCAAGCCGGTCAAGCGAAACGGTCAGGTATTCAAATTCAATTCAGGGACTGACAGTGGGACCCCGAACTTAAATGAGAAACCAGGCGCTAAGGGGAAAGGAATCGCTGACAAGGAGGGTCTGCGTATTCAGAAAAGGAGGCGTCAGTCCGTAATAACTGGAGAAGAGGAATAAGCGAACAGTTCACTGACAATTCGGATTCTGTTGGAGTTTGTTAGGCCACATCAGCGCTTTCCGCTGACTCGGCGCTCCGCTCCGCGAATAATTTCGCTATTTCCTTTACCATTTTTTCTACTTTCTTTTACCAATAGCATCGCCTATATAAGGCTTAAGCTCCTGTGGAGTTGTATCGTGAAATTACTTAATGAAATTGGCGAATTGCTTTGAGCATTTGATTTTGGTTATTCTGTCAGACTTTTTCTCTTTTACCCAATTTACCTCAAATTGTTTGTTCTTTTCGATTTGGCTTGATCGATCCTGCAACTGAGACTTAGGCTCGTTGCAAATGGATATTGGACTTGAGAGCCCTCCTCTGTTTAATTAAATGCGCAGAAAACTATTGGAACTAAAAATCATGTGTGGAGAAAAAGCAAAGACCAAAATTGGTAGTTCAAAGGAGAACTTACTTGCGCATGACGTATCCATAAAAGGAATTCAATATACATTTATGCGCCAATTGCAAAGAATCATAGAGAACAACCATATCCTGAAATAATTATAAAAAAACAAAGGGCATCAAGATTCATCAGACAGGTATAACTATTTTATACGGTGTGAGAATAATCCATTGGAATGCTAATAATATCAAGCAATAGAGGAAGCATGTGTAAGTCAATTCAATTTTAGGGCAAGACTATATCACAGCTTTTAAAAGGCAGCAACATAACCATTAGACTATTGACTTAAACACATATGAATGACATGATGCCAAAGCTGGGAAAAAGGGTACTAGCATGTATACCAGTACCACGCATCGCCCAGTACAGATACATAAGTTTTCAACTCATGATGATAACATGATAATAAAACGAAGCCGGAAGAAACAAAAGAAACAACATGATGGTATCAGATAGACCAGCACTGGTGTCACTGGTTTATTTGTCTCCAGCTTTATTTGCCTCAGCTAATTATATTGTAAGCCGGAAGTACCTGTGCTTCTTGAATTTTCATAGGATTTTTGTCTCCAGCTTTATTTGCCTCAGTTAATTTTCCCTTCCACAACTTGTTAAGACCTTTGTACTCATACCTCCTGTCTCGAAAACTGAAGCACCAAATAGTACAAAGAAGTTACTCGAAGGAAAATGGATGGTGAGGTCGAGTATATAAATGATACAGCAGTTCAGTTTGGCGGCTTTGGCCAGCCCCATTTTGTATTGTGTTTCTGGTCTTTCTACCTAGTCAGGTGCTCAACTCCAAAGTAGAAGCTGAAGTTGAGAGTAATTTGGGTCTTTACAAACTTTTATTGAGGTCTAGTTGCACATTTAGTTTCAATTAAGAGATCATAGGCTAGGGTTAATTGCATGAGTTAGGTGTTATCTACACTTAAACATGGTTAGCACTAAACAAGAGCACGTGACAGCATACCATTGGTGGGAGAGCCAGGAGCGAGCATACCCCTGGGCAATTATTAGCACTGATCTTAAATTTAAGCTTTATTGACGTGAAATTGCACAAGTCAAGATCAAGTGACACTTCATATGTGCAATTGAATGTTAGTTGCGGGACTGGAGTTTATCACGATCAAATCAAGCATAGAGGGTTCTGATATTACTCAACTGTTGTACCTTACCTTATGGAGCAGAATTGGAGTGACTGAAACAATATAATTAAACTAAAATCAAAAGGTTTACCTCCGGACTGTGTCCACGTAAAAAGGATTTTCACGCATACATATTCCAGCTTCTCTAAGCTCAGTTGTCGGTTTATCCAGTGCCCTTTTATATGCCTATAAAAAAAGCAAACACATATGTCAAAAGTACTATTATCTTTTATTTAATTATTTTGCAAATTACGCCGAACAATTTGCCATACAGTTTTCAAGAATAGTTGATTGGCTTGTGGAAAAGATATGCATGATTAACATGGTCAACTCGCCCCTGCCTCTGCCAAAATAACTAGACTGGGAGATTTCACCCCGGGTCTTTGGTCAATACAAGCTTATTGGGCAGCCATAAGTTTGTTGGGCAGAAAAATTAGGTATGTTATAGTACTTTTTGCTCAGCTTAAATTTGATTTCTAACATGTTGTTGTTACTTGAAATAGTGCAAAAGATGCTAGGAGAAATTTGAAAAGAAGAAAAAAAAAATGAAACATCATATGCTTATGTGTACCTTTTGACAGTACTTTTTCAAACGATCCTTTAATCTCAATTGTTGATCTAATTTTGTAAGGTCAAGATATGACTTTGATGGCTGTCCTTCACCGCCTTCAACAATCTCCGACTCAATTTGTCTTTTTATATGATAATAGTCACTGATAGTTTAAGAAAGGATATTAGAAATATTTTCAATCAATGTTGATTTTTAATAATTGGCTCTAGATGAATGTTATTGTCCTTTGAACAATAGATTTTGGATGGTGGATTATCCTGGTACTTCGTTGCAAAAATTAAAATAAAATAAAATAACTGAAGACCTCCTTTTGGCCATGTAGGTCTCTCCTCGCCAGACCCATTCAAGCTTTCTGAGGCAGTTTTTCCCAGGACGATTGAAATCACATGCCGTGCACACTACATCTGTTACTATTGATGGTGGCTGAAGTAAAAGAAAAAGAAACCCAAAGCATTATAGTTCCAAACTTTTAACCTGAGTTTATGATACAGCAACAATAAGTACTTGGTCATGTTTTCTTTGTGTGTACAGTATTGCAATACTTCTTGTCTCACTTAAGAAACTAGGCAACTAAACAGTGTGTGAGTAGAAGGATATTAAAGTTGTCAAGTATGTCAAATTATTTATCTCATATAACTTGTTGGGTCCTTTAGCAAACATGGATTTGTCTCGTACTTGGTCTATTGTAAGATTTCATTTCTTTTTACTACTTTTTGTTTTTGGTTTTTGGAGGTTATATGACCAAAGTAGGCCACCACATTCACTGTCTTCTTCTTTTCAGCAAGTTAAAGAAAACCTGAGGGAAAAAGAAAAGAAGGATAAAGAAAAGCTAGAAGCAGACCTGAAGCCTGTTTGTTAAAATGATGTTGGGATACATGGCAGCTACATCGAGATGATAAATAAGGGGACGCTCTTCAACAATTGGGTGGTCTTTCAAATATATGAGCTGCATTTTTATCATTGGGCAGGAATAGAGTATAAAAATGTGCTAAACTGAACAAAAGTGATATTAATTGACAATGGAGGATCAAACAATATTGGCTTTGGTTAAATAAGACTCAATTGCTCGTCCAGGGACAACTACAGCAGTATTACACCCTCCATGAGAAAAAAAAGGGGCACACCTTTTGCAATATGGCATTCTTCACATCTTCATAGTTTGAGATGGAATCAATCTCCATTTTTCCTTCTACTGTTATGGCATATTGAAGGTCTCGATCAAGGTTGTCAATTAGTTGCTGCAAAAAATATATGATTTTTTTTTTAATCTAAAACATAAACAAGAAATTTAAAAGGCAGATGTATAATTTTTTCAACCTCGTAAGCAGAGGGTTCAAGATGAAACTTGGTGGGGAGATCAGATCGAAAGACGCCAGTTTCAAGGCACTCGACGTGGCCTCCTATATATGTCTCGCTTTCTAAGAGGCGATTGTTGTGAAATTTCTCTGGTTCATCTTGATGCTTGTTTGGGCATATTACATTTGCTTTGTATGCCTGTAATAAAAAAATCAAGTACTTAAATAAACTCCTCATGCAGATAGTTCTGAAGCCACAACAACCACAACCTCAAAATATGATTAGTAGTGTGTATGATTCATCAAAGCATCAAGCATGTAATCATCCAAGATGTGCAAAAAGCAGCTTTCCTTTCAACCTTGCCAGATAATTGGGGGACAACGATGGAATTTCCAGTTGTACAGAGGCATGGATGACATCCATATTATGAATGCGCGTTCATGATTTTTTTGCGGTTTCTAGGCTTGTCAAGGAAGTTTACCTACAAGATTAGATTGAAGGATAAGTTTGACGATGCCAACCTGAACCATGAGAAGCATTTCACAAAGGGTCCCACTTCCTTTCCTTAACACCTCATCCGGCGACATAGGAATTATAGTTGCAAGAGAGAATATGAAGGGATGTACATAGGTCATGTATAGATAATATGTTGACACTGCATCTGACACTGAGTAAGAAGCCATTCTCTGAAAAATATCAACAAAATTGAAAAGATTACTCAAAAAAATAAAAGGTGCATCCGAAAGAATTTTTAACCCTACCAAACCGTCGTGTTCAAGCCAAAACTTCAGAACAAAGGACAGCAACAAAAATAAAATCAAGACAACAGATACAGATAAATCAAACATAAGAAATCAGTACAGTGGTTACAGGTATTACCAATGAATGGTACAAGTAGAGACAAGTATACCTGGGGTTGTGTCTTGGCAAAGTGAACCATTTCTTCAGGATCAACCTCCAGTGGATCATAGCCTAGTTTTGCTTTAGTTACGGCCTGATTTAAGTAAAGGATCAAAACTATTAATAATTATTGCTTGGTTGAGAACTTAGCAGTTAAAGCTTGTTATTTTCATTGGCAGCCAATATACAGAGTTGAAAGAAACCATGAATATTAATCTGTACCTGTAATATTCAGAACAATTATAGTTATCGACTAACTAATTGTGCATTTAAATGGATCAACCATACGTGCATTTGCCAGACCGACTTTTAAAATTACATACAGTACCAACAGGACCAAAACTGTACCCGGATCCTGAATTGTTCCTTGATTAAAATAAAATTTATGGCATTTTCATTAGTCAGTGTCAGCCCACATGCTTAAAATCCAACAGAGCTCAAAGAGCAAAACCTTTCCTGCAACAATTAAATACATTATAGAGCTGCACAAGGCCAAATACATATATTAATCAAATACCTTAAGACCCTGACTGCCTTGAGGAAGGTAACTGTCTCTTTTGACCCATGCAAAACAATCCAAATGGCATGAAAATTTTGCACCACATTCCCCTTGCTCACTGTCACATTTAAAACCAATCTCCTACAAAGAGACATAAAAATAAAATAAAAAATTCAATTTCAAGATCACCTCTCTCTCTCTCTCCCCTATCTCTCTCCCAACCAATAAGAACCAGTCCACCAGAATAATTCATGAATTATCCTTATGGTGGGTTCCGTGCAAATGTAAAACTGATATATATATAAAAAAGTGAGAGGTGTACCTGACCCATATTGATACCATGGTGAGAAGCCCTTTTCTCTACAAATGGCCAATCAAAAAAATCCCCATTGTAAGTAACATAAATCCCTGGCTTCACCTCTTGCATGTGTCTGAACCAAGCTCTTAATAACTCCAACTTATTTAAACAATAGAAATTAGTGATAAAGTTTTTAGATGAAATTGACTTGCCATACTGTAAGTACATATCAACTTATTACCTCATTCTTCACATTCTCAACTTTAAAGTAACCCTGGAATTCAGTTTTTGGTGTATACTCCAAGTCTTCAATGTCCTCCCCAACGAACTAGCAATAGAAGTAGAAGTAAAATTAGGAAGGGGTGTATATTTCAAAGCATTTTAATCATTTTCCACTAGAAAGTTAGCTTGGTTATTTGAATTCCTCATTAATAATTAAATAATTAACTTCAAACAAAAGTTGATAGAAGAAACTGTATAAATTGATAACCAAACCTCGCGGTTAATAATGAGATAGCCTTGGCCGTCTATCATGTAAGAAATCATCATGATTTGATCAGTGGTGGCATCAGGAAACTTGAGGGGCAGTTTAGTTGTTTCGATATCAAATGCACAGACGTGCACTTCAGCACGCTGTAAGAGATCGCTCCTCTTCTCCAGTAAAGGACCGGAACTACAGATACTCACGTCATACCATTGCCCACATCTCACATCTGTGGCCATACCAGTGTACATGTTAGCTAGAGGAGCTAGAGATAGTGCATCAATTGAAAGTTCAGAAAAAACAGGGTACTAACACAGTTCTGGTATATTCCTACAGTTAATTGGTAGATATTGCAATTTCATTTTTGATGATTACAATTGTCCAATTGTAGTAAGGTGTAAAAGACCCCACCAAAAAAAAAACTTTAATATTGAAACAAATCCAGGACAAAAATAAGTAAAGAGAAAAGAGAAAACCGTTTTAATGGAACAGTAAAGTTGCATACCAAGATCAATAGCAAAACGAACGTGGTATGGCACATCATATTCACGTAACTCAATAATACTATTTGTGTAATCTAAAGTCCTCTCGTTCCTGAAAACAGAATTAATGTCCGGTTAAAATATTATTAAAATATTATTTGGATAAATATTGGTGTTTAAGGACCCATATTGAACAATTATTTATTTGATGTAAGTACCTTTTAGTACTGTAGAAGGACTCAAATGCTTCCGATGCATCTTGTTTTGCCTTGTTTCTTTCGACCACATGATGAAGGTCATTTCTGACTCCCATCAATTGTTGAACCGTGTCAAAAGAAAGCTTTAAGTACTTTCTTCGAAGACCGGACAAATGATTTTTCTAATCATGTCAACCAAAATGGTGTTTAGATATAAAGAATTATGGTATAAAACTGCACGTTTGAACGTTTTTTAGCAAGAGATTCCCATATGATCTACTAAACCCAAAATAAGCTTTGCCGAAGCTTCATTTGAGTCAAAACTATGTAAATTAGCCTAACTTAGACCTCAATTTAGTCTTAATTGTGCAATTAAGTCTCAGCTGAAATGTAATTTGGTAATAAAGACTTAATTCTGGCTTAATGGTAAACATGAGACTTCATAGAGTCATAATTGCATAATTAAACCTCAACTAGATCCATTTGAATCTCGCATGTGCAATTATAACCCAACTTGGCCTCAATTATTTGCAGCTAAGGGTTGATTTAGCCCATAATTACAACAAATGACCCTTGATTCTGCATTTTAAGTTGTTGTACGACAAGTAATTATGCATTTAAATGCACCGAAAAACTAAGAAAAGCAAACAAGGAACGACAAGCTCATAATGATCCAACTGAAACAAGTACAACAGCACATACTATCTGATTGGAAAGAATAGTGGAAGTCATGTATGTTATTTTGTCATTAAGAGGACAGAGAAGTAGAAAAGCAGCTTACAAGATTGAGATCCTCTTTCTCTACAATCTCAATATCCGCAATTTGGCCTTCATACCTTCTTCTAAGATACCCATCCACCTCTAGTTCCACCTCTTCCTAGAATTTTCAATTTAAAAAAATTATCAGCTGCCTACTAAGGTACGGTGCACTGCACCTGCCATCAAGGCTAGTGCCAACATGAAATCATTTATGTGCTCTTGTGAGTACCTTTGTGGCAGCGTAAAAGTACGGCTTGAACTTGTACTTTACTTTAAAAGTAGAACCGTCCTGAAATAATAAGGAAAGAAAAATAATATTTGTGTTCATTTTCTACGAATTGAGGAGCTTAATAGAAAATTGTCTATTGCAGGCATCTAACTGCGCCATCTGGTACGTAGCAGGGTGAGGCCTGACCCAAATGGTACCGGATGATCTGTAACTGGTTCTTCAAATGAGGAAGCATTGAAATTTAAACCTTGGTGATTAAACCTCTATCTAACCCAACTGACCGTAAATTAGCTCTCCACTACATGCTAGTATCGGGCCTAACCCGAATGATACCAGTGAGGTCTGGATCCCATTCTCTAAATGAGCAGACAAACAAAATTTAAACCCTTTGATGAATTAATGCTAACTCACTTTAACGTAAGTACCATGATTTCACAACTCAAAAACCAAAACATGAAATGATAATGTAATTGTAAATAAGCAAGTTATTGAATCTAGTAAATCACCTGAGAGACAAAGTATAGATCAACACAGCTGTAGATCTTTCCTGTGTCCTCATCCTCCCATGAAGACTGTGTATTGAAATCAAGGTCAGAAGAGATTGGACTTCAGTTTAATTTAAGTTGTGCCTATTTTGATGCAAAAATGTTTGATTTAAGATAATAGTATGAATTGCATGCGGACAGGCTATAAGAGACGTAATTGCTACCGTAGAAAAGGTGAGGAGCCATCCGAGTCGTTTATCTCCCTCTGTGAAGAGAGAAAACCCTAACTTACTCTCCAGTTGTTCTTCTGCTCCCAGGCGAATCTTTTGCTTCGATTTGGACCTCGAATCGTTGCCGTAGGAGTTTGTTCTCTCCCTTCTCCGCCGCTTACCATCTCCGCTCATGGCTGGTTACTCGATCGAATGAGAAAAAGGGGAGATAGAGAACAAAGCGAGAGATCCTGAGATCAGACTTTTGGATAGAGAGGCGAGGGCTTAGTGTGGCGGGAATAGAGGGTTCGATTCCCGCTCTTTTACCTCTCTTCTCGAGTGCGTATCCTCTGAGATATCTCAACTTCGACGTGTACGGTGCGTATTCGGGATAGCACCGGGGCGGTATTATTTGTGTTTTGAGATTCGTGCAGAACGTATTTAAACGGTTGTGATTTTCCAGAAAACACTCAAAGTTTGAGATATTTCAGATGATGCGAATTCTCTCCTCTTCGACTGAGTATAATTTGTTTCTTGGCGACCCTTGTATTTTTGGAATTTCCCACAAAACATGGATTTGGATAGCGCCGGGGCGGTATTATGTGTTTTGAGATTCGTGCAGAACGTATTTGAACAGTTGTGATTTTTCAGAAAAACACTCAAAGTTTGAGATATCTCAGATGATGCGAATTCTCTCCTCTTCGTCTGAGTAGAATTTGTTTCTTGGCAGCCCTGGTATTTTTAGAATTTTTCACAAAACATGAATTTTTAGTTTTTTTTTTTTTTTAGAATATGGTATAAATAAAATTTTCGGCTCGACGTGGATGTCAGATGTGGTAATTTTATTTAGAATGTTCACCTCAATTATGAACAAAATAAATTTAATATTAAATATGTTTCTTAATCGTCCTGATAAATTTTAATATTTTATTACGAATGGATCCAAATAATGAGATCTATAAAATAAGGTACTAATAAACATTTTTTTAGAAATTTGCATCTTGTGTGAATCTGTATGTATTTTCTATTGTTATAAATTTGCATGTATTTCTATAAATTTATAACAATAGAAAATACATACAAGTTATTTATAATCAATTATTTTTCTATTGTATTTTTTTTTTAAATGTATGTATTTTCTATTGTTATAAATTTGCATCTTGTAAATAAACAACTGTGTATGATCGTAGTAATAAAAATTTACACCTTCCAAAATATTTGATTTTTCTTATAAAATTCTCAAGTTTCTTATTTTTCAATTTAAAATAAACATTTTTTCCTTTTCTTCGCTTCTCACAGAAGTATGCGAAGAGAATTGAGCGCGGCTCAAAGCATCTTGTGTGAATCTGTAATTCTGTATCAGGGTAGAAATTTAGTTTTTGAGAGCAGAGAGAATTTTTGTCTTCTATATACCATTTTTGCCCTTCTTAATAATCTTTCTAATTTTTTACTTCTAATTAAAATTAGCTTAATTAGAAAAGTTAATAACCGGTTCCAATTTTTCTTAACAACTTTCCTATCATAGAAACTTTTTACATGAAAATGAGCAACCATGGTACGTTTTAATAGACTTTTGGTTATTTCGGTAATCGTATATAATTTGACCAAAAAATTCTAATTACTTATCTCAACAGTCCTTAAATTTGCAACACCAAATCTATTTACGTTGCGTAATAGAGTCAATTAGGCTGCAATATCTTCTACTCATAAATTATTTAGTAGAGAATTTATTCTTCACTCTTAGTATCATATTTTCTGTCCAATACTCATTTACTGCGACTATGTCTAGACATGAATAAACAAATGAAAATATAAATCCAATTATTCTCATGGTACCTTAATTTCTTTCTCATTTTACTACAACTCGAAAAAACAAAGTATGACAACAATTAAATTGGCCTCGCTAGATTTTTTTTATTGAAATTATGGGTTGGAGATCAAGCTACTCAACACACTTTCAAACTCTATATATATTACAGAGTATTTATCTACTTTGTTGTTTCGAATCCGTAACCTTCCACATGAGAGTCTATATTATTTATCTACTAGACCAAAAGCAAGTTCCTGGCTTCACTAGATATTTACAAACTTATTAAGTTGTTATACTATGGGGTAGGATTATGCCTATTCTAGGTCAGAACAAAAGCAACATATGAAGGTAAGCTCTTTTTTTATTTATTATTTTATAAAAAAAGGCTTAAAGCCCATTTGCATTTAACAAACGGTAGTTTAATTACAAACATTGAAGGTAGTTCTTTTATGATAGAAGAAGATATAATAGTACATTCATTTTCAAAGTTTCTCCTCTCAAGTATCTACTACAAGCTGTGTTTTTTGTCACTGCATGGAAGATAATACCATGCCAAACAGAAATAGAAACAATAAATATAAACACCCAAGATTAAGAAAAAAATGTCAGGAAAATTGTAAGCGAATACTAATCAGGATAATTGCTTAGTACTAGCAAGGCCTAATATCTGTACGTATTAGGAACAACAATGCAAATTTATATCAGATTTTATTATTTAACGAAGACTAGTAAGTTCAACATTTCTCAAATATGATAATGAATCGCATTCATTAAATAGTTCATATTTATTTTATTAGTTTCCTCGTATAAGAAAAATTGGAACCAGTTATTAGCTTTCCTAATCAAGGCAGATTTTAATTAGAAGTAAAAATAGGAAGGTTATTAAGAAGGGCAAAACTGGTATATAGAAGACAAAATTCTCTCTGTTCTCAAAAATTAAATTTATACCCCGAATATAGCAACTCCCTATTCTTTAACTCTGACACAAATATCAAAAGACACCTCTTGACTCTTGTATTTACAGTAGGCATAGAATCTAAATCAAGACCGTTAATTCCTGTAATTAATTATGTGTAGCTGAGGTGATCCGTCCTTCCATCTCTTGATGACTCGCATTAATTATGTGACGCGTTTAAATCTCTATAATTTTTTTGTCGCGGGTGCGATATTAACTAGGTGGTTTGCCGCAGAGAGGACAAATTCAGATGATCAGATCCAGCCGAATTTTTTTTTTATATCATAATAAAAAAATAAACCAAGATATGCCGTCCTTGGGAGAATTCAACATCTACCTAGGCCGCCAAAAGTCTTTGCGGCCTCAAAGACTGGGTCTGCCCAATGCCCCTGCGGCCCCAGCTTGAGGGCCGCCCAATGACCCAACGGCTCCTATTTTGTTTTCATTTTTTTTAAACAGATTGATTTATATTTTAGTTGGGTTTTTTTGTTGGTTAATGAGATGCATGAGGTAGTTAATTTATTTTATTATTCAATTTCAACTTTCAAAAAAAATATTGAAACAATTAGATTTAATATTCATTTTTGTTTGTAAATTTGCAGGTTAAAAGGCAAGCAATGGATTGAATGTTTATTTAGGAGTTAAATTTATGTTTTTAATGTATTGGATAATTTAATTGTATTGGACGTTTTAATTGTATTGGTAAGAACATTGTTTATTTTAGGTTTATTAGATGTATTTTTTTTGTACTCGTGAGAACGTATGCATTATATTTTTCTATTGATGGCATCTGTATTTATTGTTAGGTTATTATTTGATAAAAAAAATACTTAATTTTTCTATATTCTGCTGAAAATAAAACAAATAAATAAACTAAAATTTAACTTTTTATTTAAATACAACAAAACCAACAAAAAAACCCAACTAAAAACTAAAACAATGTGTTTAAAAAAAATTAAAAAATAGAGGCCGCAGGGGCATTGGGCGGCCTCCAGTCTTTGAAGCCGCGAGGGCTTTTGACGACCTAGGTAGACGTGAAATTCTTCCAAAAATAGAGTGTTTTTTTTTATTATGGTATAAATAAAATTTTCGGCAGATCCAGAGCAATATAAGGATCAAAATGCATTTTCAAAAGAAAGGTATATCTTAGACGTTTATAGTATTATTGTTTATTTGCTTTTCACTATAAGTGAATCATAGTATTTTTTAAGGTATTAAACCCAAGGTCTCGAGTTGTAATGTAAGCTTGGATAAATAAAAAGAGTGTGTATTTTAACTTATGCGAGAATTTTTCTCATCATAGATCTCTTCTTTCATTTCCCAACATTTCCTTCAAAAAGAAATATTTTCACCACATGCTCGGTTCGTATAATCGTATCAATGTAATTTTCAAATTAACTTACTGTACATGGAGACAACATACACCGAATTCACATCCTCCCCGGTACCGTAATAGGTAATCTTTTACAATTATTGAATCTGGACCGTTCTTTTTAACTTGGCACGAATCTCAAAGCCCAATAATACTGCCCTGCGCTAGCCCGAATCCCAAACCGGCTGAGAGTTAATCTCAAACCATAAATAGCTAATTGTAAAAGGGAATCTTTTACGGTACCGTCGAGGATATGGATCCACATACACCAAGGGCAAAGAAAGAAAAAACAATAAACAACAGAGATAACATTTTCATCAGCAGCTGGGATCGGAGTTGATTGGATTGAATCCAAACTGCCTGTCAGCTGCATACTTGAACTGAACCCAGTCACCTCTGTTCAAGGTTCCTCCTTGTATCAGGATCAATGGTTTAAATAGCGATTATAGCGGTATAGCGGGACGGTTAAAAAAAATAAGCAATTGCACTAAGTAGCTAGCTATAGCTAGCTATAGCGCCGATAGCTAGCTATATATCGCCCATAGCGCCATAGCTTTTAGGGTCCAAAAAAGCTATAGCGCAGCTATAGCTAGCTATTTAGAACCCTGATCAGGATGCACATATTCCCGGCACGACGTAGAATGCTCGCTTTGATCTCCTCGAAACTCGTAAACCCGGTGCAGTTGAGTTGGATCCCCGACTGAGCGCACACGCAGTTGTTCCTTATCACCACTTGGTATTGGGGTTTGCCTTGAATAAAGCTTCCCGTCCGTGATTCAGTGACCAGGATGTCTCTGTGGCTGCATTGCAATTGTGCGTACCCTGTCACGTGCCGCAGATTATTGTGATTTGTTTTATACAAAATGCTATCACACACGTGGCATGTTCAATCAAGTATTTTTTATTCAGTGATGTATGAACCAGTAGCATAAAATTCGCAAACTTTTCTTATACTGATTTCTGTATTGAAAAGCTAAAGTGCCTAATCCAAATTAATTAAGGATTGAAGTCACTTCATGAATCAATTGGCAAGACAGAAGGGAAAATTGATCAGTATATATTATTCACAAATCTTTTGTCGGAGAGAGAGAGGAGAGAGGGAGAGGAAGGGAGAGATAGAGAGACCTTTGACGAGGAAGTAGAAGAGGGCAATGGCTTGAACGAGCTTTACAGGAGTTACCATTATTGTTTTTATTTGGGCTGCTCGGGCTAGGCCTTTCCAAAAATATAAATCTCAAATATTTTTGTCATTTATATATAGATGTTTCGTATGCTCAAAACTATGTTCGGTTGGAGGATGGTGGATAGAATCAAATTGGAGATGAACAAAGCTTAGGAAGTTATTTTGTTGTCGGTAACTTTTAGCTAGAGGTTAAGGTTATTAGGTGATTAGGTCAACTAAGAAAACTTATTAACATCTTTTAGTTTACCCCCCCGAAGGTTTTTTTTAAGGTCAGTAGAACTGACATTTTTATTGATTAATAAAAAAATTATTTACAAAAGAGTAATTAAATACCAAAATTTTTATTTATAGCACAGCTTCAAAAAAAATTAAACCAAAAAATCACCGTTTTTGAAAATTTCGAAATTTACCATGGCCGCACCGGTGTTGTGCGGACCCATTTCAGAGAGGCCGCACAATGCCGGTGTGGACCCTGAAATGGTTCTGCACAATGCCGGAGCGGTCCCCTATTTTAAAAAAAAAATTGAAATATGTTATTTGATTTTTTGTTATAGAAATATTTTATGTTGTTTTAGTTTGAAATGTTGTTTAAATTTTCATAAATTTTCATAATTTTTTCATAATTTTTTTAATTTTTAGACATTATATTTGGTCAAGAGTTGCTCATAGGGGCTACGATGGCCATGACCAAGGACTGGAAGAGGCTCGGGAAAGTCATCATCAATCACAACGTACCCGCGGTGTGCAAGTGTGGGTACAGGGCGCGTCTCGACTCTTTACTGAGATGCGTTGGCTTAGGCGGAGTTGATGCGGTTGACGACATATCCGACGAGCCTGATATCTACGTCCCGTACACTAGTGACGAGGCGTTGTTTGCAGCCGTCCATGACTGTCGGTTAGGCGTTCAACCGAGGTGCCGAGTTGATGCGCCGAGCTGCACATCAGGCCATGGGATCTCAGGCTACTTAGGATGTCGAGGTATAATTGTAATTAAAATACATAACTGTGATTTTTTTCCAAATTTCTTGATTATCTAATTTGTAAGTTACTATAGGGTGAGGAGGAGGAGCCGCTGGGGTTAATATCTCCATAAATTTTGGCACAAAGGGAGATGGATTGTATTCTCCGGGTTACAGTCCCACTCAAACGACACCTTATACCTATCAGCCAGGGTTTGTTCAAACAGAGCCCTTCCCGCAGTTCCCTGGACAGTCCTCACAGCAGGCATCATACCCTTCGCTCCATGATGACCCCACTGTCAGACAGGTGTATTTATTCACGCAGCCTGAGTCTGGACAGACTACGGTTTTTTGTCCTGGAGTCCAGCAGACATCCGAGATTGAGGAGGTTCATAACGAGCCGGTTCAATCTTTGGATGTCCAGGCGGATGACTCTACAAACTCAGCAGAGACTGACGAGACACCACTCTCTAGGCGGGGTTGAGGGTTCAGGAAGAAGAAGGCGAGAACGGTATTTAGTCATGATCCGTTGATCACTCAAAAAAGAGCAATGTTTCTTTTAATATTTATAAACTCGGAAATGCTATCGGTTCGGACTGCAAGCGCACAATCCTATCGAGTAGTATATTCGAGGTCAATCTACATGGAATATTGGTTCAGAGTCTTGAGCGATCTAATCACAATCTTCCGAAAGGCTAGACGAAATCTGAAAATTGAGAGTTGAAGTTGTGATCAATGTAAATTTGGAAACAATTAAAATTAATTAAAATAAAGATAGAGATGAGAATTTCTAGGATTTCGGCACACCATTGCTAATCAATCCACTTTGATAATATACTTATGTTGGGTCTGATTTCCTGTTATTGTTTTATGAAAGACACCACATAGGTTACTGCGAGTTATTTTACGCAAGTATGACAGATCTTTCATCGAGATTCTACATAGGACACTGCGAGTTATCTTACGCAAATGACTGATCTCTTATATACACAAGTTACTACACAGATCACTGCGATTTATCTTACGCAAATGATAGAACTTGATTCGCGTTTTGTTGTTCCAATTTATAGTTTTCCCGCTAAGGTTTTCTTCACATAAATCTAATAAATCCTAACGAGGCTAATTCATGCACATAGTTTCTCTTACCATTAAAGTACTGTCACTACCCTAATAGACTAAACTAGATCATCAAACTTAGATGAAGGGATAATAAATCACAAAAATATTTTGATTAAACAACAAGAAATCATAATCAATAGAAAATATATATATTAAAGCATCAAGAGTAACAAGGTTTACTGCCTAGCCCCTAAGAAAGGAACTTAGCCGCGGAACGGAATGGTTACAATCCCTCCTCTCTTCTCACTTTAATCAAATCTAACCCAAATTACAAAGATACTAAACAATTCTGTCTAGGGTCTTATATAGGAGTGAAGGGACATCTGGAGTTGAGTGGGGGCCAAGAAACTGATCTGGATACAGCTGTCAGCAGTTATTCCCCAAGAGGCGCCTTGATTACTGTCCGTATCAGGTGATACGGTCCGTATTGAGACCATGTCGCTGAAGGGTTTAATGCGTATCACGCTATCTCCTGGTCCGTATTCTGCTGGGTCCGTATTAGGCAATACAGACCGTAACGATGAGCGTCGCTGATCCGATTGACCCGATTCTTGCTCCATTTGGTGTAAAATAGTCCCAAAACCTGTTTTCTGCAATAAAACATAAAGAAGGGTGACAGTAGCCTTTTTCTCTAAATAATTAAACATAAATGTGAAAAAATATGCAAAACCTAAGCCAACCATCATCATTTTGACTCTGATCATCCGTAGGCTTTGATCTGTAGTATTGTTAGATGTTTTGTCAGATACTTATTTGTTAGATACTGCCACTTATTTATTTCGTTGCTTAGTTATTTATTTTGTTCATTATATCATTATCTCGTCGTACAAATTTTTTTTTTCAAACGAATGACATATCTAAAATATTTCAAACGAGCGACATTTCTAAAATACGATACAACAAAAAAAATATATCAATTTAAACAACATTTCAAACTAAAACTTAAACAACATAAAAATATTTCTGTAACAAAAAAATAGATAACAGATTTTAGTTTTTTTTTTTAAAATAGAGGACCGCTCCGGCATTGTGCGAACCCATTTCAGGGTCCGCACCGGCATTGTGCGGCCTCTCTGAAATTGTGCGGATCCAATTTATAAATTTCAAAATTTTCAAAAACGGTGATTTTTTTTTTTTTAAGCTATACTATAAATAAAAAATTCGGAATTAAGTAGGTACAAAGTCTCTGAATTAGAGATCCTTCTCGACTAAAGATTCCTATGCCAATTTGGGCCAAAAGTTTACATTTTGTTTTGTCCAGAAGTTAACGGGCAAATCAATCATTAAATGAGGAATCAATAAGCGAATTAACGTTGAGATCTTATCTTATTGCCGAAATTTATCACCGGAATATGCTTTATTTTGACCAATTATCTTTAACCGGGAAATGATAAATTGATAATGATATACTGATGTTATTCGAACTTTAATTCATTCCGTTCTGTAATCTATTCATGCCGAAAATTTTTATCGTATCGTCAAAAAAAAAAAAAATTCCAACCCTGTCCTCATTTTTTCGAAATTTGAATTTTGCCCCAAGTGCTGGCAATGCCAGCTTCTACCGCTGACAGTGCTAATGGTACCTTTTTATTTTTTTAAGCTTTTCAAACAAATAGCATGTAAATGGAGAATTAATTGAGGAGTAATATTGTCCATCAATTAATTTTTTTAATGAATACAATATTGATTATAACTTTTGCTATGTGAATATCTCCGCAATATATAACTCTGAATAAATGATATAACATAGTTAATTAATGTTAATTATTGCAAAATAATTCCCTGATGAATAATTAACAAAATGTAGAATTAAAAACTTTAATTGAAGTTTTGAGGCCTTAAGCAATATTTTTTTGCAATTCTGATTGCATCGGCTTTGGATGCCAGGGGCTTGGTGACTAGGCTCTCCGTCTCTTCGTGATCTTTTCAAATTGTGATCAAACGCTCAAATCGGAGTTTCCTACCAAAACTTATGACCGTTTAAAGTTTAGAAACAATGTATCGATGTTTTATTATAAAAACATCGATGACGCGTCAATATTTTATATCCTGATTAATTCCAATACAAGTACATCGATGTTTCATTGTAAAAACATCGACAAAACGTCGATACCAAAAGAATGCTTAAAAAGGAAGGTACCTACTTCCGCTGACAATATCAGCGGTAAGAGTAGTTTTCAAATTTTTTGAAAAATCAAGAGCAGAGTTAGAATTTCTTTTCTTTTAGGATATAAATAAAAATTTCGCTATTCATGCTGCCGTGTGTTGTTGTAACGGAGATCTAATTAAGCCATAGGTTTTTGTTAACGTTCTTGCTACATTCAATTATGAACAGGTCATACATGTAATTTTAATTAGACCCGTTCCAGGTGCTGTTCTGGACCACCAGTCAGTTGTTTCAGGCAAAAAGCCAACAAAGTCTGTATAAAGAATATTTGCAATGGAGCAATTGCCGATATTTTTATTAAAACCCCAAAAAAAAAACAAATTATCAAATCTGCTCCCACTTCAAAATTATAATTATTTCTACCCTAACCGCCCGTGGGCTGGGCGGTCCACTTTTTCCACCAGACCGCCCAATAGCCGGGCGGTCCACTTTTGATACCTGACCGCCCAGCGCCCGGGCGGTCCACTTTTAAAACCTGACTGCCCAGGGGCTGGGCGGTCGACTATGAATTTTTTTTTTTTTTAAAAGCGGTCCGCTGGGAGCAGACCGCTCCCCATCTCCCTCTCTTTCGCCTCTGCCTCCAGCTGCGTCGCCGCCCCGCCGCGTCGCCGCCCGAACCACCACCCCAGCCGAAGTCTCTCTCTCCAGATCCGGAGCAGCCTAGAGCCCCTACGCTGATGAGATGCCGCCACCTCCTACAGTAATAATATGTCATACAAATGATCATTATTAAGCGTCTCTTTAAAAGATCATTATTATTAATTTATCTTCATTTCTGCAGATGATGACTTGGGTTGGGCGATCCACCAATGGGTGTTGAACAACAACGCGTGGAACGCGTACTACAACGAGCATGGAGTTCCCGTGCAGCATACCGAGGTAGCAAAAGTTCATTATTTAATTAATTTACTCGTTACTTCTATGTCTTTAATTTAACATTGTTTACATGCAGGATGAAGCTGCCGCCGCCGCCGCCGTTTTCTCTTTGGATGACCTAGCTCCAGATGAGGGCGGATGGGAGCCAGCTAGCTCCCACCGACGCAGTATATGGAGCCTAGACAGCACGACGGCGAGGCCAGTGGGAGTGGGGCACAGACTGCAGATGGCTTTGCCGCTGCTATATTTGGCACACCGCCTCCGGCCACGTATCCTCCTACTTGGGAGGCCGATCCGTGGGTGTTGCGTACACATGCGGGGATCCATGGGGAGCATGCATTACACCTGGGGGCGGACCCATGGGCGCGTGAGGCTGTACACGATGACATGCAGGTGGATGAGGTTCACCAGAGGCGTCCGCCGTCGCAGAGAGAGCGCCATGCACCTACTAGGTTGGACCTCTCCGGACCTCGCCCTCGTCGTCGCCGTTAGGGTTTTTATATTTTTTTTAGTTTGATAGGTTTCTAGTATTTTAGTTTGATAGGTTTCTAGTATTTTAGTTTGATTATTATATTTCATGTTTGGACTGTTATGTTTCATGTTTAGACTTACCATTTAGATTACATACTTTTATTGTTTATACTTACTATTTAGATTACCATTTAGAACATTTAAACATTAACAAACTTAATATAAAACTAATCAATTATATTAAAACTACACAATTACATAACATATAAAAATAATCGTCAATTATAAAAATATAATCGTCAACAAATAATAAATATATATCATACAATTTAATATAAAACATTCAAACAAATCATTACAACAATTTAATATAAAACATTCAAAAATCATTACAACAATTTAATATAAAACATTCAAACAAATCATTACAACAATTTAATATAAAACATTCAAAAATAATTACAACAATTTAATATAAAAACATTCAAACAAATCATTACAACAATTTAATATAAAACATTCAAACAAATTAAAACATAAAACCTTATAAAAAAAAAATTTCATAGTGGACCGCCCATCCCCTGGGCGGTCAGCTTTGAAAAGTGGACCGCCCGGCGGCTGGACGGTCTGGTGGGAAAAGTGGACCGTCCAGCCCACGGGCGGTTAGGATAGAAATAATTATAACTTTGGAGTGGGAGCAGATTTGATAATTTGTTTTTTTTTGGGGGTTTTAATAAAAATATCGGGAGCAATTGTCCTCGTCAATCTTTAAATATAACATCTCCATAAATAAATTTCTAAATAACTATCAACCACTTTTAAAAATTAAAATTTCTAAAATTTTTAAACAACATTTTTTAAATTAATTTTAGAGTTTCTAAATAGACCAGGTGGCTATTAAAATAATTTAAGCAAATTATTTAACCAGTGTGACGATTAGAAACAGTTTTTTAATAAGAAATTTGCTGAATAGTTTCTAAATAAAAAACTATGACACATCTCTGAAATTGTAATAATATAGTAATTAAAATATATTTTGAATATATTGCTTAAAGTTTATACTTGACACTGCTCTTTTTTCTTTTACTTTAAACTCGACATTTTCATTACATTAATATCAAAATTTCTCAAAGATCACTTCATCTGTAATCAAATAAATTCAAAACAAACTAGAAGCAAAACAGTGAGCAAAGAGAATGACTCCGGCATAAAAGTGAACTTTTAATTCATTTTGAGAATCATAATATCATACCAGTAACGTGAGAACTAAAAAACGTGCTATAACCAAAAAGAAAAAAAAATATAAATTGATCAAGTTTCGATGTATAAAATTATTTTTCGAGTCAAAATCAACTGACCTAATTTCAAAAAGAAAATTTCATTTTTCTGCCTGAGCCATTCTATTTGCTCTCTCGTATAGCGAAAATTGTTTTGTTTCTAGTTTACTTTGATTTTTTCGATTACAAATTAAATGATATTTGAAAAAAAATTGATAGTAAAATAATAAAACTACTGATTTTGAGAGTAGAAGAAAAAATCACAATAGCAAAATAAAATTTTGATGAATATTCTAAATATATATTAATTATTATATGACGGTGAAAAATTAAATTATTAAGTCATTAAGTGAGGTCTAGCTTATGGAAAGTACAATTTAAATATCTAATTTAGAATAATTTAATGAAATATAATCTCAACCAAGAAAACGTTCTCAGATTTTAACTGGATATAAACTTGGAAGGAATAAAATCTACACATTAATTTTTTATTTTTTATTAAGAGAATGTGTTATTTGTAAAAAAATAACTATTATATTTGAACTAAACATATTGGTCATGAAAAAAGGACCAAATGTTCCTTTTACGTTGGTCATGAAAAATTTATGCGTTTAAATAGAACTCTAATTTTCCCAATTATATTTGAACTTGCGACAGCAATATTAATTAAATCGACGCATGAAAAAAGGTTTCAACACATAAATTATAGAAAACAGCAACCATTAGTCATCTCATTAAATATATTATTCCAACACATACTTAAACAAAAACTAATGCCAACCAAAATCTAAAAGAATGGCTCTAACTAGATCCTAAACCATTCCATGATTTGCTTAAGAGCAAGAAACTTGTGAGCTCATCGGCTTGAACGGGAACAAGGTACCCGATGCATACTTGAACGTTACACCACCGTATGGCAACGGCAACTTGTCGTTGACAAAGCCGTCCTTATCGAGAATACTGGGGTCCACTGGCTCTGCTGTTTGGAAACCATTGATGTTGAATTGGACATTGCTCTGTTGGCAAGGACACAGATTTTTTATCGTGACCTCGTATTCGGGCTTGCCGCCAAACAAATTCCCGGTCGGCTTCTGTGTTATTGATATATTTGACAGTGTGCATTGTGCATGACCTGTGAAAGAAATGCAATATAGATCAAATTACCATACCAAATTGTTCATAATCACGCACAAGAATAAAGGCGCGATTCCCTGTCTACCTCCTTTTATGAAAATAAAAATAAAAATACAGAGATCTTTCTAATGTTGGTTATCTCGCTGCAGCAGTAGAGAAAGAAATTGAGACATGCATGAAATGGACGACTTGAGAGTAGGTCCGATGGGCATTGGACCTACTCTGGTTCGATGGGTTTAATCACCGTTGATTTGCTTTAAGATTCGTGCGGAATGCTTTAAACTTTGTGATTGTTTGTTTCAATTTTCGTGCGCACAAATTTAAATCAGATCGGACGGTCATCATGCTAGTTGAACCTAAAGTAGATCCGATGGGCATCGGACCTACTCCGTTCTCGAAACGGACAAAAGCCAAAGGCAAATCTAAAGACAGGTAAATTAAACCTGGATAAATGAAACATGCGAAGACAGCCAAAACAGCTAGGAACTTGAAAATATCTGCCATGCCTTCGTTCTTTCTCTATTTTAGTTTAGTACTTTTGAGCTAAAGAATGGGTTTAAAAATAATCTATGCGCTAATTTATACACTCACAGTTACAGAGAGAGAGAGAGCTTAATTTGGCATGTCTGCTGCAGCAAATCTCCAGATTATCTCGATTTTAATTCTGTCTATGTATTTTTGCTGAATTTCCGCCTTTTTAAAAAAAAAATCTTGGCAAAACTGATTCGAATTATTTCCTTTCCTATAAGAACATATTCAGTGCTATAAATTTTTGGATCTTACCATTCATTCAACATTCACTCCGTACAGACAAGACATTTCATTTAATTTTCAGTTTTCAACTCTTATTCTAAAAAAAATAGTTTAATCTATATTAAAAATGAGGAGGGTTCAAATGCCTCCATTTTGTGTGCCTCCGTCATGCCTTTATTTTTAAAAACTTTAAAAACTCAAAATTTAAAATTTAAAAATCAAAATAAAACCGTTAAATATGATCTACATAATTTTATCTATGCATGTGGAAAAAATTATAATATTTCAACTTTGTTTTGGTTATCATCAAGAGCTTGTAAAAACATACTATAATATGGATAATTTCTAGACGTTGATTTTTTAACTTATTGATTTATACAAAAACAAAATCAAAATGTGATAATTTTTTATGAGCACACAGAGAAAATAATATAAATCACATCTAATGGTTTTATTTTGACGTTTATGATTTAAATTTTGAGTTATTAACGTTTAAAAATGGAGGCATAATGGAGGCACAAAAAATAGAGACATTTGAACCCTGCTCATTAAAAATTTACTTTTTATTCCGGGGTAATTTAACTAATTAAGAAATACTGAAGGCCCTTTGGTCATAATTTATTAGATAAATAACATCCTATAAAGCATGCATCACGTTGTGCCAAAGGGATGTCTGTGTTAAATTTTCCTTTTCAAGCTTGTATCCATGATACTTACGAAATTTGTTACAAGATACTAAGATAGTATTATCAAATGAGTGAGGCTATGGTGCTATGCATAGCAAGGATGGCTAGTGTACTACGGCTCAATATGATGCTTTTTAAAACCCTAACGGTCGATCCAACCGTTCAATGTGATAACTATATGAATATGTACTTGCAAACTAAATTTTATATTTTTTCGAATTTTTTTACTATTTGTTTAGATAGGTAGAATTTTGATGGTCCAGAATTTTCAGAAAACACTAATTTTTCTACCTATCTAAAAAAATAGTAAAAAAATTCGAAAAAATATAAAATTTAGTTTGTAAGTACATATTCATATAATTATCACATTGAACGGTTGGATCGACCGTAAGGATTTTAAAAAGTACCATATTGAGCCGTAGTACACTAGCCATCCGTGCTATGCATAGCACCATAGGCTCACTCTTATCAAATCATCTGTTCTGCACTTATAATTAAAAACTTAAAATTATATTAAATTACCGAACCTCTCATAAATAAACTGTAATAGAAATTGTATAATATCTAAAACACGTTTATTTTGGTCGCATATATTGCAAGAAGATAGGTCATGTTCGTTACCAAATAAATATCGACAACAGCCATTACAATTTTGAAGAGGGTTCATATGTCTTCTTCGTGTTCTTTCTTTGTATCTGTAGTTGCCCTCTTCTATTCCTTCTTCGTGTCAGATATACACACCAGTCACAACAGTTGCGTCTCTATTAGTAATCCATACGAACATGTTAAAAAACAACCGTCAATCGGTATTCTAGTACCAAACTGATAGCCCCACCCTTTCTCTTTCTCTTTCTCTCTCGGTTTCTGAAGTGGAATGAACATAATGGCTAACTGAAAACTAAACTGTTGTTGCATGTTTATAACAGTATGCACTAGTTCGTTTGAGCCTGTTCAATGACACAAATTCGATTGAGCCTCTACAGAAGACTTTATCCAGATGTATTGAACCAAATCAGATCAGATTCAGAGCAGAGATTTTGAGCCTACAGCTCAATAAGAATTGATCCATATTATAATTTCATAATTAACTATTAATATAACCCAAATATTCTGACTTGTTAGTACATTTCTAACATTATTGTCATTAGAAAATAAAAAATAAAGGTACGGCGGCACAAAAAATAAAGAAATTTTGTATTAGATCATTTGTTAGCAAAATTGGTTGAATTTCACTAAAAATATAATATAAATTCAGATTGAGGGCTACTGGAAGAAAAGCACCATCGAAGCAGCAGAGAATAATACGACAAGGCTCATTTTATCTCTTGTTAGTAGCTCAATTGATCCTTCAGGAGGTGGCATCAGCACAACCTGATATGGTGCCTGACTTCTTCCAGTTCTTAAAAAAGATTTGCTTGTATACTAATACGACAAGGCTGCCCTGTTGTAAAATATCAGGCTTTTTCTGAGCCAGGCTGAATGAAAATCTGGCATCATTTGGACAGCGCAAAGATTGCGCTTTAAATAATTCGAACTGGGCTGTTACTTTTCTCCTCAAGTAAGGGTCCTTTAAGCAATTTAGCAGGCCTACAGTGGAAAGCCCATGATATGGACTCCGGTCCTTTGGTTCTTTCATCTCACGGTTCTCACCTGATATTCGCTGGACAAGTATCGCTACCACCGATCGATCGGGTCCGTATCCCGTAAAGTAACTCAAAATTTGAGTTTGGATTCGACCCGTCCGATCAGAATCCGGACCTCCGGCTCGAGGTAATTCACGGGTCTACTTTAATATTCGTGCAGAATGTGATCGGACGGTCTTTATTCAATCTCTTACTTGCGTTAGAGGGATCCGAACTCTGATCGATATCCGATCCGGTCGGGAAGACACAGCGGTCTGAAAGAGCAAGAGAGAAAGGCGGAGTCAGTTGCCACAGCGCAGGAACTTGTCAAGTGGTCCCAGAACTTCCCCGCGTTCACGCGTTGTAAACTTGTAATCTCGTTGCCTCCGCCTCAAAGAATCACTCATTTGTGTTCGATCTCCGCTTGAAGGAATGTTCTCGACTGGCTCCTGTTCTCTGCTCACACCCTCTTCTTATAAGATCAAAAGCAACTATTCACCAAGTTCCCTTTCCTCTTCTCGCGCTATCTGTTCCGAGACTGTTCCTTTTGATGATTCTAGAAGAATCATCCATGTAAATGATGCTTCTAAAAGGAGGTCAGTGTTTGTTTGCTGCGGTGTTTTTTTTTTTTGTCACTAGATTTGGTGAACAGGAATTTGCTGTTACTAGATTTGCTACATCGATTTAGTATGAAGTTATTGCTTGTTCTAACTTTTGCATTCAGTACTTTATTCTCTTTGCCAGTAGAGGTTTGGTGTTAGTTTATCTGCTTTTAGAGATATCATTTTGTTAATTATTTATAGAGAAACGTTCTCCAAAATAAGGCACATTTTAAGAACATAAAATATAATGCTGGTGTTATACTAAAATTGGGGATACAATGCTTTTATCTTAAATTGAATCACTTATCTCTTGTTTGGCATTGCAGGTGTGAATGCCTCAATCTGTACAAAGAGCTCATACCATATAAACAAGCCTGGGAATGGCAAAAATCACTTGTGCAAAGAAGATATTCCTTAATAGAAAAGGAGGAAGATAGTTCAGACACTGTTATAGTTCTTCAGCACCCATCTGTGTACACACTGGGTACAGGAAGCTTGGAGGAGCATATGAATTTTGATATGGATAATGCTCCTTTTGAGGTGTACCGTACTGAGCGTGGTGGTGAGGTCACATATCATGGCCCAGGACAGGTAACTTTGTTTAAAGAAATGCCTTCATATTGGTTAGAATGTCATACATAGATGTAGATTTATATTATTCGATTGTTTGTTATGGTTCAGATTGTTACCGTGGATTTCGACTGTCATAATAGTTATGCCTAGAAGGTTGGAATTGCTTCATAGCATTATTTAGTTATATTTTAGGTGCTCTTTTGGTATTTCATTGCATTGTTTTGTGTAAATGGTAGGCTAGATAGGCTTGGATAGAAGCCTGATTGTGGAAAAGTGGCCAGTTGCATGCTTTCAAGGTGGCATAATGTCTATAACAAACTTGGAAAATGGAGATCCCATGAATTTGATTGGGGATGAAATGATGTTAGTTCACTTGCTGATTGTTTTTCTTTAATTAGAGGAATTGTCAAATTTTACTAATCAGAATTTAGGACCAAAATTCATTTCATATTGTCTTATTATCTAGTCATTTGTACCAATTCTATTTTTTTAATCATTTTTTGCAGATTGTTGTTTATCCAATACTAAATCTAAGGCACCACCAGATGGATTTGCATTGGTACTTGAGGAGCCTTGAAGAAGTTATTATCCGTGCTCTTTCCTCTTCATTTTCGATCAAAGCATCAAGGATTGAAGGCTTGACTGGCGTTTGGATTGGTAAGTCCATGCCCTGATTGTGTGTTTCTGTGCGTGGTGCTTGTGTGCACACTCTCATTAAATTTTGAAAGGGTAATGACCTGATATTCAAAACTGAATTTATCGCATTAAATTCAGTTTATTTTTGCTTTCTTGTAAGACCCTCCTTCCCTGTCTGTGTGTCATGTCGGGTCAGTTTCATCATGTTGGGTTACGGGTTGCTGGGTTTTCACCTTTTGGGGCTTTTTGGAGGGCTGAGATAGAAACTTGGGTGCAGGAGTTAGGTCTCAGACAAGGAGTTTTGAGCTGCTAGCCAAAATAATCTTGGACCTAAGGATTAGAAATTAGAAGTTTAGAACTGCTATAATATTTTATCCATAATTATTAGACTAGGGCCAAGAGCATAGCTACAATTCCTATCTCCTGACATAATTCAGTTGTGTTGCAGCAAAGCTCAGACACTTGAGTAAGGTTGATTCTGGTTCCAGTCAGGTAGGATTTCAGTCAGCCGGCTATATTGTTGATTTGGGTTGGGATTGGCTTTCCGATAAAAAAAAAACACAATTCAGTGAATTATTGTTCAGGTTTGGGCATTTTGGCTGGTAGTCCAGGTCATTGATTTTGCCAATTAATACTACCCAGCATGTGCCAGTGCCAGTACTAACTGATGGAGTTAATGATCTTCGTCCAATTGACCTATATAATTACCAGTTCAGTAAAATTAGTCTCCACAGGACATGCTTATGAAAGAAAAGAAAATAATGAATTGTTAAGCTGCTAATATTCTGTGGTCTGTGGTATTGCTTTTGTGTGAAAAAGGCATTCTTGGTAATGATGTGCTTCTCCCCACAGGTTACTGCTATGTTTAATTTCTTGGTGAAGTTTCTTGCAGTCCTTTCAACAATTATAATCATTAGTGGTCACGTCCTATGTGGTTAGTTCTAATGTGTATCAATAACATATGACATTACGTATTTCCTATGAGATTAGAACTTTATGTTCTTTCTATTATAATATCTCTTTTCAGGAAATGAGAAGATTGCTGCCATTGGAATTCGTGCCTCTAGATGGGTTACTTACCATGGTTTAGCTGTGAACGTTACTGCCGATTTAAACCCATTTAAGCACATTGTACCGTGTGGCATAAAAGACAAAGAAGTCACCAGCCTCAAGCAGTTATTATATGGTACAGAAACTGATACTAGTGAAGTAATAGATTCTATGCTGATTGATATGGCTTATGAATCTTTAATCAGAGAATTTTCTGAAGTTTTTCAAGTTTCTCTTGATTTCAAGTTTGTCACTGATTTGAATTTGTAGCTCTTTTTTTCACACTGTATGATCTACGACGTTCCTTTAGCTTGGGAAAGCAAAAGGGATTGAGATGAACTTTGATTGTTGTAAATAGAGGTGTATCTCATGCTAGAGAATATTTTTTGGGGAAGAAGCATCTTGCATTGGTTTTCCTCCAAAAACGCTCTTTAATGTTGTAACTCGTAACTCTTCTCTTGGTTTATACAAATCCTACTAGGTCCTTTACCTATTTACTTCCAAACAAAGCACCTTACATGAATATAGAGGGGATATCTCTAAATTTTGGCATCATTTTTGCAACCCCATCTTTGAGATCTCTATTAACTGAAGGGAAGTGATCTCCTATTCCTCACAAGCAATCACCAGCCCGCTTAGGTTGTCTTGCAGTGCGTGACCGGCACCAGAGAGGGAGTCCTAATCCTCTGTCCTCCGCATACCCCAGTATTTGATTTGTAACGGAGGTTTTGGAATTTGAATTTTGATGCGATATGGAGCCATTCTGATATGAAGAAGGTGATATTGATTCTCAACAGGTGTGCTGTCGCTGAATTTTGTTTCCTCTGTGAAGAACAGGATAGATTTACTTCACTCTCCGAAATCACATTTCTCGAGTCGTCCAAAGTTTTTGTATGTGCAGGTATGTGATGCAAGATGCGAGTGAGGCTTCATGCTCTTTCTTCTCACAGGAATTGTCAGGTACGGCCTAGTTCAGGATGTTGAACCTGTCCAAGGAAATTTCAAGTTGGCTATTGCATCTCTTTGAAGCAATCTTTTCCCCCATGCCCACTACCAGAAATCATCATCCAGATAATATTTTTTATTTAATAGATGTATGTCGAGCTAGTTTATTAGTCAACCAATATATAAATTATATTTTGCAGGAAAGTTTTCGCCTACTACTCTTCAAAAATTTTGAATTTTGTAGGAAAGAATAGGAAAGAAAATTGAATTTAGATATAAACAGACTTTATGGTATATACAGTAACCTAGTACTTGCTCCAGCATAGACTTATCTTGGATCATTAAGACGAAATTCAAGAAAATTAGAACTTAACCTCTAGCCACATGAAAAATAAGAAAATCAACAAGGGAAAAAAAATTGGACCATTATGCCGTCGGGAGGGAACATTGACAAATGAACAAGTTGGTAAGGTTAGCCAATATTTACTAGAGAGTAGTGTCGATGGTGACGTGGATATTTCATACATGTTACTAGGGGTGCAAACGGGTCGGATATTACCTGTCCGAATCTGGATCCGTATCTGATTTTTTGCTGATTCGGATACGGATACGAATATATTTTATGCGGATTCAGATACGGATATGGTTTGAGTTTTGAAATCGGATACGGATACGGATAATTATCCGAATCCGTATGTTTTAGTTTTCCGGATATCCGATAAAAATCTCATCTCTCTATCCGACATTTTTCTTTCGCTCCCAATTTCCCCGGACCGCCTACTGATTAACCTCTGACACTTTCCTCCCGGATTTGCTGTTGCCATCCCTGTGTGGCTATTAAGCATCTCTCCATTTGTTCCCGTCACATGTGCATATGTGTCCATCTTAACTCCTACCCCGGGGCCACGTGCACGGTACCCTCTGTTATTAACTGATAGCACAGTTATATTAAGATTTAAGAGAATATCTTTTGTGTCAATTTATTTTTTGTGTTAGAATTATATATATTTAGAGAAAATATCTTTTGTGTTAGTATATTTTATTTAAAGTTATAGTTATATTGGTGAATTTTAATTAATTAGATATATATTTTGTAATGACGTAACAAGTTAATTACATATATTTTGAATTAGAAATCCGAATTATATCCGTATCCGTATCCGAAAATATCCGATCCGCATCCGTTTAATATCCGATCCGTATCCGTATCCGATTAATATCCGATCCGTATCCGTATCAAAAAAGAAATACGGATACAGATATGGGTTAAGCACTATCCGATCCGTATCCGATCTTTTGCACCCCTACATGTCACGCAACTTCCCCAATTGGATCAGTAACCAATTCCTTCACAATTTGGTCATAGAGCAGTCATTGTTTGGAACACAAGCTCAGACACGACAGGTTTCATAAAACAATGCTTTCAACTACTTGCAATGATATCCCTTTTTTTTTTTTCCGGCTTTTTTTTTTGGAACAGGATCAGTTAGCGTCCTGTAATATATCACTATATTCGAATCATACATTATAATTCAGCACTACTTTACTATCAAGTTTTTCTTTTTTCCCTTTATGTGCCAATCCTGTTTTTAGGTCTTTGATGTCGATGTCCTCATTTTAAAATATTTAACAACTTTATGAATATCTTCTAAATACATACATTCATAATAATATCTAAACATATGTGTTCATATGTTCACATCTATAAGGTATCTTATTTTAATTTGAGTTAGCAAAATCTGGAAATAGGGTCGTTTGCATAACAAAAAAAAAAAAAATTCCGGGACTGAAATTAGAGGCTCACGATCAAACTTATTTGAAGTAGGTAAAATGAAAAATGTTATCATTTCTTCTTTAGTTATTTGCCTACTATTTTTTTTTTATTAAAAAAAAGGTTTAGTAGTGCCTTTGAACTATTCATAAACGAATGTACGTAATTAAAAGTTTTAAGTACGTGGCCATAGATTAAAAAAAAAACCATTGGTTAAACCAAATGTATGAGAGAAAAAGAAGACATTTATTTAGAGATACAAAATATCATAGTTTGTGGAAATTATAATACAACAGGAATACAAAAATAGAACCATCCATGTATTCCAATTCTGATTGTATATTGTGAAGATCAATCAATAAGTGGAGGATAGCATTAAAATAAATGAGAGAATGCTCGCATGGCAGATTTTGACGTGATAAATTAATAGATGCAGTGGCATTGTGCTTTATGTTCCCAAATTCATGTGCTTGCTGTTATGAACAGTATGCTTCAACTCACAGTGTCTGGGATGTCTAATTTATTCAGTTACATTAAAAAAAGATTAATTGAGCATTTGGTATCATAATGAATATATTTATTATTCTTATTAACTGAAAAGGTGCCTTGGCACCGGAGATGATCAAATTATAAGTTTCATGGTTGTATTAGTTATACGGTCCACATTTTTTCAGATAAGAAAGGGACATAGATGACCCATTAAAAAGAAACGTTTTTCATCATTGAATGCCGTTTTCTAAATTCAAATGAACCATTATCTAAATCTTGTAAATTGGAATAATCATGTTAGAGAAATAACTTAAGACACATATACAACATCCATGACCTAATTTCGTTAAAGAAAGCTTTATTTTCGATCATGTGATTGGTATGTTTCTCGTCTTCACAATAAGATCGTAAAAAGTGGAAACAATATATTAATTATAGCATACATTACGAAAATAAATTAAACAATTGCATACTAATGAATGTCATTACAATGAACAATGAAGCAGGAAATGTATTTACATGATTATATTTCTTGCATGCTGTGGAAAAATAAGCCTACATGACCTGGAATTAATGAAATGCAACTTTTTTCCTAACGAAGTCCCCCTAACCTATGACCTGTTTATGTACATGAGCTATTTTTACAAGAAAGATGGTGGTTCTACTTTTAGAGTAGATTTTGCTATGCATTTTGACTTTTCTATCCTTTAATTTCTACCATTTTAAAAATGCTACCTTACTGAGAGATAACAGGGTTTGCAAGTCAGGCATTTCTGGCAACTACTAGAAAATTATGTGTTCCTAGAGATTCTTTTCTCAAGAGCATGGTCTAATAAGCTGAATGCCCGGGAAAGGGTGCTTGAAAATATTCCCTAAAAAGAAGATGCCAGCACCATTCGCATTAGATGCCTTCTTATTATTACTTTCCAGAATTGGGTTGTGCTTCACCTGCAACATCATTTGCTGTCCGATTTGTGTTTGAATTGATTCAATAGTTTTGGCCTCGACCGGGCTTCCAGAAGCTTCAGAGAGGTAAAAGGTATCTACAACCTCACCTCTGTCGGTAGAAATCTTGGCCCGCTTGATGGTCAATCCATTCTCTCGGAATATCCTTGTTACGTCAGACAGTAACCCCACTCTGTCTTCTGTCCGTAACTCAAGTTCCAATCCCTGAAATTTTTAAAACCCAAACAAATGGGATTTGATAGTTTAGGTATAGCTCTCTGTAAAATTGGTTGACTATAATTGTAATTGTACTGGTTATGTTGGAGCAGTACACCAAACTGATATTTTTATGCAATGGCAAAGTATACATGTCGTCTTCAGTTTCTGTAAGGATACAAATATATATTGACACCACAAAAATTAATTGGCACCCACAAAAATTGCCTCACTGCTACAAGTCAGCCAGTTAATTAAACAATATTAGAATACCTCAGATGTACGCCGCTTGATAGCTGCCTCAAGGCATTGAATCAGCCGTTCTTTCTCAGCCTCTGAATTTAAGGGGTTTCCATCAATATGTCTTATGTAGTACTCCTACAAATCAAGAAATTAGAAAATAGAATAAAACAGTACAAGCGAAAATTTCTTGTATGCAAGATATATTCTGCAAGTATGTAGAATCCATTGTAAATTTATCAAGCTTGCTTGATTTGCCATCTTGTAAAATTTTTTATCACTTTTTTCTATTTTATTTCAAATAAAAACCTCATTGACACCTCCAATTTGACTGCTCCTAGAATGTTTAAGTTCACCACACAATTGACAAAAATAGCCCTCATTTACCTGATAGGCCTCCTTCTTGCCTGAGCTAACCATCCCATGATAAATCACATATTGCATGTCTGTGAGTGTGCAAACCGTATCAAAAAGAAGCTTGGCCCGATCCTTCGACCTCAGAATCACCACCGTATAACCTCGTTCAGGGCAATCTAATACTGACACGTGGGGCCCACAACCCTCCTGTTCACCCTCTCCACAATCAAAATCTCTATCACCATGCATCATCTGATGCAATCGCCTCTCTCTATGGGTCATCCCAGCTGAGATATCAGTATGAGCAGACCTAACATCGTCTGCACCACCACTAGTAAGAACATTACAAAGGAGTCTCTTGATCTCCAGTATACGTTTCTCATCACTAAACGGTATCCCGGTGGGCCCGTCAGTGATGTGCACCACTGCTGCAACATGTGTATTGTGGGTCCACAACTCTGCATTGGTCACATTGCAATTGAGATTGGCTAGCACTGCACATACGTCGGACATGAGGCCTGGGCGGTCGGTACCAGTTAGCTCGATTGAGGTGTGTTCGGTTGTTGGAACAATACCGATTGAATTACTAGTTGCAGGGTAGAAGTACTCATCTGATTCAAGCGTCTACATAGAAAAATGAAACCCGAAATGTTGATTAATATGTTAAGATTGAATGTACATAAATTTGAAGACTATCTAACACACTCTGATCTTATTAATTCTGCTTTAAGACAGTTGTATAAAACCACCTTTATGCCTTAAAATAAATCTGGTGAATTAATATAACTTGGTGTCCCATTTATTTTAATATAATTTCAATCGAAGCTTTCTATATTCAAAAGAGTTTAAAGAATTTTGTAAATTTACCTTTTGGATATAGGCGGTTATTTTCTTGTCTGTAACTTTTTTTCCAGCACAATCGGTCACATTGAACACTGCAATAAAGCATTAAAAACACACAAAAAAAATTGCATGAATTATGAACTCATTGCAATCAGGAATAAAACATATACTTGGTATTTTATTTATTTGTCCCAATTTAAAGCACATACCGTCCATGAACCAACTTCCATCAGAAGAGATGTATGCCTTTTTTATTACAAGATTTAAATCCGCAATTACTTGAACCACCTGTAGAAGAATACCATGTCTGTTTACACTATCCACCTACAATACATGGAGAAATACTGATGTCAGATAAAAAAAATTGAGAGATTTTTCTTAAAGTGAGATTTTTTTTTGAGATAATTTTAATTAACTTTTAGGTTTTTTCCCAGCAAGTCTGAGTAATTTACCCGAATTACAGTTGCATTCTCACAAGCTTCATTATCTATCACGACTCTGTAGCAATACATAAGAAAAGATACATGAATAAATAAGCACAAAAGGAAACAAATAAAAATATCCAAGGAATATATTGGTTGAAAAAAAGTTCCATAAATAAGGCGACAAGAATCTTAAAAAGCAACTATACGGAAAAAGATACTTGCAGCGAAAAAGGATTCTTGGAATAATAGAAGCAAATAAAATCAAAGAAGATAAGTACAAGATAGCAATTATGGTTAAAGTTAGTAGAATATCATGAAAAACATATATTACGATTTTAAAAACTAAAGATATCTTTAATAAAAAAATATAATACTAAAGGATATCATAGACCTGAAAAACAAAAATTGTTCCAATTATCTAAGCAAAATCCAAGAAGAATTCTGCCCAAAAGAACAATGAATCGGATAGAACAGTAATCTTTGTTGCTCTAGCAGGCCTTATTGAATGAGAAAAATAAAACTCTTATCTGGGATTATCTTAACATAAGATACCAACGCTCCAAGTTAAAAGGAGGTAAGCCAAAAATATTCAGAGAATCGTTCACAAAAAACACCCTAAAATTCCTCAATTTATAAATTAATAATCCTATAATTGAAACTGTAAGGATTCTCCGAAACCTAAGAAAATTCACAATCAATGGATAGAAAAATTTAAATGAAATTAAATTCTAATAGAAAAGAGCTTAAGGATGAACTTATGTATAGCATAAATTTTTCCAATTAGCTAAAACCATCAAAGAGAATCATCAAAACAGAGAGAAAAAAAGCACATAATTTTTTTAAAACATTGCAGAAAAGCACGAATACTTCGAAAATTACCTAGGTGGATTCATCCTCCTAACAAGCTTTGCATATTCATCATCGTTATCCATCTCCAATGAACTCTCGCCAACAACAGAGAGCCCTTTCTTTTTCTCGTTCTTCAAATTCTTTGTTTCTTTTTGGATCTAAATTTTGATTTCCTCAAGAACTCGTAGTATCGAAGAGAATAATAGAAAGGTCGGAGCGGATACAAATACCCTCACTATATATGTATGTATATATAACCATGAAGGCGAGAGATAATTAAGGAAATTTATGGTATTTATATCTTTTTGATATCAGACTGTTACATTTTTGGTCGCAAGAGATTCTTTTGATATATTTCTATTTTTTGTTACGATTTTTATGGGATCTCATGCGAGCCGTTAAAGAGCTGGTGAGCGCCGTATTCGGAACTCCAACCGGTGATAGGTGACGTGTCGATTTCTTTATTGGTTCAAGTTTGACTGTTCAGTGACCACTAATTCTTGCGAAGCCCCTCTATCATTCGTTAATTCCGAAGAAATCGCTGCCCTCCCAATTTTGCAAAATGCCCAATTCATTTTTGGAAAAGTTGTAATGAAGGCCCTTGTGATTTTCGAAAGAAATTAATATGAGAGGCTTAAATCTAATTACTGTTAACTATGGCGCAATTATTGTTTCATTTCTCCCAAATCCTTTTGTCAGTATGTAATTCTAACGGTCTTTCAATACAATTAAAAGCAAATTTTTTTTTTCTTTTTTTTATCAAATAATATACTTTTTGCAGGGATCTGATTCCATTTGAGGATTGATTATGGATAACATGCATGAGACACCTTTGCAGATTCCCTCTCTAAATGTTATTTTTTATATAAATTTTAACGAAAGCCCGTCCATTAATTCCTTAAATTGTCATGTGCCATTGTGCCCCCTTGTAGTCGCCTAGTCAGAATTAGCACTATATGGCTATATCCCAGAATTAGCACTATATGGCTATTTCCTAAACCGCTGAATACAAAATCTGACTAATATGGAATATTAATTAAGGCTGAGTACCAATTTAGCACTTAACAGCTATTTGAGGATACTAAACAGTATCATTTCTAACTTGATCTAGGATAATATTGTAGATACTTCTTTATTCTCAACAGTTTTGTAATTCCCGTTCACGCAGTATCTATTTAGCTTAACAATATTCATAAAAGTGTTAAAATAAATCTTTTATATGACATAATAATGCATGAGAATGATGATAATATTTTTTTTTTTGAGTAAAGGTTGGAAGTCAAGTCACCCAACTATTTAATATCTATAAATGATCATCTCTTCCGAGTTTCGAACATGCGATCTCTCACACGGAGAGCATTGTCTTTGCCACTAGATCAAAAATTGATTCTTATGATGATAAAAATTATTATATACTTTAATATTCATTTAATTTTTTTCAAGGTTGTCGGAACATTTTGAAGTTTTTATTTACGTTCCATTACAAATAATATTCGGATTGTCTACAAAGTTTTTATTAATACCATTCCAAAAAAAAAAAAAATACAAAAAACACAAATTTTGGGAAACTAAAAAAATACCAGGGCCGCAATGACAAATTACGGCCCTAAGCCTATTCTTTTTTTTTTTGATGGTCGGTCAGCAAAGCTGACGACAATATATTAAGGCAAATTCTTCTATGGGCATAAGGACCTATTTGTAAAATGAGCATATTTTTATTTTCAAAGTTCAAACAGTCGATCCGACCGTTCAACATTTTCTCCATATTACAATGTACTTGGAGGTCAAATTTTACATTTTTTTTGAATTTTTTTACTATTTATTAAGATGGGTACAAAATTCAATGGTCTGAATTTGACTAGTTTTGTAAAATACTTAATAAATAGTAAAAAAAATTCATAAAAATATAAAATTTGACCTCCAAGTACATTTTAATATGGAGATAATGTTGAACGATCGGATCGACTGTTTGAATTTTGAAAATAAAAATATGCTCATTTTACAAATAGATCCTTATGCCCATAGAAGCATCCCTCTTAATTAATTAAGAAAAAATTATTTACACAAGATCCTAGATGTAGCTAAAAATAATCTAGCTAGCATTAATTGCCACAAGCAGCTTCAAGATGTGACCCGTGCCTTTTCTTTGTCCTGCCATTGGCTGCAGTTTTATAGGCTGAGAATTGACCGTACTTGGATTTCTTGTAAAATCCTAAATAGGTCATCATCGGATGATAGGAACATTTTCCACTTAACTAGCACGTGCAGGTGCAGGCATGCTAAAATTCTCGCAAGTGCATATAGCTATCAGTCTATCACTTATCACTTAGGGGTGCAAACGGGTCGGATATTATCTGCATCCGTATTCGAAAGTTAGATACAGATATCCGATATCTAAATATCCGTGCGGATACGGATACGAATATGATTTTGAATTTTAATTATCCGTATTCGAATAGTAAATAAATACCATATAGTTTACTATATATTATGAAAATATTTATGTATATATATATATATGGATATCCGATCCGTATCCATATGTATCCGTATCCGAAAACTAAAAACGGATATAGTTTTACCATTATCTGATCCGTATCCGATCCATTTGCACCCCTACCTGATTTATCCAGTACTTGTAGAATATTAAATCCAGGCATGCCTGTCTCTTGCTAAATTAAAAATATCTCCACACTAGTGATGAATTTTCAACTTCTGTTGTAGCTTTCTTATCCTTTAAGTATTGATTATTTAGCTTAATACAAGTAGCTAAGATGTTGTTTTTCATATAGGATGGTACATGTTGAAGTCCAGTGCATATTACTAGCTTAGTCTTTTTGTTAGCCGCAACACATTTAGTTACATAATTCAGGCCATTAAATATCCCAGGCAGGAAATAAATAAAAAATTGGAAGAAAAAAAAATCAAAATTGGAATATCGCAAGGAATAACTTATTCTAACAAGACAAAAAGTTTGAATTCCCTATTCTAGCTATTATAACACAATCAAATTAACACTAAGTAAGCTATTCCGAATAGCCTATTCTCAACACAACCTAACGTACTCTTAAGTTAGGAGCAGTTCAGTCGGGTCACATCCTAAGTGACGCCTAGGAGCACTACTTTCGACACGAGTGTCGGGTTACATCCTAAGTGGACTACAATCTTAGTCACACATCATGAATCATCATTCTTGATAGCACTACAAGTTTCAATGCCCCCTTCCTAAATTTTTTAGAAGTTATAGATGACACAAATTTAGACGAATATAATTTTTTTTTGTTTGAAGCTCCATCCATGGAATTTGTGTTGGGACTTTCACAACATCTGAAAATCAACGATACAAATTTATAACTCGCGGTCTCACGTCCCATAATATATTTCGTATATTTGTTTATAGAATGTTGATTTTAGATCTAACGGTTCGTATAATTTTATTATAAAATTCAGTAGAAATAGGAAAATAAGAAAAAACAATAGAAGTTACTCTCCCTTGCAATTAATTCTTTATTTTTGTAATATTACTAGAGTTGTTTCTCAAACTTCGTTCCAAAGAAAATATTTATACAAAATGAATTTTTAAAATGAGACAATTTTTATACAAAATAACTCGCATTCAGTGCAAACTCTTCACATAAATAAATATCTCTTTAAAATGATAAAAATTTGTATAATAAAAAAGTAAAATGATTAGCTGCGTAAAAATTATTATGGAGAAACACGAAAAAGCTGCATTATTTAGAAGTTCCATTACATTTTAGATATATAAAAAGATGGGGTTGTTTATACGAGGTAAAAGAAGTTAGAAAAAAATATGAATCCTTCGATTAAATAAAGTAGGAGGAAAAAACTGAATTGAAGAAATGAAAATGATTATAAGGTGACATGGATGAAAAATAATAAATTTAATTATCTTTATAGATTATAAATTATATATTTTTTGAATTTTTTTAAGCAAATTATAACTTGATGAATTTTGTTAAAGGAATTATCATATATATTTTATAAAATATCATAACATGCAACATAACACTTGCACAACGCATCTAATACCCGGACTCGTTACTTGTTGTGTCTTCAATTGTGTCGGACACCTTTCTCATCGACGTTGACACGTTTAGACCCAAAAATTTTAAGTTTACCATTTGTCAAAAAATAATAAACCGAAATATCACGAATTTTATGGAATTCGATATTTGCTACGGATGTAACCTCATGTTGCGTCCATAAAATTAGTGGAAGCAATATGAAATTGCGTCCAACAATTCACTGCAGATTTGAATATAATTGTTTATTAATTTTCAAAAATGGATAGAACAACTTATAATTTGAATATATTAGAAGGAACATTAAATAAATTAGGTAATCTTATAATTTAAATATACTAGAAGTACTACGAATTATTTTTTAGACAAGATTTTTTGCGGTTGTAGAAAAATTAAAATATTTCTTAGTGTGTTACTGGAGAAAAATAATTTTTTTTTGAATCGAGTTATTGATCCCGGTGCAAAAATCACTTCTGAGTATATAAAAAAGTTATCGTGGTCCTTCTAGTACATTCAAATTCTAAAGTACTCCCATCTATTTTAATATATTCCTAAAATCACTTCTAGAGAAATAGATAGAGTACTTTAGAATTTGAATGTACTAGAAATACCACGATAATTTTTTTATATACCCAGAAGTAATTTTTGAACCGGAATCAATAACTCAAATTCAAAACATTTTTTTTTCTAGTAACACATCAAGAAATAGTTTAATTTTCTACAGTCGCAAAAAGTTTTGTCTGAAAAATGTTTTGTAATACTTCTAGTACATCTAAATTAAGACATTTTATATATTTTGTTTGATGTTCCTTCTAGTATATTCAAATTATAAGTTGTTCAATTCATTTTTGAAAATTAATAAAAAAATCTATTCAAATTTGCAGTAAATTATCCGCAGTAAATATCCACATAATTCGTTGTCTTTCTATTTATCAATTTTCGAGGTACGGTAAATTTAAAATTTTTCGGCCTTTTAGACACACCATGTGATAAGCACACGCCCTGTTTTAGACGACATTAAATGGCATACACATTGCGTTCTCAACTACAGAGGAATCCGATACCTTGTCTAGTGGTCTCATTCGAGGATTTTTTTTTTTAAAAACATAATTAAAAAAAATATTTTTACCAAATATTACTTTTTTTTTACAAAAACCATAAGAACCGAATTGCCAATTCGGCCCGCTTGGTTTTTTTTTTTTGATCGAATTGGCAATTCGGTCCCTGTTAATTTCACAGTTCCCGCAGAAAACTGTGTTGCCGTTTGTGTAATGCCTAGGGACCGAATTGCCAGTTCGGTCCACAGTTTTTTTTAGTCTGAACCGAATTGGCAATTCGGTCCAAACTTTTTTTTTTTTTTTTAGAGTTTAGTTGAATTTCTCACTTGTATCCATTAGAGGTCGTAGTTAAGCGGCCAGCGAAAATAAAAATGGGTTGGGTGGTGTTAAAATTAGTGGTCAAGGTAGTTACACGTGTCTTGTTTATGAGCATGGTTTCGTTAAGAGAAATTTACATCTATATATTGTTTTTCTTTCTTCTTATCTAATAATTAATTAATATGCACTCAAGCCCTTATATTATTAGAAATAACTTGACATTTAAATACTATATTTATAATTAAAATGCATAATGTTTAAATAAGTTTTAAGATACCTTAATTAAGCTAGCTAGACTAAGTATTTTCCACTCATTATATGACAAAGTAAGTAAAACTAAATCAATTAACACTTATAATTAATTTACCGTACTCTAATGTAAATTTAAAATGTAAAACAATATTTTCCAAATTTATTATTTTAAGACCAACAAAATTTATCAATCAACTTCTGCTAAAATTCGGATGTAGGTCAAATTAAATTTGAACCGAAAGACAATTAAATATGTCTTTTTAGCCGGATCACTTTTTTTTATCTCCCATTGAGGATATTAGATGAAATTTGATTTACTCTATTTCATTTTCAATTTTTTTGGCACAATCTAGCGAGTAAGAATTACATCTTTGTTAATGTAAATATTTTCTTAACTAAATTTACAATAATATTATTTATTAAGCAAACTCTAAAAAAAAAAAGAAGTTGGGACCGAATTGCCAATTCGGTCCAAAAAAAAAAATCAAGCGGACCGAATTGACAATTTGGTTTTTATGATTTTTGTAAAAAAAAAAATAATCATGTTGGTTTGGTAAAAATATTTTTTTTAATTATGTTTTAAAAAAAAAATCCCTCATTCGAATCAGATTTAGAGAATCTAATGGAGCAATTGAACCATCCATATGCATATAAAACGACAGATAAAATTAATGGAGCAATTGACCCCCAAATTGCAAATGATCTGGATTTGGATAAGGCTAAATAGGCTCAAAATTTTAGGTCCCTTCCAAATGGCCCGTTTTGTGGTTAGAGGTGCTACAAAACAGGAAAACAGAAGGGTCAATACGGCCCTGGATAAGAGAGGTTCACATCCTCTCCAGTTCATCCGAAAAATATTCTACTGAATGCAGGAAAATGAGCCTCAGCCCTCAGGTATTAATTCTCTCGAGTGTAGTAAACTAGTAATGGAGCTGAAATGGTAACGGATACCTACTGTCCAAAAGAAATGGAGAATAATTGTTGTCGTCGGATAAGGTTGGTTAGAGGGAAAGCAACCGGGGGAGCAACCTTAGGTTCTAACTGTTGTGTGCAATCGTGTGCCATGCATGCTTTCTAGATCCCTTATCTAAAATCTAAATATCATCAGAGGTACGTAGATTATGTCGTTGTCTGCGTAGCTCGTTTTAACTGTGAAAAGACCGGCTCTATTATTATTGGGACTTTTCAGCATGAGAAAAAAAAAATAGATTGGAATATTTTATCGGAGAATTAATTCCATTATACCTGAGGTTTTATTCAAACTTAATAGGGAAGAAATTTATTGAATTGTACATATTTTTAAATAAATTAAATTTGAACTTTTGCTCATTCAAATATTTACGAGTATATTTCTTCGCTATTCTGTCATGACTCATGAGCATGCTCATAAACTTATTATCTATTTGGTTGAAAAACAAAAATAGCTAGAATAATCAAATTAAGGATAGCTATCGTTTGTCTTATAATAGTTAAAATAGTCAAAATTCTTAGAAATAATTTATTTTAATTAATAAGACAAAAAATTTGAATTCTCTATTTTAGCTATTCTAACCCAATCAAACACCGAATAAGCTGTTCCAAATAACCTATTCTCAAGAATAGCTTATGCTCAAGCCAACCAAACATACCCTAAGGCAAAGTTAGTTTGTGGCAGCTAGGAGGAGTGCGTATCCTATGAGATATCTCAAACTTTGGCTTGACCGACGTGTACGAGAATAGCGCAGGGCCAATATTATTTGTGCTTTGAGATTCGTGCAGTACTTAACGGTTGAGATTTTCCAAAAAACACTCAAAGTTTGAGATATTCAGAGGATGCAAATTCGGCTAGGAGAGTGTAATCCATGTGTTGTATATATTAATTGACATCCTCAGAGATATCTCATATTTTGCCTAACTTTTTGTAACACTATGCAAAATACATATATGAAATTAATGACTGAAGGGAATATACGAAAGGCTTGGAGATGTTTTTCAAATAAGTAAGTAACATTTAAAGTGAAACATAAAACTGATTATTTAAAATTCGGTTTGAATGACATAAAATTATGTTATATTGATTCGAAATCTCTAAAATATTTGGAAGTGAATGTTCGAACATTTGACATAGGAATCAGATTAATTTTTTTTTTTTGAAGGTAGGAATCAGATTAATTACTAATCAAGCATATGAACTTCTTATTTTTATCATCTTGGACTGATTTGCAAAATATAAAAAGTTAAAGATTGCTTTTATAAAAAAAAATAGAAAAGTCACCACCGTGGCACTAAGGCCACGTGGCAAGTACTGGATGCTTCTCCCTTAATTCCCTTAACTAAGGAGTCCGGATCCCCTAAAGTAACTCAATTTTTGAGTTTAGACGTGTACGGTGCCTATTCGGTGAAAGCGCAGGAGGTCAGTATTATTTGTGGGGTCCAGGCTCTTTAAGATTCGTGTTAGAGCATCTTGGACGGTTTGAATCAAAACTCAAAAATTGAGTTAATGCACTGGATCTGAATTCAAGGGCCTTCTCCCTGTTCATACGAAAAAGGAAAATAAGAAACAAACATAAAACAAGTAAGACTGGAAAAGAGAGGAAAATAAGAAAAAGAAATGAAAGGGAAGGAAATGCGAAGATAGAAAGAAAAAGAACAGAGAGGCTTTTATCTCTCTCTTCGTGTGTGCATGAGTGCTAGAGAAAGGTTATCGTGAGGAAGGTTTTAAGTGGAAAATCCAGTTCTTATGGTATTTTGCTCATCTTTCTCTCTTTTTCGGTTCTTACTCAAATATGCTATTAAGGCTTAAAGTAATTGCTTAGAATGATTAAAGTATAACAGTAGAGGATGTAGAAACGTGAAATACCTTTTCCTTTGGTTTATACAGTGGTACCGTACCTGGGTCATTAAGGACGTGAGTACTTGATTGAACATGAACCTAATACCGACCTCAAATATATCACTTTATCATTGTTTAAGCAGTTTGTGGAGTATTGAAGCCATATGAAAACAGGTACCTATCCGTACCAGTTTAAAGGGTTTACTGGTACACCTATCTAAACGTTCAAGGACTTGATTTTAAGAGAGATAGAATGATAAGGTGAATTTTCAAAAATACTAATAACTAGTAAATAAAACCTAATAGAGGGGCCTTGGTGAAAATTGACATATAGAAAAGGATTAAATGACTATGATATTAATTGACTTGTATATTATGGGAAACTTTTCAATTTGAGCATAGATTTTGTATACTAATAACTATGATATTAAACTTTTCAATTAGACTTCTGTAAATAAAAAGGCAAAATACAAAGGTTGTTGCTTTGGACCAAGTTAAATGTTGAATTGAACATAGATTTTGGAATTTTGAACTTTGATTATGTAAAGTTGTAAACTCTTGGACAATTTGTTGAAACCGAAGGTTGGATTTAATTAAAAAGGATTTAAATAATGAAGGATTAATTAGTAAATAATGCTATTAATTAAAAGTATATAACAGATACATATAAATTGGTTACTAGTGTATATATGTAAATTGTTTAGTAATAATAATGATGTAAGTCATAATAAAGAAAATGCTATTATGCTAGATACTGTGGAATGAAGCTTGACAGGATTGTCGAAACAACTGATATGCAATGATTGATCGCTCTGATTTTTCCTACGATATCATGTGCGCGGTTATTGGATTAGTCTGAGATTGACTAGGAATTAAATCGTAACTCGCTGTGCATTTTGAATATTTGATTGACTGCATTAATTGAACTGTTGCATTATATGCATAGCCCAATACAATTGAAACTGAATTACAGATAAGTCTGTTGACTGTCATGTTGATATTGTTTATCGATTGATTGATTCTTATTGAAATCTGGTTGATTGAAACCACAATGATTGAATTGATTGAATATTGAATACTGTAATTCTTGAACCTCCATATAGTTGAGAAAAAGGATTAATATATTGTAAAGTCTAGCTAGCTACTAGACTTTACTCCAGGACCCTTATGCGCATATGGTGAATGACCCCAACTGAACCCAGTACCGGTTGGGTAGGGGATACTGAATAAATATGAATTGTGACTGTAAAACTAATGAACTGTGGTAACAGTCTTATCAATGATTTTCTTTCCGATAATGACAGTATTGTGATATTGATTTCGTATTGTTTATGTTAACCAATTGTCAGGATAGTTGGAGCTGTCTTATCATTGATTTTCTTTCCGATAATAACAGTATTGAGATATTGATTATGTATTGTTTATGTTAATAGATTGTCTGGATAGTTAAAACCGTATAAGCCATAACACGACATATACATGTTATTGTATCTGTCAGTGTTACCGTATAAGCCATAACACGACATATACATGTTATTGTATCTGTCAGTGTTACCAGACTAGAAATTATAAAGTTAAGAAACCAAACGTTACCAGACTTGATGGTTTAAAGATTTTGACCCAAACCATTTATTCTGATAAGATTCTTAGAGTTCTGATTTATTTATGTAATTGTTGTTGTTCAATTGGATACTATTATTGAGCATTTGCATTTGTTATTATGAAATGAACTGTTAGTCACTACTACAAAAATAGTCATTGTACACTGCACATTGTACACGGATTTGGCAATTTTATTAAAAACAGTGTACCAAATATGATTTTTTACTTGTTCAAAATATCTGCACGATTTCTACACGGATAATTAGTTAATAATCAGTGTAGCATTATTAGAGAGAGCTACACGGTTTATTAGAAACCAAAAATCCGTGTGTAAAGAGGTCCGTGTGCAAATAATTGAGAGAGCTACACGGACTTTTAATACAAAGCCGTGTAGGAATATACACACGAATTTTTGATAATATATCCGTGTAGAAATAGTAGAATTGTACACGGATTTATAACTAAATAGCCGTGTATGTTTAGTTGGAGAGCTACACGGATTTATAACTAAATAGCCGTGTATAAAAGTGTAGGGTTTTAATGTCTTCCCCTTCCAGCGCCGTTTTGATCAAGTCTTTTAGTACATCTCTCTGAACTGAGCTTTTTCCTATTAGATTTCTGCGAATTGATCGAGGCCAGCAGCTGAGATCTGAGATAATAAGCGGTATGTACTTCATATTAATTTCCTATGATTGCAATTGATCTGTTCTATGCTTTACTCATGATGTTTAACCAAGTCCTGCGCATGCTTCACAAAAAAAGGGCATAACTTTTGATCCGTCCGTTATCTCTCTGAACTGAGCTTTTTCCTATCAGATCTGCGAATTGATCGAGGCCAGCAGCTGAGATCTGAGATAATAAGCGGTATGTACTTCATATTAATTTCCTATGATTGCAATTGATCTGTTATATGCTTTACTCATGATGTTTAATCAAGTCCTGCGCATGCTTCACAAAAAAGGGCATAACTTTTGATCCGTCCGTCGGATCGGGCTGAAATTTTGACATGAGCTCCGCAGCCCCAAAACCAAGCTAACTTACTTTCCAGCCCGATCCGACCGTCGGATAGAGAGTTTTGAACTTTCTTTACAATCTCAGAGTTTTTAGGGTCTTTTCGTGCATCATTTACTGCTTTGACTTTGCACGATTAAAGTTTACTGGTTTAGGGTTAATTGTTTGAAATTTGGGCATAAAAGTAATTGTTCTGTGACTGATTGTTTTGCATAAAGTATGTGTTAATCACCAAAGTGGAGGTCCCCTTATATAAGTCATTTATGCACATGAGATTTATGACTTTGTTAATCACCAAAGTGGTCAAAATCAGAATAATCATTTAGTGCATAAGTGACATAATGATTATTGATAGAAATACTAACTATTATCAAATTATAATTTTGTAGAATGTGACAAACCAACCGCATTACACCAAGGATCAGATCGACGATGTGCGGTGCATGTGGACAAGGTGGTTTACCATGGAATTTTGTAATCCTCGATATGGATTTGCATAGATTTGTAATAAAAATATGTTTCGAATGAATTTATTGCTATATGAATTTTGTATAAATTTAGTATATGAATTTCTTGCTAATTAATCTGTTTCGAATGAATTTATTGCTATATGAAATTTTGTATAATTTCTGTCGCAAAAAATTGGCTAGCAAAGCTGGAGGCTAGCCCAAAAAAAAATATACAAAAAAAAAAATTAGCTATTATACACGGATATTTCACAATCGTCCGTGTACGATAGAAAAAACAAAAAAAAATTAGCTATTGCACACGGATATTTAACAAATGTCCGTGTATAATAGCTAAGAGAGCTACACGGACATTTAATACAAATCCGTGTGCAATAGTAATCATACACGGATATTTTAGAAATAACCTCAGTGGCAATTAGCACTGAGAAATAATTTATTATTTCTCACGCGTTTCTCTTGTGGGATTCACAGGTTTGTAAGACGAAGACAGAGAAACGCTTTTGGGGTTATAATTGACAGCAGGGCCACCTAAATGTATGAGATTTGAGTTTATTATATCTGACACGGTGCAGAGAGTATATCTCTAGCATCATCCACTGTAAAATGTCAGATAATTATTGTAAATAAATTGGAATGTGGGAAAATAATGGATGCTATTGGCAATGCATAAAAAGATCCATGTTTTATGTTACGTATATTGAATAGTAAAAGGTACGCGGTAGGAATTATCGCGGAGCGTGACACCTTTTGAAAAATCTCAACTGTTAATATACGTTCTGAACGATCTCAAAGCACAAATAATATTGGCCGTGCGCTATTCCTGAATAGACACTGTACATTGGTCACGCAAAATATGAGATATAATCTGAGGATACGCACTTGTATATATTTTGCTTGCTAACATATTCCGTGGAAAAAATTCAAGTGACAAACATGTGGCGAGTTATCTGCAGAGGGAAGGTAAGTCGTAAGCGATTCGTTCTGTATTCTCTACAGATAAAATCCACATGTGTCGTAGCTGAGTGGAGAGAGAAGGCCCGCGGGGTTTCCACACGCCAAAGTGGGCCTCTCGCCAATTCCTCCGTCCAATTCTGCTTCGACTGTTCGACAAGCCGTGGAGCACATGTATCCAATGTGCCTTTCTTTGTGCCGCAAATGTATTGAAGTAATAATTATCTGTAATAATTATCTAATGCAAAGGTCCGCCACACGAACATTTATACAACCTGGTCTCAGCTTGTTTGAATGGCTGTTAGAGTGTTAGTGGTTAGCCTCTGAATATTAAAGTGTTCTTAAGCTCATCAAGCCTTTTTGTGAGTTTAACTAAAAAATTCATTGAATTGGCTTTACGTGACACATTCAAACTGTTGAAACTGATCTACTTCACAAGTGATGAGTTTAATTGTCAAATTTATAAATTTTCAAACTAATTTAATATAAAGTCAAGCGGTAAAAAAATAATGAAAAATGAACACATTAAAATTAACTTTTTTTTAAGGTTAGTCAACAAATTGCCGCTACCAATTGTGATTAAAAAAAGTTTAATTACAGGTCCTACCTCTATTCACAACTATATTTACATCGAGGCTACCTACCATGGTCTCTACCTAGTCTATTGGCCTACCCCCATGTCACTGTTCCTATTTTCTAAGCAAAACTGCCAATAATGAGCAGAACTCTCTCGCATGGTCCCCTGACAATGACCCTCCTGGTCTCTATGCATATCATGTCCAGTTATGTATGTCGGTTGTAGTGTCATCGATAAGAATGTGCACTGGTTTGATTATGTGCGAAAAGGTACGTCTGTTCCTTTCGCGCCATAATGCCCAACATCCTGCTGCCCATACCGTGTCCCATTGGGCCCTTTGGAGTGGTTCCATCGAGCCTTTGACATTCCACCAAACTCCCACCACCGAATTACCGTTAGGCCTGGTAATTGTAGTGTGCCAGCAGTCCCATCCAGAACCGAGGGGCACCTCAACAAGAGATGGTCTCTTGTTTCTATGATACCGCTATCACACAAAACACAATTCCCCTCAATCAGACAACCCCTGGAAATTAGTACCACCTTTGTCATTAGCATGTTTCGAATCAACAACCAAACAAAGATTCTGATTTTTGTTGGTGTTTTAAGTTTCCACAGGCCTTCTGGTAACGGCAAGTCCCCTTTATGGTGCATGAACTTGTAAGCTGAGGGACATGAGAAAAGTTTGTTTGGTGCCCATCGCCAAGAACATATCCCCTATTGCATCTCCACCGAGACGAGGTATGGGGATCTCAGAGGGTATAAGTCTTTAACAAAATATGATGTGGTCGTTTGTATCTGAATTTTAGTGGGGGAGTTGACCCCATATAGTAGCCTCATCATCGTTGCCCATTAACTTGCCTGGTCATGAGCCATTTTCCACAACCATTTGATTAATAGGGCCTCATTTTGCGTATGCAGGTTTATGATCCTCATTCCTCCATTTATCTTTAACGAGCAAACCCTATCCCAGTTGATCAGACAATTTATACCTTACACATTTCATCTCAGTTGACCAGACCATTTTGACCGCTTGACTTTATACTAAATTAGTTCAAAAAGTTATAAATTTGATATGTAAACGCATCACTCGTGAAGTAGATCAGTTTCAACAGTTTGAATGCATTGGTTGAAGCTAATTCAATGGGTTTTTGAGTTAAGCTCACAAAAAAACTTGGTGAGCTTAAGAACATCCTAGTGCTACTCATATTACTTTATTACAAACTTTTTAAACAGAGAATGATGACAAAGTATCCAAATTTATTTTCCTCTGTAGTAAATATTATATGGGAATAGGTTTATTTAAAAATTTGCTTCATGGATACGAGCGTAACTTAACTGAGTCTAGTATTGAATATACTTTTAAACTATTGGTATTCGTTTTATTATTTTTTTGTGCTCGTTTAGTGTTTGCTCCCCTTGAAATATCAAGAAAATGCATCGTATATGAAAATTGGATGCATGTATAACTTGATTTATCGTTGGATAATATATAATCGATATCAAGATTTCCTTTCAAACTAAATAAAGCAACATAAATCAAAAGTTTAAACATATAGTCATGTAGTTGCATACTTGCACCGTATTATCTCTAAAAAATGTTTCACAATATTTACTAATATTTTAAATTTTTTAATTAAATATCTTTTTTTGCTTGTATTTTTTAGGAAAATTCATGAAGTGTGTTTTTAAAAAACAGGAAAAGTTTTTTTTACAAGATTAAAAAGGGAAAAGTTATATGCAATATTTTATCATAATTCTAAAATTGAGTCACTGGTGTTAGTATTTTTTATTTATTTTCCTTCAAAATACATAATTTCATCATTATAAAAATATTATAACGCATTTTAATTCTATTATGAAAGGAAAAATAGTAATAAAATGATTTAAAAATTGAGTCGAAACAATGCGATATTTTGATTCGAGTAAAAAAAAATTAAAAAAATTCCAGCGCATTGAATGACCTACTTCTCGGTTTACCGGTCTACCTGTAATTAAGAGCACAGAAAAGGGGATGCATGCCAGTTGAGGACCCGTATCCTCCCAGGTATCTGACTGAAGAAAACTAGCAACGAACAGTTCATATTAATCTCAGCTGAGCCAAAACTCAATACAGTGCCTATAGAAACTATAGGGAATCCGTATTGAAACTCGTGCTAAAAAGTTAAACTGACGATTCAGATCTAATTGTTTTCAGTCAGGTATTGTAGTGGATGTGAATTCATAGAGAGGTCTTCGTTGTTGGTGAAATGAAATTCTGTAGAAGTTTTTTATGGTGTTAGATTTCAACCACCTATTTTCCATAACGTACGGGCGGCTTTGATATGTATTTATATAATAACTTTTGTTTATTTTTTTGTGTATTTTTTGTAGATAGTATTATCGAATATTATTTGATTATAACAGATTACTTGGTGTGGCCGTTTCAGTGTTAAGAAATAATTAAGAGCGAGACCGTACTATCTATATCTATAGCGCACATCGATCCGTTGGTATTTTCGGATGGTCCGTAATATCTAGATCAAGGAATTTCTATATTTTTAAAAAATAGTAAAAAAATTCTACAAAGTGTAGAATTTGATTCAAAAATATATTTTCATACAGAGATTATATTGAATTATTCGGATCGACAGTTTAAACTTAAAAAATGAAAATACAGATCTACAATGTGCACTATACATAATTAATGTGATGTAATACTCGGGAATAATATTGATTCCAATGACAAGAAGCAATTGTACACTTACCATAATATTTTCGAAATCCTGCAGGTATGCACCGCTAGAGAGGAGTAGGTTTGATGGGCATCAGATATGCTTTAGGTTCAATGGGTTTCAAAACCGTGCGATTTGTTTTAAGATATGTGTATTCCGCTTTAATATTCGTTCAAACTCGTTTTAATTTTTGTTCGTACAGATCTTAAAACAAATCAGATGGTCTTAAAACTCATCAAACTCAAAATAGATCCGAATGTCCATGTGTCCTACTTCGCTCTAATGCTCCGCACTTTCATTTCCATCTTTCTCAGCAATATAGTGTCATTAATAATTTTCCCCGTTTTAACAATTTCAAACTAAGTTCATTCTAAATCTTAAATAAAAAAACAAATAAGTTTTTATTGAATTTGATGAGATTATCTTGTGCATTAAAGTGTGCAACGAATCAACTTGTTTCAAATTTTATTTTAATCGAATAGTAGAGACCATCTAAACATTCAAGTTTAATACTAGTAAAATACTATAGGAACAAAACTAAAAGGAAGTTACACTAATTTATACTTCTGGATTTGTTGTAACCACCGATTAATGATCAATTGATCATCAAATTCACCTCAGCTCTCTTGTTAACATAGAACGAGCAATCAGTCAACACAGCAAATGACATAATAACACAATTTCCAAATATTGAAGAGCTAGACTACGGTAATATATATGATACGACAGATCGATTCGTCCTATGGATTATTATTTTCATTTTTAAAGTTCAAGTAGTAAAGAACAGTTAATTATGATCTACTGTACAAATATACTTGAAAACTGAATTTTATAATATTATAAAAAAATTAATTAATTTTATGATAGATAGAAAATCACTTGATCTATAGATTCCGAATCATTGTAAAGCAACAGTTTTCAAGTAGAAATTTCCTTTTGGTCTAAACAACAGCTTAGCCCAAACACCTACACAAAATTATTGGGCTACAATGCTACATCAAGGCCCCTTCTCGTGGACCACGTCCCCACTACACATTTTTTAACAATATATATATTTTTCAAGGTTTTAAATAACGATTACCGTGTCATTACGGAAAATCTAAAAAAATAATATAGCGCCGAAAACGACTGATAGCGCTATACTTTTTAAAGTCCAAAAACATTATAGCACGATTATAGTGTGCTATTTAGAACACTGGTATTTTTTAAAATCTTTTGTTAATTTTAAAAAAGTTTCCTAAGGAACTCATATAACTATCACATTTTTCTACAATACGGTAACAACTGCGTCGAAGTTATAATGCCTCGTAATATCATTACAGTCTGATTTTAATAAAAGAAAAGTAAAAAACAATAGAACACGAGAGACGATAAAAAGAAACCGGATAATTGCAAGTCGCTACATCTACATAGAATTATATTTTAAAGAACGAACCAAACGCCCTTAAAAAAATTAATTTAGAATCACTAAAGAACCCCAGCTAATCGTACTAGTTTTGTAAAACAGAAATGTTGAATTACCAAAATAATAAAAGCTGCTATGGCTGCAACATTCCCATTATATTTTCGGAGTATTTCTAGAAAACAAGGATTGGGCCGAGTGTGGCCTAGAACTGTCGCACCATTTAGTCTATCTTGTTTTGTCTTCTGCGTTTCCAGCCCGAGAGCCCAACTGCTCTTCGTAGTATTGGACTGGAGGCCTCCATTACCTACCTCACTTTAAATTATCTCTATCCCTAAATCCCGTAGCACTGCTCCTCGCCTCTTGCTCTAGCATCTTCTTCTAGCTCTCTCCTGTTGCTCAGCAATGGCGACTTCTCTCTCTTCTCTCGCTTCTCTCGTAATCAATCTTTCTTTATCGTTGTACTTGCACTCGGATAATCTAGCTATTGAATCGCTCTCTTATTTCGTTGTGCTGATCCTCTCCATTTCTCTGTTTCATCGTGACAGGCCAGTGTACGACCAGCTATCGGCACCGGTGGGAGGAGAGTGACCGTACAATCTTCCCTGGTGGGTTCCACCGTGAATCCCGCCTCCGTACAACAGAGAAGCGCTCTCTCTTCTCCAGCTTTCTCCTCGTCTGTTCCTTTTCTCGCCATTTCCTCCTCTCCATCTGCTAGGAAGAGGTTCACTAGGGCCCACTGCACGGTCTCTCCTCGTGCTGATGCTGAGGTTCTCTAGCCCGTTTTTCTTATATACTTCAAAAGTACGAATATTGGGTTTAGGGTTTATATTTGGGTCATGAATTGCTTTTGAAGCCACTTTTTGGCTTAATAATTGCAAACCTTGATAACAAATAATGTACATACATTGTAATTAAAGTGAGAGTGTTATATTTGCTCCAAGTTGCAGACTATTTCATTAGTTCTGAAATTAAAATTGTCAGTCAGAGTTGTGATTCTTACTTACTGAATCAAATTCTTCTCGACCCAGATATTTCATTTCATTGTGTAATAGTTGGTTGTAGTTTAGATTCTAATAGAAATGCATAGTTTGAAGTGCCAAAGACAAAATTGGTTCTTAGTTTCGTCTTTCCTTGGGTATATTTTGGAACAAAGCACAATTTGCACATATAGTTTATTCATAGTTTGTTTCGAAACTTCAGATTTTTGCAGGTGTTGTAAATGACATTGATAATTTAGGTCCAGTTTCTATTAGGACTGTATTTGACACCATTAGTTATATTTTGTGGTATTTAACTGCATTCCAAAAATTGCACAAATTTAATCTAATCGTTATCCAATTAAATTTGTTTCTAACTTAATTATCTACAATGAATTCCAGTTTTGGTATAGTTTATTACATACAAATTTTATGTGAAGTTGCGAGGAATGTATCCAACTAGATACTTGAAAACCATGTAGCAATAACAACTGCCCGGTGGAGAAACCCCATTTGAAATTTGCCCAATTAGACCTTATAATTTTAATGTTGTCTAAGTTGTCTTATTTGGGGTCTATCTAGTGTTGTAGTTGTATGGGAGTTGCATTGGCAATTTGGTTTAGATTTAGGAACATATCTAATAATAGATGTGGGGTATATTTTCCGGAGTTGCATCCAAGATAAATCAGTTTATTAAGTTTCAGGGCATAATCTGGATGATGCCGAATACGATGTGGGAAATTGATCACATTGGATCTGATCGAAATTCAATTAAATCTGATTTTGAGATTTTCTGCTAAACAGGTAGCACCGTTGCAATCAAAGGTAACAAGTAAGGTGTACTTTGACATAAGTATGGGTCTCGCAAACACGACCCCAGTTGGAAGGGTTGTGATTGGTTTGTATGGTGAAGATGTCCCCCAAACTGCCGAGAATTTCCGTGCCCTCTGCACAGGTAACATCTCATGCTTATCTTCAATTCAAATGATCAATTGGACCTTTAACTTCAGTTGATCTCAAAACCATCTCATGCTTATCGCCATCAATTGCTCTTAACTCAATTTTTCCTCAAACGGGCCTCACTTTAACCACGTTTAGCCTTAAGTTTTACTCTTAGTTCATGCAATTGAATTCAAATAATTATTAATGTTATACAGGTATGCTCTAATTAACAATGGATTCCTGATTACGCTGTAGTAAAATTCTTGACTTGCATATCAAACTCTTGCTTTCCAAGTGCACTATTCTAATTATTAAAGCACAAAAACAGAAACAAGACAAATTAAAAGTTATATATCACATTTCATACAGGTCCTAATTGAAACAGAACCAGAATCACGTTATATTTGAAGTAAACGCTTTTTTCTTTGTAATCTCGTGTTCTGTCTTTTATAATTGGTTTTACTGTTCTCATATTGTATTTTCTTGAATCAGGAGAGAAGGGGTTTGGCTATAAGGGATCCTTCTTCCACCGTGTCATTAAAGATTTCATGATTCAAGGAGGAGATTTTGACAAGGGAAATGTATGTTTTCTTTCATACTTAGTTAAAAAAAATTACGTACAGATGAGTTGATGTTTTTGCCTTAGGTACTTGTGCATGATATTCTTTTGGTAGGATGGCAGTTTGAACTCTATTTGGCTAGTACGGTCCCGTATGGTTAAGCTTTGGTTTTTTTTTTTCATTTGGTATTATTAACCTTATCGTGAATTCATGATACTTAATCTTCAGTTATCACTGATCAACTGTTTAAACTTTAAAGCTTAATTAACCTGCAAACGAGGTCTTGTACAAGAATGGCACTGAACAAGATGCAAAACCAGTTCGCAATCATTGACTGCGATAGTTGGAAATGTTTATTGATTTCAGGGCACTGGAGGGAAAAGTATATATGGGCGCACCTTTAAGGATGAAAACTTCAAATGTATGCATTCACTGTTGGCTTTTTGGTAAATTTTAGTTTTTGGAATCCAATAATTAGGTTGGTTACAGTGACATTTTTCTTTGCTTCCCTTTTTCCTTTTTTTGTTTTGTTTAATACTGTAGTGACACATCTCGGACCTGGTATTGTCAGCATGGCTAATGCGGGACCCAACACAAATGGAAGCCAATTTTTCATCTGCACTGTCAAGGTACATTCACTAAACATTAACATTATTGGTACAGCATGGTGCCACTAGACATAGTTAAGGGCCACTAAACATCAATTGTGCAGTACGGTGCTGGAAAAGAGTTGGGTCCTAAAGTTTAAACCTCTGGTTTAATTCACACTTTTCCATTTAACCATATGTTTTTCAATTGTACTTGATTTACCCTTGAGTTGTAATAAACTAATAATAAATGAAACCAACTATAAGCTGGTTAGTATTCAAAATCTGAAAGAAAGTGTACTCTAGGTGGGTTGTTTTAGTCGGGCACATACTAAACATCATTGCAGTGTATTTACCAATTTAGGGTGACATTTTTTGGGGAATCTCACACATCAAAACTGCAACTATGTTTTGTAAACAGAATATAAAGAAAACTCCGTAGAACATGAAAAGAATATGGGTAAATATCCACCCAACTTTACCTTTATCTAATTTTGGTCTCTGATCTGTTATCCATATCAGGTCATAGTCTCCATTTTAAATTCAAATTGGATACAAATTGCAAACTTTCTAATAATTAGCTTCTAATCATGTATTATCCTATTCCTTGAAATCTTCGTCCCTTGGGGGATTGAATAAGGAATATTATACTTAACCCCCAATGTGTTTTCTCCCCCTTGCCGCAATCAGTGCAAGCGCAAGGAGGTAGCAAGCCTTTGATGTTTCAATGTGGGTCTCACAGACAGATCCAATCCCACCTCCTTCTAGAAAGCCAGTGTCAGTCCAGGTGATTTTGCCAGGGGGCACTGGAATAATACCATCCATGTAGACTTTCAGGTGTCATATACACCATATGAAGCGGATAATCTCCCATATATTTAACTACATTGTTTGATTAATAATTTTATAAAGAACTTCAAACCCGTACAAACCATATTTTTCTTAGACATTGCCAGAAAACAGTTAAATTTACATGCTATAATTAAATAATGCAATTATATGAAGGATTATTTTATATTTTGTGTGTAATTGTAATTTAAAATAGAGAAAGTAATCCAACTTGGATAAAATTTAAAGTTTACTGACTAAGATCTGGTAAATTAAGTTAAGTGACTAAATGTAAATCGAGGGTGAAGTTGCGTGACCTCCCTTGAAATTCACCTGAAGAAGATGCGCCAATTATCTCTCTTTACCATATAGGTCTACACAACCAAGGAAAAATGGATGTTTAGACTTGGTATAGAAACCAAATTAGGAGATAAGGGGTACACATGATATTCTTGAGTGGGCATGTGAAATTTATCGTTTTGCAAGGTTATGCATTGTTTTCAATCTTTGCACAGGCATTCATGGAACTGTTGTTTTTCTTGGAAGGTTGTTCAGCTGTATCTTGATGCTGGTGTTTATTGTTAATTCTTGTTTTTTTTGTTAGACACCATGGTTGGATCAGAGGCACGTGGTGTTTGGCCAGGTAATCGAAGGAATGGATGTAGTCAAGATGATCGAGTCTCAAGAGACTGACAGAGGGGACCGCCCCAAGAAGAAAGTCTTCATCAGCGAGTGTGGCGAGCTCCCTGTTGCTTAGTTACCAGAATGCTTACTCGGGTAGCATAGGGAATATATTTTTGTCATGCACCCTTTTGGACCTCTTTGCTATAGAGTGATTTTTTCTGACCCATGTTATTTGGGTCTGAGGTGGCTGGTTTGCAAACTTAATTACTCCAGTTAACTTAATTGGAAGACGTAAACTTAATCAATAGTTTGGGTTTTAATAAATTTATAATTTAATCTATAATTGGTTTCAAATTTATAACTAGTTTGTAATTAACTGTCCAATCTGTGGTGGAGAAAGCCGGGTGACCTTAGATCTGTTGATTTGTAGAAATCATGCTTTATAAGTGTTGCTATGAGATTAAAATGCACAATATACAGATCAAGGTCTGTAGGCTGGTCCAACTAATTGTCCAAAAGTTGCTTTGATTTATTCACAACGGCTTTTCAAACGCTGAAGTTTTCTTATTTTGTGTTGATACTTCTAATAAATAGATTTTCTGAATTTGGAGAAAGGAAACTGATGTTCTGAATCAGCTGACGACCTCATGTTTGTAACTTCAATAAATAGATTTTGGTTTGTTTCTCAGCAACTGAGCCTATTATTAGGCTCTGGTTGGAAACGAATTAAATAATAATTCAATAAAATAAAAAAGTAGAAAATAAATTATTTAAGATTGAAGTTCGAGATCGCAAATATTTTGTTCTAAAATAGTAGAAAAGGATATGATTTAAGATTGAAATTTTATAATCGGTAAATAATTCGATGACATTCACTTTTAAAACATTTATAATCATTAATCAATTAGTTTAATTCACGGAGTTTACCAGTTCATTTATTAGAGGATTTCATGCAACAAATCTTCATGTTTGATTATGGAGTACGAGGTGTAGTAAATCTCTTACTTCATACTTAAAAACTGCTGAACAAAGAGTACATTAAAAGTAAGAGATGAGTTAATTCGTGGATTAACTTCACTCTTACTTTGTCTGTAGGTGAGAACATTATCATAGGCAAATGTTTATTTTTCTAGACAAATTACTTTAAATCATGATTTAACTAATCAAACGAGAAGTAAAATATGAAGAGTAATACGGAGTAAAAAATTTAATCCTTATTATCTTTACTTGACAATCGAATACGATTCTAATAATTTTTTAAACCGTACAAATTAAAGTTTCAGTTAACTAAAAGCACAAGGTGCGAGGGTGACAAAAGTTGTAGAGAGGAAATGAAAATTTAAAGGACTTCGTCCATACTCCATAATAATTTTTTGTCAAATCAGCACTCTTTCAGTGATATCTCTTGAATTTTCTGTGCTTTAAATTATGTCAAGTATATTATCGCCTTTTTTTTTTTTTTTAATTTCAGCTTCCGATCGCGTGTTTTGCGCACAACCATGTTTCTATATCCCTTTAGGTTTTGAAGGAAATTTTTTATCAGAGAAGAAAAAAAAAAAGGAAATATGAAATTGTTATTCTTCAAATTGAGAGGATACGCATTTTCTTAAAAATAAATCGAGAATTTGTTTCTGTTTATTTCATTTATCTTTCTTTACCTACGAAAATTTGAAATTAAGAAGGAAGATAAACATACTCTTTTTTTCCCTCTTCCTTCTCCTTGTCTGTTAAAATTCCAAACCAGATCATTAAGTGGAACAATTGAAATGATTATCTTACTTTAAGAAATAAAGAAAATAGCTTCAACAGTGTGAAACTTTACTTGGAGAATTGGAGCGTGTAATTTTTCAAAATCGAACTTACCGACTATTTTAATTCTATCAACTTCGAAAAAAGTAAAGAAAAAAGTACAATGCGTCTGCCGGGAGTCGAACCCGGGTCTATTGCTTGGAAGGCAATTATCCTAACCGTTGGACTACAGACGCTTTCGTGTTAGTGCTTATAATATAATTTATAATATCTAAATCACGTCGCAGTCACTAGGGTGCACCGGTTGGAGGGAAAACCAAATACCCAGCCAAAACCCTTCGAAACAGAAAGTGCCAATGGGACGAAGGCTTGATCGTGTCGTCGTCTCCGACGATGAAGAAGACAACGAGACCGCCGCCTCCCCGACGATCTCCCAGGACGGCCTTCCCAGTTCATTGCCACCTATTCCTCCTACAAATGCTAACCCTAGCCCTACGACGCCTTCCGACATCTCTGACGAAAACCAGGATGATTTCTCCACAGTCCCTGATGAATTCGCCACCCCCTCACCTCCCGCTCTCTCCACATCGTCCCCTCCAGCTCCCTCCACATCGCCCCCTCCAGCTCCCTCCACAAACAACACGCAAAATGCAAACTCAAACTCTAGAACTACCCCAATCGACCAATTCTTGCGGAGGCTGGGACTATGCATTCGGCACGAGTGGCTTGAAGCGTGCTCTGACAGAATTTCTTGTACAATGCACTTTTACGATAGACTTGATGACAGCGCGAAGGCTAAGAAGATATTTGAGCAGTTCCTTTTTGCTGATTTGAATGAATGTGGAGCTGGCGTGTTGCCTGAGAATATTGGGATGATGCACAAAGTCGAGCTTGATGGTCCTTTTGTGCTACAGGTTCGATCCATTCCATTTTATTAGCTTTAAATTCAAGACCAATCTCAGGACAGGCAATATTGTAGCAGTTCTAAGATAGAGATATTTTATTTCTTTTAAATTTGTTCGAATAAAGTTTAGCTTCATACAAGAAAATTACGTACTCTGTTGGAACATAAAACTTCAAGTCCGATAAACTGTCAAGTTATCAGAGGGAGGTATACGCAGCTCGATAAACTGTAAGGTTTATGTGGGAAATATGTATTTCCCATGTAGCAGGGAGTTTTTAACACATGTTTGTAAGGAAATATTTAGAGTAGAACTAAGGTGTTCTTAAGCTCACCAAGCCCCTTTGTGAGCTTAACTCAAAAACCTATCGGATTGACTTCAAACGACACATCCAAACATTGAAACCATTCTACTTCACGAGTAATTCATTTACATGTCAAATTTATAATTTTTCGAACTAGTATAGTATAAAGTCAAGCGGTCAAAAAATAATGAAAAATGAACTCATTAAAATTAACTTATACATCATCTTTTTTTGACCGCTTGACTTCATACTAAATTAGTTCAAAAATTTAAAAATTTAACATGTAAACGCATCACTCATGAAGTAGATCGGTTTCAATGGTTTGGATGCGTCGTTTGAGGTCAATCCGATAGGTTTTTGAGTTAAACTCACAAAGGGGCTTGGTGAGCTTAAGAATACCTTAGTTCTACTCAAATATTTATATTATATGAGATAATGGTTTGCTATTTACTACCGTAAAATATTCTTTTCAATTTTCATGAAGTTTTATAACTGTGGTGTGTTTAGGTTTTTAAGGAAGTCCCATCTTTCATGTAATTTCAAACCATCTATGTTACCAGGATATGCCACCCACATTAAATACGCCCAGCCAGCATTTCTGAATAAATTAATGATGTTGACTGCCAGATACGGTCACTAATACGTGCAGATATGTGTATCAGTACATGAGATGCCATAAAAAATAGGTCTCACATGGACTCCCTGTGCTGGGAGCGCCTCTTTGCATAGGGTGACCCTTAGCTTTTATAGGAGCCGTTGCGCTCTTGTTTATATTTCTACTGTGTGGATTAAAAGCATTGCAAGTTGGGGCTGCAAAGATTCTCTCTCTCTCTCTCTCTCTCTCTCTCTTGTTTCTTTTAAATGATACCTGTAGGTGAGTATGTGTTCTTCCAGCCATTGTGCATGTGAGACCAACATGTACTACATTCCCCATGGATACATTGCTTTAAATAGTAAAGGTTAAGATAAGTTCTTTTTTTTTTGACCCAAACTTTCTTATATCATACTTTGAATATTATAAATTATTGTATATCAAAAATGATAAAAATATGCATATAAAAAAACGTATTGTATCCTTGAATTTTTTAGAACTGTTGTATCACCTTATTCGTATGTGTGCAGCACAGCAATCCATGAGCAAAAAGCAGGATATTATAGAATTATAACTCTAAATCTCTTTTTTTCTTTTCTAGTTTGTGTGTTACCATTTGTGATGAAATTGTTTGAAAAATTGATTGTTCATTGAGGAGAAGCATATGATAAATAACAATTGAACAATAAAATGAAATGATTTTAAGTAGTGTAAATAAGATAGCTTTTTAAAGTGGCCTGGGATTAACATGCAGAAACATTGAACTAAATCTGCAATCTCGCTCCTGTGTGAGGATGTGTGGTCTATGCACTGGCAAAGATTTTAGACACAGAGATGAGCACTTGCTCCTTGTCAGTCACAGCTTCAAGGAGGCTACTGACAAGTGTTTTTTCTTTTTCTTTCAAGCATGCAATTGGATGAATAAACCAATCTAATAGGTCACTATGATAAATTATATTTGTCTGAGAGAGAGCATAGAGAGAGTATATCGTTCTGTCATTTCATTTTTGTTCTCCTTTGCTTAAATAGAGGACTTGGATACTTAGCCGTTCATAGGTCATTAAATATGGTCTTATTAGAGTTTTCAAGTCTAAGAACACTTTACATATGGTATTAGTAATCGATATGTACAATTCTCTCACAATTATACCATGAGTGATGTCAAGTTAAATAAAAAAAATAATATATTTCAATTCACATCTTAATAATGTTGATATTTCCTATAACAAAAGGGTCCATATATATATATATAGAGAGAGAGAGAGAGAGAGAGAGCTGGGCTATGGTGTTACTTCACGCCATATGGTATTACTTCACGCCATATTTTTCCTATAACAACGTTTTACTCACCATAGCCCAGCTATATATATATATAGAGTAGAACTAGGGTGCTCCTAAGCTCACCAAGCCCTTCGTGAGCGCGACTCTAAAACCTATCGAATTGACTTCAAAAACGCATTTTCAAACCGTTAGATGTTCAATCTATTAAAATGTGCTTGGAGACCAAATTTTACATTTTTTGGAATTTTTTTTACTATTTATTAAGATGGTTTGAAAATCGCTGTTTTTATTAAAATTCTGCACCATTGGAAAACAGCGATTTTCAAACCATCTTAATAAATAGTAAAAAAAATTCCAAAAATGTAAAATTTGGTCTCCAAGCACATTTTAATATAAGATTGAACATCTACGGTTTGAAAATGTCGTTTGAAGTCATTTGATAGGTTTTAGAGTCGCGCTCACGGAAGGGCTTGGTGAGCTTAGGAGCACCCTAGTTCTACTCTATATATATATATATAGTCTTATGAATTCAAATCATGAGTAAAATAATTTCTAAACCAACATAACCTATCTTTAGTTTATTTCTGAATCATTTTTAATTTTGAAATTTTAACTAGGTTGATGAGGTGGTGAACATCTCAGCTCCAATTAAAGAGAGATATCAAAATGCTCCTGCAGGCCCCAAAAGGTGCCTCAAGCTATCCATGACAGATGGAGTCCAACACGTTTTTGGCATCGAGTATAGACCAATCAAAGAGCTTGAAGTTCTTGCTCCCTCTGGTTTTAAGGTCTTTTCTAGAATTTTTGCATTATGTACCAGGGTACAGAACCTGCACTGGCGCCATGGTTTCAGATCTTTACCCACAATGTATTATAAATATCTGTTGTGCAGATGACCCAGTTTGACCTTGTTAGGCTTAAATTATCTGTAAGTTAGTTCAGTCAATTAAGAGTTTACCCCACTTGACAGTCAATTTTCGTTTAAAACAAACTAGTCATCACTCTAAAACTTCAGTTGTCACCATGCTATTTTATATCAGTTGACTTCAATTGAACCTCAAGCATACTATTTGACAGTTTTAAACAAATCAAGAAGTCAACATTTTGGTCAACCAGCACTCAACATTTACCATTTTCCTGAAACATGATTTAATATGAGATTGTAGATTGTAGTTAGAAATGTGCAAGTCAGAAGGGGGCTTCTGATGCTGGTACCAGAAATTATAAGCTTTCTAGGAGGGCTGGTGGATGATTTAGATCAAGCTCGTCAGAGACTCGTTTCTGAAGTCAACAAGCCTCCACGTGGTACAAGGTGTAACATTTTACTGTAAAGGAGGGATCCAATGCCAATGGTCATTGGTGCCAAATGGTCCTAACCTTTTGATTTGTGCTTATATAACAAATTTAAAGGATGTATTTTATATCATCTCAATTACATGCATTTATAAAATTGTAGGATTTTGACCCCATTTCAATAGCCATCAAGAGATGCCATAAATTCCCAAATTTGGGTCGTTCATTTTGTTGGCACTTGGTGCATATTGAAATAAAGTTGAAATGATGTAACTTTGTTTGCATGTAGTGTATATATTGTATGGTATGTTTAATATATTCAATTAATAGTTTTGTTAGTTGAAAGTTCAAAAAATTAGTTATTCAGGATCTAGTTTTATTGGCACCAAAATCTTTGGCATTGAATCCCTCTTTAATATATGTTCTGCATCTCTCAAGGTCCATACTTGTCTTACTTGTGTCGTGAGTCATAATTTATGCCTTTTTCAATATGTTTGATTGTGGTATATAAAAGGGCTAATATTCCAGCTTCATCTCTCCCATTTTTTTTGTTCCTTTTCTATATCTTGCCTTGTTTTGTACTCAGTTTTACAAAATATATTGAGTTTATATTGGGTTCAATTCAGGGTTAACTGAAGCTTAATTGCACAGTGAGGTACCTCTGATGCAATATTGAATTAAATTGATGATGATATTCATAGACTGATTGATTTTATCTTGGCTAACTTTTGACTTAAACAAGTTTATTACAATTTCTCTAGTACTTATCGGTTGGCATTGCTTCCTCTGTTGCAGAAAACAAGGTGGAATACCTTTATCTAGACGGGCTTCTCTTGCTGCTTGGTCTGCTAACATTGGTACTGGTATAACAGATGATTTCACAGAAAGAAATGCTACTTCAGTTCCAGCACCCCAGAGAACTAATTCAGCTCAACTTGCTCGACCCAGTAAGGATGCTTATTATAACTTGATTTGCATCTTCATGCTCATACTTTTACCAGTTACACCTCTACTATGATTCTGTAAGTCTGTACCTGTACTGAAAATTACATCCCATATCAGTACTGAAATAGTCAGCCTCAATACTGGTATGTGTTGATATTGTACCGGTTGATATAACAATAAGCTTCTGCGAGTACTTCTGCAGGTACTTAATATAACAATAAGTTTCTGCCGTAAATGTTCCTCCAAAGGTCCATTGACCTAAATTTTGGCCCAATCCAGCTTTATTTTGTCTTGCAATCCATAATTTGTGAAATCATGCCTCAAAACTTACTAAATTCAGTCCTATCATTTCTTAGTTCTGAAAGCAAACACAAAATAAAATGATTAACCAGATCCTGAATTCCACTTTTTGCAGCTCATTCTCCAGCTACAGCATCTGGAGTTACCATTGATGCGAGAAATACTAACCCCAATATAAGACCAAACCAAATGCAAGAAATCACTGTGGAAGAGGTTGATAACTCGCATGAAGAATCTTCATTGTTCAACCATAGTAGAGACTCAGAACAAATGCGCACTCGGGGCCCACATGTCAGTGCTGGAAGTTCCATTAATTGTTCACATGATCCTTCATTTATGAATGAAGAAACTTTTATGAGTCAAAAAAGGGATTCAGAACAATTACGGGGTGGTGGGAACCCGAATGTCATGGGGGAGAGTTTAACGAGCGTAAATGAAGAACCTTCTACTGGCCACAGGAGAAGAGATCTGGTACAACTGCATGGTAAGGGCCCCCCACCCAGCAGTTTCAGAGGTAGTACCATAGAAGAAAATGACATGGTTGTTGATGAAGAACCTTCTCTCAACAATTGGAGAGGTTCAGAACACATGACATCTGGGGACTCACATGTCAGCAATAGAAGCATGGCAACACGAGGAAGTGACATGGCCAATGATGATGAAGCTAATGATACTTTGATGGATTTTATCAATGATGATGCTAAGGATGTTGAATTAGAGAATTCTCCATTTACTTATATGAGCTCTTTGCAGGCCCAATGGGATGCAGAGGAGAGTCGAACGAAGCCTTTCATTAGAGGAAGAATCAAGGTGAGAGATAATACACTTTGTACTTACCTTTGTAGGTAATTATTTGTACCCAAGTCCCTGTGGTGTCTTCCCCCCCTTATCAGCCCCCAACACCACACCCTCTCCTCAAAATGAATAAATTAAACAAAAAATGAAACTGACCTGTTTTTTCTGGCACTCAGTGTTTCTTAACGGGTGTGAAGTCAAAGTTCGGGTTCCAAGGCAAATTTGATCTTGAAGCTTATATCGACGATGGCAGTCTCATTTCTCTGGTCAAGATCGATCACAATGTGAGCCCCCCCGCTCTGTATCAATCCCGTTCTTACTGGTACCTATCAGCCTGCATTAAGCACATGGTTTTTAGTACCTGGCTGGTACAGTTCCAAGGCATCTTAATCAACTTAATCAATTGGACCCTAATATAACAAATTATCTTCACATTCTTCAATTAAGCAAGGTCATTCAATCTCACTTAAGCTTCGTTACCATTTTTTTCCCTTAAATATGTTCATGTAATCATAGGTTATCCAGAAAAGGATTGGTCATACCCCAGAGGAGGTGGTGGCTGCTATTAAGTCGTCTGACACAGAAACAGAAGCTGATATGAGACAAACTATGCGCAATTTCCAGGATTTTTTGCGCCAATTTGAGGTCATTTCTCTCTCTAAAATATTGGAACAAGTATATGATGTGAAAATGTGTTGGTGCTAAGTACAAATGTGTAGTGACACTTAATACCATAGGAGCTGAAACTTGCATTCTAATTAAGACCAAACTACCTTAATTATGTATTGAGCCTCCCTTTACTCTCATTTTCGACAAGCACCTGCCACTGGCCATGTTTGTTAGCTTATGATGCTTACTTTTTTCTTTTGTTAAACTCTTATTTTATGATGAGTATCCATGATGCAGGGAACAATGATAATAGAAATTAATGAGAGCTCAGATTTGCCGATTGCCATAGAGATGAATCAAGGCTGTTCTTCTGATGATGCAAGTCTTCTTTGCAGAAGGCTTGAGGTAATAGTTGTCATATGGTAACACATGTCCAGTTTTGGTCATGAACTATAGAACTTCCCATTTTGGTTATTGAGAAAGATGTTATTTTACCGCACTGCTAGTTAATTTGCTGTCAGTAGGCAACCCTATCAAAGTCACTGTTTCAACAGCCTTGAGTCAACAATGTTTAGGAACACATAAGAAATTTCAAAGGTGACAAATCATCACTCAAATCCTGTAATACTCTGGCAATCATTTAAAGTGTTTTACTCTTCACAATTTTAATAATAAATATTTTTTGGATCATGAGTATTCATTGTAATGGAAATTCTTTTATAACTACTATCATAATATAATTTTTTATCGTTGTTTTCAGGCAATGGAGCTATAGATGATCATCTTTTCATGGCGTGACCCATATATGACAAGAGCTTAAAATGAAGTTTGCTAGATGAGATTTATCTCGAGCAGCATGATTATAGCCCTGTCAGAATTTCAATGAAACAACCAAGGAATCAGTTTACTTTGTTTTGTTTCATTTTTTGTTGTCTACAACGTTTCTTAATTTATAACGGGAGTAAATAACATATGAAAAAATAGTTGTAGAACCCATGCGTTGAATGTCTTGTTTTGAATATATATATATACACACACTCTTATTGTATCCGTGCGTTGCAACGGAAACATATTATAAGAGAAAAAAAAAAATATTTTTCATAAAAAAGAAATAGACCAATGAAATAAATAAAAAAACCCGTGGAAAAATACATTATGATTTTCATTGCTTTTTTTTAGGAGAACCCGTAGGTATATATATTAATCTCAACAGTCTAAATATTATATTGTCAAAAGAAAATAAGTTGTAGAAAAACATACTAGTAGCAATTACCTACTTTAAAGCATCCATGACTCCTAATTTAAAATAGAAAATGCACCTATCAACCGGCCTTTTGCAACTTGATAAATAGGAAAAGGTAAGGGGCCTATTTGTGACTTTCTCCCTTTCGGCCTGACAACCCCTTCTCGTCTTACCAACAAATATGGTGATGTTCTAGAAATTGAATAAAAATTAAAGTACAGGAGAGACCATGTAAAAACTAATTAAACCGCAACTAAGATCCTAATTAAACTATTGAGGAATGAATTGCATTGGAGTCCCTCATTTTTCATGCTTCCTGACACCTTTCACGCATTAAGTAGTATGAGCACCCATTCTTTGACAATAGCAGTGTAGTTATAAAAAAAGTAAGAACTTAGCTCACTGTTTTTTCCTTATTCAAAATAGCTAAAATATGTTTTTTCAAAATTATTGTTTGATGCTTAATATGTACAATCTAAATGTTTGAAGATGCATAGAAGTGATGTATGAACATGTCTAGAGGTGTACGCAACTTAATTTCAAACATTTTATTAAGGAATTCATCAAATTTAATCTGGTCAACTCATAGTTGATTGTTTTCTTTTATTTTCCAGATCCTAACTATTTTGATTATTCCTATTAATATGTTTGTCAAAAAATTCTATAAAAATTCTAAAAAATGCATATGACTATGCTTGAAGTACGGTATAAATTTTATTGCCAAATTCCTACTTGACATGATTTCTTAAGGGCATCAGCATATGTTGTGACCATAGCAATCTTATATGGGGGTTGTGCAAGAAATTGTACGAGAAAGTTGAAATTGACAAGGCAATGGATTTTCTACATGACATGATTTCTAAAGGGCGTCAACCTGATGTTGTGACCATGGCACTCTTATCAAATATTTATTTTCTAGCAAAATAAAGCATATAGTTTCACATTGAATAAACTAGTTTTCAGGTGTAAGCTCAATTAATTAATTAGATAGCAACTCAAGTAGTCAAACATACATTTGCAATAAAAAAAGGGGCACTTCGTTTTATGCCACTTAAAAACTTCAAAATTGGATTTTTGCCACTCTGAGAGAATATTCCTTGAGACTATTGATACAATATCCCAATCTTTGCACCCAAATGATAATTTTTTTTTTTTTTTTTTATTTTTTTTATTTTTTATTTTTAGATCAACCTTTGCTCTTAACTTTGGAGCGATATTTTCTACCGAATTTAGCTATACCTCACCTCATCGTGTTAATCCGCAATCTTCCCCACTTCTTAGGGTACTGTACGGCAGGATGATTCTTTTGGTTTAGCTATATTTTTCGAAAATCAAGCTCTATAAGCTAATATCCTTGGGTTAATCTTGGTAGACTAGTACTTGAAGGAAAAGCCTTGAAATAGTATAATTACACTTAGATTTTGAACATTTTTCATGATTTTGGTATGATCTCCCCTTAGCTACCTTCCTAGAATACAAAGAAACTTAGAAAGCCATAAAAACAGACCTTAGCTCTGATACCAGGTGTGGATCGATCGGTCAGAGCCTTCAAACTTCAACGGGCTACTATGAACACGGGAAGAAAGAAGGCACACAAGCGGAAATTTATTATTAAGTGGAATGTTACAAGGAAAGAGAGAGAAGTAAAACTTGCTGTGTCTCAGCTTGTTTTTCAACTCTGAAAACTCACACTTATATAGAGACTTAAGATGGAATCTCAATTATCACATCGGGTACTCATTGGGCCCCATCGCATGTGATTAAAGGATTTCCACAAACTTTTGTCTCCCACTAAAAAGAAAAAGGATGCTTATAATGCACCGAAAGTAAATATTCTGGCCATTTATTGGCCCACACTAAAGAAAAATAGAGGCCAATATAAGCAGGCCTAAAAAGCAAAACACACCTTATGATACATACCCTATAGTGGTAGGGTCAAAAATACACTTACATATGGAACACTTTTACCTCACGGATTAGCTGTTTAAACCCTTGGTAAGCCTTTTGAAGCTTAGTAAGAGTTTGCTGGACTTGAGGCAACCAATCTCCCCAGTAATTGTCCTTCGTTGCGAATTTAGAACATTGGGATTCCTTCATCTGTTGAATTTTTATTAAATCGCTAATCCCCTCAAGTGCTCTTGAAATTATTTTGTTTTCTATTGCTCGAAGCTGGAGCCTAAGCTCATTTCGTCTTTCCAAGGTATGGATTTCGTCGGATTGCCGTAGTAGATCCCTGTACTGGCAAACGAGTGGCTGATTTGCAGGATTATTTGGGACATTTTCTCCTGAACCTCCTGGTTGGGATGCTCCTCGTTCTCGTGAAGAGCCCCGGCTAGGTTGTCCAGAACATCCAATGCTTCCTGATTGGGCCATCCTGCATCAATTAAAACATTAATTAACCGTGATAGGGAGTCAGCCAAAAGGTTGTCCTTCCCATCTATGTGCTCGAACTGAACATTAATCCCTGATCCCGTTACAAAGTCTGTAAACGAGATCCATCGCACTCTTGACGGTTTATTAACGTTAGATTTATTAAAGAAACTAATGATAGCCTGACAATCAGTGCGTATCACTAATTCCTTTTTGTCGAGGTAATAGATCTTTAATGCCTCCAGGCTGTTCATGACCGCGAAGATCTCTGCGTCTATTGTGGATTTTGGCGGGTTGAATTTGCCACTTGCATAGGCGCACGGCTTTTCTGTGTTCTTTGGGTCATACCTCTTTGGCTTCCACTTGCATACACCTCCCCATCCATCCATGCATCCATCTGTCTCGATTATAATGAAGCATTCTTCTGGGGGTATGCAGAGATCAGGTAGGTTTCGGACCTGATGTTTTATTGCGCGAATTAGCTTCCAATCTTGTTTATTCAATCGTTTGTCGCCAGTTGGGCTGGTTTTTGCATATAAAGGGCTTAAAAGTTTCCCGAGGTTCGGGATATAGCTTCTGGCATAATTGAGGAGCCCTAGCCAAGATCTCATACCAGACTTCTGAGTGAGATCATTTTCTTTGAATTCTTCAATTTTTGTGATAATATTCGGCTGTAACCGAATAGTACCCTTGCCTATTACCGCCCCTAAGAATTCTATTTGAGGAACGGCTATTTTCATTTTTGTTGGGCTTAGGACAAGGCCATGCTCTTCACATTTTGTGAGCATTATCGTTAAATGCTCTGCATGCTCTCTTTCGGACTGAGAAAATACCAGGATATCATCAATATAAACTGCAATAAAATTCTCAGTGCCTTTGAAGCAATGATCCATCTTCCTTTGGAACACTGCTGGAGCATTTTTTAACCCAAACGGCATTACTAGCCATTCATATAGCCCATCGGGCACCCAGAATGCCGTCCATTCGATTGAATTTGGGTGCATAGCTACTTGGTGAAATCCACTCTTTAAATCGAATTTAGAGTAGATTTTACTATTAGCTACTTTCCTCATGATGGTATTAATTCCAGGAAGGCTATATTGATCCTTTTCAGTTATATCATTAAGCCTTTTGTAATTAAATACCATACGTTCTTTGCCTTTTACCTCCTTCCCGGTTTTCGGATCAATTGATATACCGGAATTAACAATAATCGCCGTTGTCCGGTGCCTGCTCTTGCTGGGTCGTATTACTCCGAGTTTCAGCAGGGCCTCCACATGTTTGCTGAAGGTTTGTTTCATCAGTGGCGTGACCTGCTTTAAGGGCCTATCTTCAATGATGAAGTCTGGATTCTTGATATCCAGCATGCAGACGATCTTATTTTTGCTCCAATGTTGCAAAGGATTTTCGCCAATGAACCCGGCCTCCTTTAGCCTTCTTAGTATTTGATCAAACTTTGTAATGAAGTTTGATGATGTTTGTCCAAAATTGTAATGGACCATTTCTTGGAGTTGTATGTACTCCAGGTCTTGAAGGTCTACTTCTTCTATGGCCAGGACCTTCGCTTGTGGTTGTGTGTTGATGACTGTCAGGTTTTTGTAAAAGGTAATTGTATCACCTTCTATCCTCAGTCCCCCATGCATAGAGCGTATAAAATTGCACCCTATGATCATTTGTATTTCCCCTCCCAACTTCATTGGGAAAGCATAGGTGTATGGTATGCGGAACTGGTTTTCGCCAATAATCATTCTACCATATTTTAATTTCATGTTGGCGGTTTGAGTGGAGTTTACCCCTGTAAATTGTACTACAAAGGTATTTTCTTCAAGAGCTTCCTTTGGTACTGACCCTTGATCTATGCAGCAGGTTGTGGCACCAGTATCTAGGATTGCTCTTATTTTGAGTCTTTGAACTCCAGGAATATCGAGCTCCACTTCTAGGTTGTATAGTCTATTTTTGATAATTCTTCCAGTGGATGGATTTCCACTAGTGTTATAGACTGTTTCTCCATTGAGGACGTTTGCGTCTTCATTGATCGATGGCCCATCAGCAGAGAGGGTAGGGAGAGGTTTTGGAGGAGCCAGACTGGAGGTGTGTAAGGGATGATTCAGAGCGCCTCCTGTGAGCTGTATTGTTCCTGATGGGTGGATATGGGCTTGAAGTGGCGGGATTGAGACATTCAAGGTGGTGGTGGTTGAATCATTACTCTTAACGCCCTTTTGCTTCTTATCTGGCTCTAGGCTGTCGAATTCTCCCTTCAGGTGTTCTTCAAGGAGGCCTTCGTACCTCTTCTTGTAATGGTCAACCTCCTTCTGCAGCCTTTCCATCTCGGCTTCGCACCATACAATATAGTCTCTCTGCTCTTGGACTAGTGTTCTGAGGTTGATTTGTGCTGGCGCGGTTGCTGGGGTAACTGGTACTCCTTCTTTGAAGTAGAATGGGCCGCATAGGTTGCATGCCGTTACTCCGCAATCTGAACAATGTATTCTAGCACGGATTATAGTCTCTCTGGCACAACAGGAACAGGTTGTTTTGAATGGTTGCTCAATGACTTGATTATGAAGCCATCGGTGTTGACAGCTCATCTGTTTTTCGGGTAATTTTATTCTTGGTCTGTACCCTGAATTTTCTTCTCCGAGCATGAAAAGAGAGTTCAGCTGTAGGGTTTGTACTCCTTGCTGCAGCTCCATCTCCCCATCTTCTCCTTCAGAAATGCTAAATATAGCATCGCTCTGGCCCTCCCCTTCTTGTACTGATATGATGTCACAATCTTCTGGTATATCGAGCCCTTCAAATATTGCTGCCCGCTTAATATTTCTTCTATCATTTGGGCATTCTCGCGCAAAGTGACCTTCTTGCCCACATAGGTAGCATTTACACCTTTTGTTTCTGACAAGGTGCTTTCTCTTTTCAATTCTAGCGTGAGATTCATGGGGCTTGCCTTTATAGGTTGTTGATCTTCTAAGGCCATATTTCTTTTCTGGTTTACGGTAATAGCCAGGAATTGGGATTTGGCTACAAAAGGAGAGGTCTTTGAGTGATCGTTTGAAAGCAGCATCCTTGCACTCGCCCTCCAGGTATTTATAGGCAAATAGTACCCTTGGAATTACCCCCACCGTGAGACCAGGGTATTTCTCCTCAAACATTGTTTTTATCCTGGTCCCAAGGTCACCAGGCATTTTTAGCCAAAATTTCTCTGAGAGCTCTGTGCTAATGTACATTCGCCCGGATTTTGCCGCTAATCGCAAATACTCGTTCATATACTGAATGAGATATTTAACGTTGTCGCAGGTGAGGCGCTCCAGATCTTTATAGGCTTGATCTTGGATAGCTGTTGATCCTTGGGCAGGGTCTTCTAGTGAAAATACTCTTCTCATCTGAGAAAGTATGTTTTGTGTACCTTCCCGACCATCCGCTACTGCTATCAACGCCTCGTACTCAGTGAGGAATTGCATCCTCCATTGGACCCATGTTAATTTCTCCACTTCTCCCAATAGATTCTCCATATATTCTATTTTATCCCTGGGGTCTGTAAATCCTTTCTCAGCCACATGGTTTCGAGTGATAGACTCCCATCGTGAGAACGCATCATGGAACAACCCTAGTTGATCAGGTATTACAAACATGGCGCCTTGCTGTTGCTGCGCCGATGGTAGTGTCCACATCTCATTGTTGTAGCCCCCGCGAAATCGTCCTGCTCTGGACATTCGTTCTTCAAAAGTGGGAATTGGTCTTGCTTCATTTGTATTTCTCGCAGGAGGGTAGCTGGGCATGTTCATTGACTGGTCCTGTGGTGGTTGGTACTGAGATATTGCAGAAGAACTTGACATAAAAGCATGCTCGTTCAGCGCCTCGGATAGGTTTTTGAATTGTGGGTAATCAAAGGTTTCTTCATTACCATTCATCATAAAAATAGTATTCATCTCCCCACCACGCTCCGAAAAAGGATTGACCCAATCCTTGTCAGTACTGCCAGTATCTTCTTCATCATGATCTGTGTCCCAAATAGGAACAGAATCTTCTTGTTGGGGATTGTCAGGTGGTTGTGCTGACTGGCCAGCAAGGTACTGTATGTATTGCCAGTCGTCTTCTTCTTCGGTATCACTTTCTTCTTCGGTTAGGATGAGAATTGTCTCACTCCTAACTTCATCTTCATCGTCATCGGGTATATCGCCTTCGTGATCAGGGGCTGGGACATAATTCTGGAATGATATAGAGATTCTGCCATCGAGGAGGTTATTGGTCTGCAATTCTGTAGGCATCATAGGAATATCAATTCGCGATGGCCTGACTACCCAGTTTCTTCCTTGATTTTCTTGTGCTGAGTAGCGTCTGCCCGGAAGGGCTCGTATGCCCCTGCTTGCCAGGTATTCTGAAACATTGCTTATTTGGTAGGCGAATCCGACATTCGATGTGTTGGAAAGCCTGCCTACTAAACCTCTAGTGACTAGAAGGTTAGCTTCACCATTCTGCCAGTTTTGGTATCCCCTTGTTAGGATTGATAACTGGAAATTTCTATAGAAATCCCCGATTGTTTGCATAGTATCCGGTATAACATATACCAGCTGGCTTCCTCTTGTCAGATCAATTTCTACTGTATCGAAAATGGACTGATCTCCTTGCCACCTGTTGTCTCTGAAAACAACTAACGCCGAGGTGCCTTCATCCTGCCTGTGCAGGATTTGTATTCTTACTTGAGCGACCCCTATGTGGATAAATTGCATCCCACTTTGTCGAAGGGCCGCATAGCTGTCGGGTTGTATAAATGGCCTGTCGATTTGCTGGTTGTCGGTGCAGAGAATTGCTTCCTCAGAGAAATGGTTATAGACACGGTGGTTGTTGTCGTCCCTTCTGGAATTGTATAGTACTTCAGCAGGTACTATAGCAGCTCGATCTCTCAGGGATCTTCTGAGCTGAGTATCTGGATCCACCTGTTCTTCCAGAGTCATCTGGTAAGGACTTCTACCCGTTATAGTTCGGGCAAGGTTCCTCAGGTTTCTTTGGGCATTATATCTCCTTCTTTGCCCTCTTCGGTATTCGCGAACCTGGTCTTCGAATAATGGTGCGTCAGGGTTTATTGTTTGGGTTTGGGTTACACTAGGTCTCCCTGATGTTTCCATCATTTAAGTTTTTGTTTTTCTTCTTGGAGGATAACAAAGGGGTCTTTGAAAACTCTGAAAACCCCCTTCTTTTCCTTCTACCTGGAGGGTCCGATTGATAGTCCGGCTAGTCTGGTTGATAATTCGTCAGTTATGTCGCTTGGCAACTCCACACTCTTTTGTTTCTGAATTTGCTCTTTAAGGATTTTTACTTCTGCTACCAGGCTTCGGATTTCTTCTAGTGCTTGCACCAGCAACTGGATTTGGGTGTTGTTTTGCTTAATTAATGTGGTTGTGCCTGAGTTGCCACCACGATTGTCAGCAGGTTTTGCAAAGCCTACTGCGGGTGACTCAATTGAGTCTGTTGCTTGAACTGCTTGTTTGTAGAATTGGGTGTTCTGAGTGAGTGTGTAATTACTCATGAACTAACCCAGGTTTCTACTCTTTTGAGGACAGCTTCTACTCTTTCGAGTTTCTGGTTGAGTTCTCCAGCAATTTTTAAGGTTTCTGTTTCAAAAGGTTTGGGTTGCCTTGCGACTTCTGTCACCAAAGTTTTGACCTCTGATGTCGTTAAAGGATGGTTTTCTGTTAATAGGATTGTGAGGTTTTTCAAGTTTTGCTCGAGTTTTTGGATTTTCTGGTCAAGAGAGTAGATTTGTTCTTGGGTCTGCTTAAAATTCTTTAAGCTTACCCGGCTTAATAGGTTTAATCTGTCGTATATGACAGAAATGTTGTTGGCTAGGTGTTTATTAGTTACGGTTGTATCTGAAAGATCTAGGTATTCTAGATTAGGGGTTCGAGACTTCGTATACCACTCTTGAATGGATTGCTCCCACCTTTCGCTCATAAACTAAGTCTGCTCGTAAGTTCTGTTGTGACTTTTTATTTGCAAATATTCCAGGTCAGCAGTTCAGGTTTGATCATACCATTTATAATTGTTTTTGCTCAAAATTTTAAATATGCACTTTGTTTACACATCTAGTTTATTCTGGGGACAAATTTGGGGGTATCAATCATTCACTTTTGAGGTTGGGTGGCAAATTCACAATTTCCTTGTTTTGGAGTGGCATACAACTAATTTTCCCATAAAAAAAAGTAAATGTGAGATACATACCAAACCCTCTAAGATCCTCAAATGCAACATCAGCTATATGATCCTCAAATGGATATTTCATCGAACAACTTGCGTGCATCCTAAGATTTACACATTTCTAAAAGGCATGATTTCGAAGATTCTACATGACATGATTTCTATAGGGCATCAACCTGATGTTGTGACCATAGCACTCTTATATGGTGGTTGTGCAATAAATTGTGCGAGATAGATGAAGTTGAGAAGGCAATGGAACAAAATAAAAGGATGCTTGAAAGCTCCGAAATTTTTATTAATAGAAAATAAAATAAATTAATATCGACATTGAAGAACGATTTGGCAGAATTTTGAAATGTAACAAAGACGTTATGGACCATAACAGTCAGATTAAGAACGCAGCTTAACCACCGAAAAGGAAAATCACGGGCCGTTATGGTCCAGAACGGCCAGGGAGGCGAACGAAAAAAAAAAAAAAATGCTAGCCGTTCGGAACCATGACGGCCAGGCGTAGAAAAGAAAAAAAATTAATTCCTGACCGTTCGAAACCATGACAGTCATGTTTTATTTTTTGTCTCTCCCAACCATTAATTCAAACATTAATAAATATTTACAATACTTCTACGGTTCCGATTTTTTGTGGCATACAAGCTTGATTTTTCCTGCGGTATCTCTTCCTTCGTAAATTAATGAAAGAATATATTGATGATCATTTTTTTCCGACGAATTTCAAAACTTAATAACATGATTATTGTGATAAAAAAATTTAGATAATTTATTTTATTAAATTTGGTGGAATTTGACGTAATTTAAAATCATATAGTCATTAATCAAGTTTTGATAAAAATTGAAGTATTAATTTCTCAGACGAATGACCAATTAATTCTAGAATTTTTGTGACTATTAATCATTTGATTGATTTTTACCACTGTTGAAGAAGCTTTGCTGTCAATATGACTTTTTTTATTGTGCCGCAGAAAATCTTGTAGAAGTGTAGAAGCATTGTAAATATTATTAATGTTTGAACCAATGGCTGAGAGAGACTACTTCGCGTTTCAAAAATAAAAATTGGCCGTCATGGTTCTGAACGGCCTGAAATTAATTTTCTTTTCTTTTCTACACCTGGCCGTCATGGTTCCGAACGGCCCCAGTTTTTTTTTTATCTGCTCTCCCTGGCCGTCATGGTTCCGAACGGCCAGCATTTATTTATTTTTTTCATTTGCCTCCTTGGCCGTTCTAGACCATAACGGTCCGTGATTTTCCTTTTTGGTGGTTAAACTGCGTTCTTAATCTGGCCGTTATTGTTCATAACGTCCCATGGACCTTACAGACCATAATGTCTTTGTTACATTTCGAAATTCTGCCAAATCGTTCTTTAATGTCGATATTAATTTATTTTATTTTCTATTAATAAAAATTTCGGTTGAAAGCTTACTTGGCCAAAAACTCCAAAGCCATGGAGAAAGAGACAACACTACGTTGATGAAAGAAATACTCAATTTGGGAGGAGGGAAAACGAAAGAACAGGCGGAAAAAGGATAAACTCGGTAAATTGTTGCAGTTGTGCCCTTTTTCCTTCCGCTACACTCCGATTTGGAGGGACGAATTTCGTCAGTCTAGAGTAACCGTGTCACTCTCGCTGTGATACTTTCCCTTCGGCGTATATTTTATGGAGCGAGTAACAATGGCGACTTCCCCCCGCTCAACCTGTCTGGAGCATGCCCTAAAGGGGGCGTCTTTGCTGGGATTGGTGCTGGTGCTGATGCTGAGGGGTGCGGGTCTGAGGCGAGAGAGCGAGAGAGATGGCGGAGAGCTTTTAGGGCTGGGAGAGAGAGAGAAAGGGCTGGGAGTGGATCTGAGGCGATTAGGGTTTTTTTTTTTCTCTTTGGGAAGAAGGGATTGGGGAGGGGGACGGACAACAAAAAAAATTCGCTGGGGAGAGGTGATTGGACGCCTCCAGTGAATGGATGAGCGTCCCAGCGAAAAAAAGAACGAAAATATGTGTGACAATATGTGTGACAATACGTGTATCGGGTACAATTTTAACTAAATTTAAACATTTGTACATAAAAAAGATACATTTAATCAAAATAAGACAGATTATTTGATTAGAAGGCTGATATTCAATCTGAAAATTCATCTTTCAATTGTAGCCGTTGGCGGATAGAACACCCAACGTGCTTAATAATAAAATGGAGATATTATGATACGCTGCTGCACTTTTCTGTTCAATTAACTACAAATAATGCTCCCAAGTAAGACATCCATATTGAAAATTAATATAATTTTGAATAAAACAAGACATCCCCTTCCCGCAGCTCAACTCCCTGCGTGCTCTCACAACTCTTCCTTCTTAATGTTAGGATTCCTTATTGAAGCTGGGTAGAGAAACTTCTTCCCTCCAATTGCCTCCAAAATCCATTTGCTTTGGTTATTGATGTACATGATGTGGGATACAAAGCTTATAACCTCAGGGGCAAGGCATGCAACTAGGTGGAATGGCCGATAAAATGATGGCCACGTCAGGTACTTTTCTCCCCTACAGGCACTGTCTACTGCCAGCTTAGCCAGCCTCTCAGCCTTTCCAACTGGTATTGGCCCCACTTGCACCTGTCATTGCAACAAATGGATTAGTTTTAGATTGTTTTATTGGTTTGCTCTTTGACATATTAGTATTTCAGATATGGTGCATGTTTCCTAAAAACACAAAATTTGCAGCAAATTTAATTAGTAGAGATTTGGAAACATACATCTCGGGCTTCCTCATTGACGCAAATGTCGCCACCCTTTTGAATTGCTTTCCCTTTTGTCAGCTCCGACTCAACAAATCCTGGTGTTAATATGGTGACCTTTATATCTTTACCAAACTCTGCTCTTACTGACTCGTAGAAGCTGATAACTGCCGCTTTGCTTGCCTAAAGCCACATATGTTAGCAACAAAGAGAAACATTGAGGGAAAATTTTGTCGAGTTTTTAGTGTTATTTGAGTTCTTCAAGTGTTAGACAAATCAACCTGCTTTGGCCTTTAGAACCCAGAAGATGATTGAAGTAACTGGGTACGTTTCAATGAAGACTTGGGTTAGTGAGAATAGTGAGCTAAATTAAATTTGAGATAGTGAGCTAACTCAATTTTTGATTGGGTTAGTAGAATAGCATGCTAACTCATAAAAAATAATAGTCTCGTTTTGCTAACCCAAACACATCCAAAGTAAATGGGTGCATTTGGATGAAGACTTGGGTTAGTGAAAATAGTGAGCTAAATCAAATTTGAGATAGTGGGCTAACTCAACTTTTGGTTGGGTTAGTAAAATAGCATGCTAACTCATAAAAGACACTAAGAATAGTTCTTTTTTGCTAACCCAAACAAATCCAAACATAGAATAGTAGTTCGGAATAGTTGCTAACCCGGGTTAGCACTATTCTTTGCCTCATTCAAACGTACCAATTGTTACTGTTTCTTAGAAATAGCATTCATAATATTTTCACTGTGATATCCTCTAGAGATGCACTGGACATATGCTGTGTGTGGAGTATTTTTTATAGGACTTTTATAATGAAAGACTTTGGATAGAATTTCTACCATGTTAAATAATCAATTTTTTTTAAGACAATTTCTTCTAGTATGATCATTTTTCCAAAAACCATTTGTACAGTATTGGCATGGTGCATTTTAAGTTTCAGGAGGACCATTTATGCAACATAATTGTAAAGATTTTGGGGCTGTGGTTCTCTTACATTGTAGAAGCTTGATCTTGCAATCGGTACTTGACCAGCAACAGATGAATTGACAACGATGTTGCCGTGGCTTGCTCTCAAGTATGGTAGTGCATAATATGTCGGGTACACTGCGCCCCAGAAATTCACATCCTGGAATTGTTCGCATTTATAACCTTTTAGCCCATGTCAATCGACTTGCTAATGGTAAAGTTGGGAAGTCAATTATCATTAAAAAAAATGCAACTAGAAAATATGGAGCGAGATCAGTACTTGCAGGTGGTAATGAAGTATGTAATTTTGCTAGCTGCATTTCAATTGTGATAATAAAAAAAAAAGTTTGAGATTCTTCTGTAAAGTCACTGTGTTCATTTTTCTTCTTTCTAAAGAAGTATAAGAACTCACTGATGCTCTTCAAAAAAGAGAACTCCTTACCATGACTTCAGTGAAAGCGGTGATATTGGTAATCTCTTCAAAAAGGCAGCTAGACCATATTCCAGCGTTGCACACCAGATGGTTCACTACAAAGGAATCGCACAAAATTACACTCAAGTTGCACTGACAATTCCTGCTTGAGATTAAATATTCCTTCATCTGATCATAGATTGCAATTTGGGCCACAAGGATTGTAGCAGACATGACTAGCACAATCCTGTACCGGTGCCAACTTTGCAATGTACCTCGTTTAAGTCAATTATGGGTACGATGGGGTAATGATGCCCGATATAACACAATTTTTCTTAATTTACACTTGATTTGCAAGTATTCCATAAGTAAGCCTCAATGCCACATTAATATTGCAATTGAACACCAAAAATGTCTAAAATAAAAGAACAAAAAAATGCCAATACGTTGCCCAAATATTGTCATTCATGTGACAATTCCTTTTCTCTCCTTCATTGTTAATATTATTTATACAATAAATGCTATAGAAGCAGACAGAAGTGTCAAAATCCTGATTGTTAATTCTTTGATCTAAACACAATTTTTTTTTTCTTTAACTTACATTTACCGAAGTGAGATATAGTTTCTTCGATGACCCGTTTTGCTGCCTCTGGATCTGATATGTCGGCTGGTACTACGAGCACATCTGGCGCACCTATGTCCAGTGCAACCTTCGCTACATTTCTTAGTGCTTGTTCTCTTCTGGCGACTAACACCATGTTTGCGCCTCTTTTTGCATATTCATATGCTAATTTCTGTTGAAGACAAATTTTATTTAGCATATTTTCAAAACTTTAATTATCTAAAACAAGCCAAAAAATTCACTAAAAAATGTCCCCGGGGAGAAAACTCAAATTTTGAACATTAAATGGCTATATATAATTTAGTTACTTTCTTATTATTATTTTATTCAAAAAAATATCCCGTAGGTTAAATAATCAAATCAAGAACAGTTTACTGTTGTCAGAAGCAAATAATTGAAGTTGAGTTAATGAGTTGGCTTAACATGGGTTTGAAATTTGAATGATTCTTTTCGTCTTTTACTTCCATTTTTATCTTTTTGAGGATTGCTACAGAGATTTAACGGTTTAAATGAAATTGTGTTGGTTTTTCTTTTTCCTCTTCCTTTGACGAATTTATTTCAATATCATTTTCTTTCTCTTTGGAGAAAAGAAAGAGGCCTTAAATAGAGAGCATTGATTCTTCATAGCAGTCACTGAGTCTATTAATCAGGCATTAGGAGTCTTAAATGAAAAATACTGTATGGTCCTCAGTCCTCACATCTAGAGGTCCCAATTTGATGAACTATTCTGGTACAATGTCTGTTGTTCGAGTTCATAGCGACACATGCATTTTGGACCTACCATGTCTCATTAATGGATCTTCTGTAACTGAAAGCTGGAAAAATAAAGTTTCTGTTGTAATTGACCAGAGCAATCCCTGCCTGGTTAGGTCGTCAATCTTTTTTTTTTTTCTGTTGAAAAGATACATTGATTTTCTTTAAGAAAACAATAATTCTTTTTTAAACTCTGGAAAATTCTGGGGCGATAGAAGTACCTATTGATGCCCATACATAGTGCCATTATTTGAAAACAATAGCATTAGTTGCAATGTATTTCGTTGGATCAATATTTTCCCTGATATTCTGGCGCATTGAAATAATGGCAACTAATGGATGGGCACATTATTCTGGCGCACATTGGTCCGTACTTTGGATCAATATTTTCATTTTCAAAGTGCAACATGATATCCATATGAACATGTACTTGCATATTTTACATTTTTTAGAATTTTTTTACTTTTTTTTAGATAGGTAGAAAATTATTATTTTTGAATGTTCTAGAATCTTTAGATCAAGTGATTTTCTAAAAATTTGATTATAAGTAAATTTTCATATGGTGATCATGTTGAATGGTTTGGATCGTCTATCTACACTTTATAAACAGAAATATCGATTCAAAATACGGACCAATGTGTACTATGCATAGTACCATAGCCTCATTCGGGAACATAAGCATAAACGCCATAATTTCCTATGAGAGATTCCAGCCAGTTAAAAAAATAAAAAAGGGAAAGAAAACAAAAATGTAATTTATGAAAAAAAATGGTTGCAACCAATGATTGTTTTTTTTTTAACAACACTGACTGGTGCCGACAACTGGAATGTGCGTATTTGTACCAGAGTTGCAACTTGCTTGTTGTGCCGTTTTGGAGAAGCATGTTGGGTAGGCCGACAATTTTATTAATATTCAAAGTTAATTACAAATTAATAAATATACCTTAGCTGGGTATTTTTTTTCTGTACTGTTAGACATTAAATCTCTGTCATATGTATATTTATTTATTGGATTTCTCTCTTGTAACTTGAAATACACATTTTTGTTGAAAAGTACATGTCTGCCGAAATTTTTATTAATACCCTAAAAAAAATTAGCAAATATGCCTTCTGATTGAATTTTTTTTATAAATGACCTAACCGCCCTCGCTAAGGGCGGTCAACTCTCAATACCAAAGTGGAGCGGTTTGGTATGTAATAATTTTTTTTAATAAAACTATATTCTTTATGTTAAAATTTTAGTTAAAATTTTCCGTTAATTTTGGGTTACCAATAGTAAAAAAAAAAAACTGGGTAACCGGATATAATTTTGAAAATTTGGTAGCCGAAAATTATATACTTCATTTTTTTTTTCTATTGGTAACCAAAAATTATATCCAGTTACCCAATTTCTTTTTTTTTTCCTCTTGGTAACCGGAAATTATATCCGGTTACATTTTTTTTACCGGTTATAATCTTCGGATATATTTTGGGATTAAGTGCAAATTGAGGTTCTTTGACAACAATGAAGTATATATTAATTGGGATTAAGTTACTGTCAAGATTAATGACATATACTCATATGTTTTGTATGCAACCAAATTTAATTGATTCTGGCTACTCAAATTTATCAAAATTTAACCATTTCGGTTACCAATTTTGTTTTTCTCTTGGTAACCAGAAATTATATCTGGTTACCCAATTTTTTTTTTACTATTGGTAACCGAAAATTATATCCGGTTACCCAATTGAGGTTTTATTTTGTTCAAATTTTTTTGTTCAAATTGAGGTTTTTTAAGATTTTTTAAGAACAATGAAGTATATATTAATTGAGATTAAGTTCCTGTCAAGATTAATGACATATACTCATCTGTTTTGCTAACTTTTTTTTTGTTAGAGTATTAATAAAAATTTCGAACATATCTATGCTTATTTATTTAATGACTGAATGGATCAACATTAACTATTGGGTTCTTATTAATTCCCCAAAGAATAATAATATATTGGTTCACATACGAAACAGCAACAACAACAACAACAATAATAATAATAATAATAATAATAATAATAATAATGATGATGATGATGATGATGATGATGATAATGATAATAATAAGAAGAACAATAATAATAATTATCATAATCATAATCATATTCATATTCATGTGCTTATTTTCACAGTTTTACATTCAATTAATATTGTTGAATATTGTAGTATCCTTTGGACCGACAAATACTAACAATCGTTAGATGCACACAATCATTTATATTCAATATTAAATTAATTTTACAAGGGAAGTTACTTTCTGATATGTTGCTTCAATCAATTTTATTTTGAAATATATGCGGGCATGTATGTGTACAAATATTGAGAACCGGCCATTTAATGACCGACTGAGAAAAAAATGGGTACCGACCATTAAATGACCGGTTTGGGCATTTTAAAAAAAAACTCAACAGCTAACGTGGGTATATTTATTAATTTGTAATTAACTTTGGATATTAATAAAAATGTCGGTGGGTAGTCCCCAGTTATAAACGCTATAAAATTGATAATAATTCCAACACGAAATAATTTGGAGATGGTACTATACTACTATTAATTTGAATAGTGGATTAGTGGTATATGAATATAGACAGGTTTGAAAAGGATAGGTTATGGGTATCCTCAACGCTATAGGCAGCACCCAGCAGGTGGTAGAAAGGGATGGGGATCCTCATGTATATATTTTTTTAATAAAACATTCTCTACAACCTTAATTTTGAATGCATATTTTTTAATTGCCAAGATGAGAGGTATAAATTAATGTATATGCTGTTGAATATATTTCTTTTTTGTACTGTTTTCTTTTTTTAAAATGTGAAAATATATATATATATATATATATATATATATATATATATATATATATATATATTCCGTGGGAAGAAATATATTTTATTTTCAATGCGCCAAATAATCATCTAGTTAGATCAATTTGGTGAACGAAAATCCTATTAACATTATAACATATATTGATATGGGACTTTGAAGGACCCTCCGAAGGATTTAATAAAAGAATTTCATATTTATTATTTTCGGAGTTATATTCTCTTTGAAGGGCCCTCCGAAGGCTTGATCTCTTTTATTTCTTAAAAAGGAAAAAAACAAAAAAAAAAGCTGATTGATGCATATCGTCAGGAACTCAGAATTACCAAGTACTTGATGCAAATATATTTGAACTCAAATTCAGTTTAGATGGTATTTTCTTTGTTAAACTAGCTTGCTTAAAAGAGTAAATGTCTAACCAATTTTGTTGATAAAAAAAAAAAAACTGTACCGACTATTTTTTAACCCAAATGAACTTTGTATGATGTTTGCTTGTAATCTGAAATAACTTCATGGCATGTCCAAACAGACATAAACTGAGAAATTGAGCTGGGCTGCACGTGACATGACACCTCTAACAGCTGCACTGTAGAGTTTGCATGCACACGCCACATCCAATGGGTGATGAAAGGGGTTGACGGTGAAACCTACATGTGATTATGCCAATTATGACAGGGCACATCTGAATTCATTCGGCCCCAATCGCATTAATTAAACTTACCTAATGAAATGTAAAAAGGGTTTTTAAATAAAAAGGCAGAAAGCCTTTATTTGTTAGCGGACTACTTTGTATGTGGAATTCAGATAAAAGTTCAATCCCTGACTATCTAGAATGAGATCTGAGTCTTCCGTTTTATCTACCATGAATTTTAAAATTAACCATTTTACTATTCAAATAGATACCGAATTGATTTTAATGACGGTTAGTATTATGCTTGATCAAATATCTTATGAGATACTAGTGTAAGAGGGTTTGATGAGCACAACTCTAAATATCTATTATATTGGCATTACATAATGAATCCAAACGGTTGAAATCAATTTACTTCATGAGTGATGTGTGTACATATAAAATTTTGAAAGTTTAGAATTCATTTAGTAAGATTTTGAAAACTTCAAAGTCATGCAGTAAAAAAAATAAACTTTTTATAATTTTTTTAAAATTATTTTATGCATTCATTTTCATCATGTAATACCATCGCACATCGCCCAGCTACTAGTGCATTGTAATATGAACACATGATCTTTGAAAATCATTCTATCATCGCACTATTTATGCCACTTATTTAGATTTAGATATTTAAGTTTCGACAAAGTAATATGGAATCTTAAAGAAATGGTAGTTGAAATAGTGTGACAGAAACATATTAGGATGGGCTCTTTCAAACATACAGTGAAATATGTATTATTTTTGTGCTCTTTCAAATTTTAACCTTTCTATTTTCTCCTCTTACATTATATTCAACCTTTCTATGAAACAGTGAAGTTGTATTATTTTTGCACTCTTTCAATTTTTTTTTTTTAAACTTGGTAGCGGCCTCTTTCAAATTTTAACCTTTCTATTTCTCCTCTATAACATTATTTCCAACCTTTCTGTAAAACAGTGAAATTGTATTATTCATGCGCTCTTTCAAATTTCAGATCTGTGTTTTACAACCACCTTTGTACGGAATATTCTTGTTATTTAACATAACTAAAACAAAATGTTATCAAATCCGAACCGCTCAATATGATATTCATATTAAAACGTGCTTGGATACAAAATTTTATATTTTTAGAAACTTTTTTGCTATTTTTTAAGATAGGTACAAAATTACTGTTTTTAGAAGATTCTGGACCATTAAAAAATAGTGGTTTTGTACCTCTCTAAACAATTAGTAAAAAAATTCTAAAAATTCTAAAATTTGTTATCCAAGCACATTTTAGTATGAAGATCATGTTGAATAATTATTTAGACTTTGAAAATAAAGATAACGATGTTGGAGTATGATGGGACACAAAACTAATGAAGCATTTTAACCCTACTCTATATTTTTATATGAATCGATAAGTGGCAATTGGAAGACATTTCTTGGAATTACATCATTTACATGTAAGGCTTGTGTTATATTTAATAATACTATAGCAATAAACTTTCTGATTAATGCTCGTATTATATTTGTATTGTTTTTTTCAGTGCTTTGTAGATTTTATTTTATAATTTGTCGAATTATATGGACTACATATACTATTTATTCAATATTATTAACAAAACTTATGAGCTTTTCTTTTTTTTCAAAATATTATTCATTAGAAAATAACGAAATATTTTTCCTGAATTACAAAAGAAACAGTAAAACATGTACTCATTGTCAGAAAAAGACAGACATAAGTACAAAGTCGTAAAAATCGACGTTGTACGTGCTATTTTTTTATTTTTTCAAGGAAAAATCCTGCAGCCAACATAGAGTTGCTATTTCAAATTCAAATTTGAACTAATTTTGTACTGATCAAGATTCAAATCTGTTGCCGTAACTCGGGTCATGTGAGACGGTTTGAAAGGTGTAAAGCACGAGTTCATAAAGCATTTATTCATTTCTGTTTAAAAAAGGTACATGCTCAGCGAAGGTACAACTTTTTCCCTCAGTAAGTTTCCTATTTCCATATAATTTGTTTCCCACACAAGATTCCTACTACTTTTGTACCTCAAGTAATTAATGCGCAAGTTGCCCGTTAGAATACATGCGCTGTTACCTATGCAACATTTAGTGACTTATTGTAGAAATATAGATGTATTTAGATAGTTTCATGTTCTCCACATTTTTAGGAGCCTTTGCCTCACTTTTCATTCACAGGGGGCCCACAGGCCAGAACCCCATTTAAATCGAGTCCGGATCCCCTAAAGTAACCCAATTTTTGAGTTTAGACGTGTACGGTGCCTATTCGGTGGTAGCGCAGGGGGCCAGTATTATTTGTGGGGTCCAGGTTCTTTAAGATTCGTGTTAGAGCACCTTGAACGGTTTGGATCAAAACTCAAAAATTGGGTTACTGCACTGGATCTGAATTCATTTAAATCTGCCTTTCCCGGCCGAGCTAGCAGCTTCTAAATATTATAAAAAAATTAAGATTTATAGTGCATTTTACTTTCAATTTAAAACTTGTAATGCCCATGTCGTGAAATTAATAATCATTTTTTTATTCATAAAAAATCTGTCTGAATCTGAGATAGAAGATATGCATTAGAAATTTATAGATTCCGTATGTAGTAGGTTCGTATTGTAAATTATTTCTTTGTCATGAATTCACCGTAAACATCTCAACAACATAAAATGAATAAAATGAGAAAAAGTAAACATCATATATATATATACTAACCTCGCCTATGCCGGAGGATGCACCGGTGATAACAACAACTTTGCCTCGCAAGTCTTCTTTCTTGAAAGGCCTAACAAAAACCCACCAAAGCAACCTCAACACGAGAGAGACTGGCAAATATACCAAGAGGAACAATGTAATGGATATATGTATCAACACACTAAGAAACCCGTTCAACATGTTCATGTAGTCAGTGCAAGAGAGTGGAGAGAAGGATTATGTGATACGAAGGAGCGAAGAGGTTCTTTTATTTATACCAACAGGCAACAGCTAGTACAGGGGTGGTTGGTAGTTTAGTTACCATTAAATGAGGGACATTTACATCGGATTAATACAAAACAAAGATGCATTAGACTTCCTACTGATTTAGGGATGTTTTTGGTCTTCTATTGGAGAAAGTTCACTTCGGAGCAAACTATTTCAGCTAGAAATTATTCTAAGTTTGACACTTAGATGGTGATCTGATCTCAATGTTGATGTAAAACCACTGTGATGGCAATTGGCACAGTGTCGATTTAGCGTTGAAGTCACTAACTATATATATATGGTGCCACATCGTCTATTTTAATTTTTAAGTAAGATTTTTTAAACCAAGTGTAATAATAGGTAATGCAAATTTAAGAGTCCCAGGTTTTACTCAATTTACATTAATTAATTGTGCTGGCCTGCTGGGCTTCTTTGGTCGCAAAATCGCATTTTCTATTGTTTATAACTCAACAAATGCTCTCAATTTACATTAACTGTGCCGAGTTTTTTGGTCACAAATTAAATCGCAGGTTATTCTAAATGCTCCCAATTTGGATTGAAAATGGTTGCCTTCGTTCCTTCCAGTGGGTATTGATTAAAGCTGGTGTATATATTCTAAATGCGATTCGTTCCTTCGTTCCTTCGGTTACCTTAAATTCGTTCCTTCATTCCTTCGGTTACCTTAAATTCGTTCCTTCGGTTACCTTAAATTCTAGTTTCGAGCATATAGTAAGAAAGTCAGGTGATACATATGATTCCAATTAATTTCGTTTTCGCTACCTCATCATGTCTTTTTCATTAATTCCAATTCAAATGTTTTGGTGTATTATCTTAAAAAACATTATATTGAAATGAAGCAAACTATGAACTATATATAATTATTTTGGGTATATAAGTAAATTATGACCCAAAATCTTTTTCGATATAATTTTTTTTTCATTTAAGTCTCTTAATTAGCATTAGTATTTGAAAAAGTTTAATTTAGCCAAATAAAATCTTAGTAAGCTAATCTAGAATAATATACATATTTTAAGAGAAGAATTAAAATATCTTCATTTACCAAGCCTCTAATTTATTTTAATTTCAAATTTTTTATAAACGTCGTCATTTGTAATATATTTATGGAGAAAGTAATAAGCGCCATATTAATGTTTACAAAAAAAAAAAAAGTCAAATTTTATCAGCCTTAATTAGTTCCCACAAAACAGTGACCTTGAGAGAAATTTTGACCTCTCTATAAACAACTTGCGTTTCAAGCCTATTTTTTTTTTCCAAGATATAGTAGACTTGTTCTATTAGGGCCTGAGAGGTATTGACACATCCTAATTCATCCCATTTAGTTATGGAATCCGAATCCTCGCAGGTATTTGACTCAAGCAAATTGAAGCAGACGGCTCAGATTAACTCAAAATGGTGCCTATTTGGAAATAACGCAAGGACCAGTATTATTTGTGTTTTGAGATTCATGCCAAGTTAAAAGAACGATCCTAGACCGTCCGTCAACTGATACCTGGGGTGATCTGAATTCGCTAGTTATGAAGGGCCATATCCTTAAGGGATTCTACCCTCTAAAACCGACCCACTCAAGCACGTCTTGTTAGAAGGACTTTGGACAATATTTATTTAAAATTAGATCTCTGTTCGATATATATTTTAAGATTTGTGCAAACAAATCTAAAATTTTTATAATTCAAATGGTCCCGTAAATTCAAACTGACAATACAAATCGGACGGTTTATACCTCAACTTTGGATAAAAGCTCCACCCTTCATCTTGGCTCGTTCTGAACTCATATTCCTGGGGCTATTTGTCTTATAGAAGATGTAATTGTTTAAAAAAGGAAGAGGAGGGGAGCATAAGAGTGACCAGACCTGATCGAAAAAGTTTGCTTGTTGTAGAGTTGAAAATTTGAAGAGAAGAGGAGAGGAGGCGAATTATGTATATAAACTCAACAATTTTTGTAATTCGAATTGAAGTGTAGAAAATATAACTTTTACGATGCCTCCTCCCCTCTCTTCTTTTTACAAAACGATTTATGAAGCACGATTTTAAATTCACTGATATATATGTGAGCAAAGTTAGGAGAGTGATGTGCTCATCAAGAGAATTTGGTGAGCATAATTTCAAAAGTCTATTAAATTGGCTTCAAACGATGAATTCAAACTGTTAAAATTCATTTACTTCATGAGTGATGCATCTACATGCAAAATTTGAAAGTTTCGAATTCATTTAGTACAAGGTCAAACGGTAAAAAAATGATGAAAAATGAATACATAAAACAACTTCTGAAATAACTTATAGAAGATTCATTTTTTTTACCGCTTGACTTTGTACTAAATGAATTCGAAACTTTCAAAAAATTTCATGTACATGCATCACTCATAAAGTATATGAATTTTAATGGTTTGAATTTGTCGTTTGAAGTCAATTTAATAGACTTTGAAAGTTGCGCTCACCAAACTCTCTTGATGAGATATCACACTCTAACTTTGCTCTATATACGTAGAAGAAAAAAACAAAACTCTAATATTTCAATTTGGTGATCGATAAAATAAGTGAGCAAGAGCATTCTAACTAAAAACATTAATTGCTTAATTAATTTTTCTAGTTTCTTAATATATTTAAATTTATTCACTATATATATTTTTATTTATTATCAGAGCAAAAGCAATTTGGTGAAAACTTTGATGTTTAAATTCACTGATATATACGTAGAGAAAAAAAGAAAAAAAAAAAAGAAAACTATAATATTTCAATTTGGTGATCGATAAAAGAAGTGAGCAAGAGCATGCAATAACTAAAAACATTGCTTGATTGATTTATCATTGCATACCTTTTTCTCCGATTTTTTTATTAATAGGAAAATAAAAACATAAATAATTAAAATAGGGAACGAATTTGTGAAATTTTGGAATATAGGAAAACCGTTATCGTTCATAACGTCTAGATAATTCAAGTCCCGACATTGCTAATTAACAAAAAAAAAAACACTAGACGTTATAATGCATAACGTCTAGCACTTAGGATTTTTTTTTTTCATTTTTGGATTTCATTTTTACAGCGTTGGTAAACTTTGATATATGTCACTGATAATTGAGAGAAGTAAACTGACAGCTGGAGCATCCAATTGGATTTCTTTTCTGTACTGGTATGGGTCATGCTTCAATTGGATTTCTTGTACTATGTTCCTCTTAGGCTTGAAGTAGTATTTTTTTTATCGCCGGGAGCAGTTTGTGATAGAAGACAACGACCAGGATTTTTTTTTTCCGCTAGGAACCAAGTCGTGATACTCCATAACATCCAGGACCATCACGTAATTAGTGGTTAATATGATTACGCTAATCAGGACGTGATGGACTATAACGTCATCTGTACAATCACATTTTTCTTATATATCGAATTTCCGCGAATTCCTTCTCCATTATCGATATTTATTTATTTATTTTCCTATTAATAAAAATTTCGGCCTTTTTCTTGTTTCTTAATATATTAAATTTATTCACTATACATTTTTCTTCTTCTAACTATTATTATTATCAGAGCAAAAGCAATTTCGTGAAAACTTTTATGTGCATAATTGGCATTTATTTCACAAAAGAAAAAAGAAGTCAAAACTAATTATATTTGGTTCGGCTACATACTGATGCTTTATAGAATTCTTTTCCATCATTCAATGTATTAAATATAGTGAAGCGATAAATGTTACGACGAAATAATTATTTATCAATTAGGACCTATAAGACTTTAAGGCTGTAACTAAAGCCAATGTCATATATGGAGCACATTTAAATTAATTAGTAGTTATGGTATTGTTATTCATGTAAATTATTATATAATTCAAGATTCAATATCCTCATTGAAGGGCAGTTAAAAAGGATTTTGCCATTTAACCTTCATTTCATTCTAAAAAAATATTATGAGTAATAAATATTTATTTGCTCAAAATAATTAATTATCAATGTTCCGGTTTAGTTGGTTGATTTTCGCTAGAAAAATAAAATGACCTCTTATAATGGATCTGCCATATTTGATTATATCATATGCATAATGCTACTGTTCATTTTGATGCAGACGGTGGCGGCGAAGAGAAGAGGCGTGAAGGCCTACTTTAGGTGAGAACCACCACGTTATGGGCTCATGGCATGGCATGAGTGCAATGTCGTACAGCAGTTTCAACCGAAACAACTGCACATTTGTCTCTCATCAGTATTGATTCCATAATCAGATAATCTGAGAATTTTTATCCGTAGAAATTATTAAAATTAGATGTACGGAAATAGAAAGAGTATCTCGTTTCTAACAAATATAGAAAGATTAGGTTCATTGAGTCCGATTCAAATATTATGGATCGGACTTAATGATTCAGATTCATGTTTTTTTTTTAAGTTTGGATCCGGACCGTTCGATTAGAGGAGAATCAAGCTCTGACCCACAGATGATCCCAGAAAAACATAATATTTGGATCTTGACCATTGAGTTAGATCCATATATTTTGAATCGGACTCAAAGAATCAAATTTTTCTATATTTGTTGAAAACGATACACTCTTTTTATTTCCATACGTATAAATTTAATAATTTCTATAGATAAGAAATTTTCAGATAATCTACGTGACTGCATTCGGCTCCTAGATTTGTTTCAAGTTCCTAGTCCCAACTTGTTTAAGACTTATTAAGTCTTTTATTAAAGGCGACGAATCATAAAAGCGTGGTCAAATCCAGGTAGTTATCATTTTCTTGTATATTTTATAGTAGAAGGTTCTTAATAATTCTTTTAAATAAGAGGGGACAACCTCACCTACTTCAAAAAAGAAATAAAATTCTTAAATCCGAGGGGGGATGATGTTTAAAAAAAGGCAAATTTTTCTATGGACATAAGAACATATTTGTAAGATGAGCATATTTTTATTTTCAAAGTTCAAACAGTCGATCGGACCGTTCAACATTATCTCCATATTAAAATGTACTTGAACGTCAAATTTTACATTTTTTTGAATTTTTTTACCATTTATTAAGATGGGTACAAAATTCAATGGTCTGAATTTGACTATTTTTGTAAAATACTTAATAAATAGTAAAAAATTCAAAAAAAATGTAAAATTTGACCTCCAAGTACATTTTAATATGGAGATAATGTTGAACGGTCAGATCGACTGTTGGAACTTTGAAAATGAAAATATGTTCATTTTACAAATATGTCTTTATGTCCATAGAAGCATTCCTCTTAAAAAAAACTCAAAATTTCGCTCTATTTGTAATATTTCTAAAATCGAGGGCTTAATGAAAACTGTATTAACCACTCTTCATATGCATCTAGTGACAGAGCCACATCTAATGAAAGAGTCAATTACGTATTTAGTGACAGAGTCACATCTAATGAATAGGTCAATTGACCTCATTTATTTTTAAATTTTCATAATTTTTCTATATGTTTTAGAGAAAATAAAAGAAGAGAAAATTAATTGTTATGTATACCGTAAACAGTGGTGGAGCTAGTGTAATACAGGATCGGACATCTGTCTTATTTTAGATTTTGATTTTTTTTTAACCCATATATAATTGGATTGTTGTTCTACCCTAGAATTAAATTTTGCCATATTCGTTGAAACTCGAACCGACATTTTTATTAATATCCAAAGTTTAATAAAAATTAATATTTATGCTCAGATTTTCGGATTTTCGCTAAAAATGTCCAAGCCGGTCACAAAATGGACTCTCCCCCCTAAGCCGGCCATTTTGTGGCCGGCTTATCCCCCTTCCCTTTTTTTTTTTAAACCCGTATTTTACCTTATATATACTTCTTTTTTATCTCTCCTCCTCACAACTCTCTCATCTCTCAACTGAATTTTTTCTCTTCTTTAAGATAATTTTTTTTTATCTAACTTAAATTTTAATTTATTTAATTTAGAGTTTAGAGTTTAGAATTTAGAGTATCATGTATGGTCGCGTTTTTTGTACTAACGTAGCTCACTTGATCTGAATTCACTTTTCCGGTAGTGAGATTTCGCAAATTAAATTGTGAGATTTGACGGCCGTAAAATCCTATCCGTGTAATTATGACCATCAAACACTCCCTAAGCATTTATTGTGCAAGAGATATGCAAATAAAAAAAATATATATTGGTAGGTAGTCATTGTTAGATTGTCTCCATTATTATTTAATGAAACAGTTCCAAAACCAAAACACTTTTCTTTGTAGGAAGTCATTGTTATATTGTCTTAATTAAACACTGACTTGGCATGAATCTCAAAATCCAATAATACTGCTCTGCGCTAATCCGAATCCCAAACCAACTGAGATTTAATCTCACACCGTAAAGTGAGAGAAATCGTCTAGGTACCTGGAAGGAGCTGAATCCTCTAATTATAGCAGTCCCACACAATGACAGATGCTCAAAACCGCTGGACAATATTGGTCGGAAGAATTACTCTCAAACTACTTAAATAAGTACTTACGCAAATGTATAAAGGGAGAATTCGCGTACATACTCCTCGAAAATCTTGAAATTACATTTCTCCCCTAAAATTCATATATCATATTTATCATTCTAACTTTGAAAAACATAAAAATTTAACCAATTTATTTACCTTTATATTAAAACTCATTTTAAATTTACAAAATACTCATTTTAACTTTTATTAAAATATAAAAATATATATACCATGTTTAGAGAAATATTTAGTCTTCTAGTTAGTCGGTTTTGAGAGCACATAGTTCAATTCTTCACATGTGACACTAGGGGTGGCAAAAAAGCTCGTAGCTCGTGACTCGCACCTAACTCGCACCTGACTCGCTCGCTAACAGCTCGTTCGTTACTGGACCGAGCTGTTAACGAGCCAGCTCGCCACTAGCTCGGTCCAGAATTAACGAGTTCAAGCTAGCTCGGCTAGCATCAATTTGTGAATTTGTCTGATTTTGTGTGCATTATATACTATCTAGCTCGGCTAGTATCAATTTGTGAATTTGTCTGATTTTGTGTGCATTATATACTATCTAGCTCGGTCCAGCTCGGTTCAGTTCAATCCAAAAAGTGTGTAGAATTTATTTTCTTCTTAAAACAAGATCCAACCAAACTCAGCGAGCCAGCTCATCAGCTCGCGAGCTAGCTCGGCTGGCTCATCACGATTTCAAGCTGGACTTTTAGCTCGGGTGCCAAAGGTCCAGCTCGCTCGGTAAGAGCTCGGTCCAGAATTAACGAGCTGAGCTGGGGCCTAGCTCGGCCCGAGCCAGCTCGTTGACAGCCATATGTGACACACACACATGCATATGTTAAATAACACTGTGTATGTATCATAAGTAGAGTTCGTAAACTGATTAGTTAGAAAACATAACATTTCTTATACATACTTCATATTTTAATTTTTCTAATAAAGGGTAAAATAGTTAACTACATAAATTTAAAATGTGTTATAATAGAAATATCAATAAATTCGATAAATTTTAGAATTTTAGAATTTTAGAAGAGATAAATATGATATTATGAATTTTAGAGGCCGAGAATAATATGTAATTTAAGGTTTTTGAGGAGTATACTTGAAATTGGTCGAATTTCAAATATACTCCTCAAAAACCTCAAATGAGTCAAGTCAAACTGATAGCCTCTTTCCGGATTTAAAAAATAGGTCCAAGTCACGACTCACAAGTCACAAGTGTTCATACAGGTTTAAATAGGTGTTCCGACAGCATTTGAATCTCTTTAATTAGATTCTCCTACAGCATTTAATTTCAATGAGGATGCAAAAGAAAATAAAGCAAAAAGGGAGGAAAAACCGGAGACACTAAAAAATATTACAATTTACAAGGCACTGTTTTGTTTCCCCACACATACTAGTTAGCATAGTGACAAATGAATAGTTCGAGTTCGGTTCAGTAGGGTCAAAAATTTGTGATTCGAAAATAATTCGGGTATAATTTGAAAATGATTCGGAATTATTTTTAAATTTTACAATACCAAATCGAAAGAATTAAAAGAAAATTTTCAGAATACAACACACAAAATTATACAGATCTATCAACATAAGAACACAAATCTTGAGGTAAAGATGTAATTTTACAGTCTTCTTGAAAACACAAAAACATATAAAAACATAAATTACTTGAGATATCTTCCCTGTTGAACTTTTCTTTGTCAAACTCATCAAAGTAATGATCTGAATGGTTCAAACTACAAATAAACGGTTCAGATTGTCTAGGAGCATCAAACGTGTTCTTTCTAGAGCGGAGTTGAAGTCCACACCGAACTGGCACAAGTAATGGACCGGGAAGGCAGAAACTTCTAGGAAATCTGATTCTCTGTTTCAGCTTTCCTGGACAAAACTGTTATTAGTAACCCCTGACATGGGATCTTTCCTTTCTAATTCTCGCAGACCCGCCTGTCAAAATCTTGAAACTGGAACTTTACAATAGAACATGTAACACAGGAAGTTGGACTAATCTTGTAGACCGAATTCCGAGCACAACAACACAAAAAAGCATAGTTTGGAGCGTGACCACTGACCACTGCACGGCAGCACGCGACTCTATGCTTAAATTTACCCGTGACTCCAGCGCACGCGTCAAAATTCAGCTTCCGCGTGACAGAGCAACGAGTTTGTCCGTATTATACGCGTTTAATTCGTAAAATTCGTTAAATGCGCGAATAATTCGCAAATTGTTTAATCTGATACCCCATGTTTGGTTGTGGCCTAAAGGTGGCTTAAAGGCTTTAGGCCACTGTTATTCCACCAAACACGATTTAAACTAATTGGCCTAACATGGAATAGCCTAAAAGTTAGGCCGGCCTAAAAGTTAGGCCGGCCTAAACGGGCCTAAATTAAACCACCTCTTGAGGTGCCTTAAATTTAGGCTTCAATTTTACACCACTGGGGCCCACTGTCATTCACCTTCAACCATTTCACCTCTCTCCTCATTAATTAGTAATAATATATTATTAGTATATAATTAGTATATTATTATTAATAATTATTATTAGTATATAATTATATAATTAATATCTTGTATGGTTAATATATTAAATAATTATTATAATATATTATAGTTATTATTAATATATTAATATTATATAATTAGTATCTTTTATTACTAATTATTATTAATATATAATTATAATTAATATGTTATATTGTTAATATATTAAATAATTATTAACAATAATATTATAATATATTATAGTTATTATTATATATTAATATTATATAATTAGTATCTTATTATTAATAATTATTATTAATTATATAATTAATATCATATATTGTTAATATATTAAATAATTATTATAATAATATTATAATATATTATAGTTATTATTAATATATTAATGTTATATAATTAGTATCTTATTATTAATATATAATTATATAATTAAATCTTATATTATTAATATATTAATATTATATAATTAGTATCTTATTATTAATATATAATTATATAATTAATATCTTATATTGTTAATTAAATAATTATTATAAAAATGTTATAATATATTATAGTTATAATTAATAATTAATATTATATAATTAGTATCTTGTTATTAATAATTAACTAACTTAGGCTTCTAAAACTTTAGTCCCCTACCAACTCTAACCAAACAAGGAATACTTTAAGCCGTGGTCTAACTTTAGGCCTCAACCAAACATAAATAATTTAGGCCGGCCTAAGTTGGAATAACAACTTAGACCACCTGAACTTTAGTCCACAACCAAACACCACCATAAGAAGGAAAGAGACATGGTGGAGGCAATTTAAATTCGCGAATTATTGTATTATGCGCTGATTGATACGTTGGTGGCTCAAAAACGTTTAATTCGCAAATAATTCGCAAATCAAACGCGAACCGTATTACTATGCTAAGTTAGTACTGCCATGAATTGTGGAGTTACGGAACAAGTCTGGTCTAATCTGACAACTGTTCTGAAGCATCAAGCCTATCACCTAGAACGTAGATAGCAGGAAGGTGGTGTACTGCTACAGTTCTCTCTTTGAACATTTATGGCGAAGAAAAGAGTATATCCACACATATTCGTTGTTTAAATTAACATGCATGCAACTTGGTATATGTAAATTGTATCGTAAGCAATTCATAGAGTTATCCCTCTCCTCGTACGCATTTTTTTTTTTTGAAATCCTGGCAGAAGCTGCCATGTTGTTTTTATTGAAGAAAGGTAAAGTACAAGAGTAAACTCTTCACACTGGGAAGAGAAACACCCTACACAATAGTATGCTAACGTCCCGCAAAAATAGAAGTAGAACTAGAAAGTAGAAATTAATGTGTAGTCAGCAATATGTTAACCACTCCCGCATGTGAAATACACTTTTGAAAGCCAAGATTCTTGCTTCCAATCTTCGGTTTCTGAATATAATTTCATTTCGATATTTCCACAAGTGCCAGGCTACGCAAATGAACCTGGATGCCCATTCTTCTTGTTCATTTTTCCCGAAGCCTTCACCATCAACCAAGAGTTGGAGACGATTTGATCAATTGTACTGGCAATTTTCAGCAGAGGCGCTTTCAATATATTTGCAACATGGAACCACACAGAGACCGCAAAGGGGCATAGAAAGAAAAGGTGTAGTGCAGATTCCACCGGGCACTGTTGGCAGCATACACAGTTCATCTCGAGATGCATTCCCCTGCGCCGAAGGATATCTCTGGTGAGCAGCTTATTCTGTATGAGCATGAAGGCAAAGAACCTTGCCGATGGAGGGGCCCTGCAGGACCAGATAGACGAGAACTGCCATGTAGTTTTACCTCCCTGAGTGAGGATTCTGTAATCCTCGTACGCATTTAATGAAGACTTTAAGTAAATCTAAAGACTAATAGTTTAAATCAACACGATTATATCTGTTGTCCAGGACGTAATCAGAATTTTTATGCAGACGTAGATAAAAAGATATTACTAATTTTTTTTATTAAAATATATTAATAATTTTATCGGAAGCGGAATCGTTAAATTGACTATAAAATTAGAATAAAAAAATCTGTAGAAATCAGCCAAATGAGATTTCATTTTTTTCAAAAAATTATGTTAAGATAATAAATTAATTTAAAACATTGAAGTATTAAATTTTACTTTGAAACATAGTCCATAAGACTCCTTTGAAATTCAGCCCATTTTTGAACATTTAAACAACATAAAATAATTTAATGTGTTACATAAAAATTCAACTTGTTCCTTTATAAAAAATTTCTTAAAAAAAATAACATATATATTGTGGTACTACTGTCAGACTCTTCTTAATTACCCTCCTATTGTTATTATATTTCAAAACATATTAATGAAAAATTATGCTGCAAATTCAAAATAACATATTTATTGTGGTAGTACTATTAGACCCTTCTTAATTACTCTCCTCCTGTCATTATATTTCAAAACATATTAATGAAAAATTATGTCAAATTTGCAGTGGCTCAGTAGATTTCACTAAGAGCGAGTCAGGAGTAGGCAAACTCAAAATCCAAGAGTAAGCATAATCTATATCTGAGGCTCTGAGCCAACTATATACGAATCTGGTGTTATTTTTCAATCTCTCTAAAATCCAAGAGTAAGCAAAATCCATATCTGAGCCAACTATATACGAATCTGGTATTATTTTGCACAATCTAGAGATAGAGACTGCCTACCCCTGAATGTAAGTGATGTAGGTGGCTCCACCAAACTGCTCCCCTTGGATTTTCTTCAAAAAAGAAAAAAAGACTTAATCTGTAGTATCTGTTCTAAAATGAACGACTCAGAATTTTGTAAGAACTTTCCAATGCATTCTCTGCAATTGGAGAGGACCAAACATCAATTCATGAGTTGCTTAATTTCATCTCTTGATTAAAGAATGTTTTATTTTTTTTTTCCATTGTCCACACTTAAGTCGTGATGACTAATTATTTCGACACATTTACATAACCTTTATTTTAATTCTCAAATAAGCAAGGCATTACAACCTACAACCTCCATAATTTAATCTCGCTTGATCTCAGGCGAGCGGACAGAAGGAGGGTAGAGAATATCTTTTACAAAGGGTAGATCCACTAACTTCTTCGCAAGATCTTCGGTGGCCGGAACTCCGGGTGGGGTCACGTAAAACAACCGCATTCCCCACTCGGCTACCTCTGGAATAAAGACCCGAAAGTAGTACAAACCTAGATACCATGGCGGCTCGATCACACAGCTTGCACCACTACACACTCTTTCCACCACTGAGCGTGCAAAATCTCTAGTTCGTTCAATAGGAACAATACCGACTGAAGCCTGAAAAGGTGCAGTTATGAAACTTGTTATGGATTATGTTTCCAAAAATCACAGAAGAGTTTATGTTAACTATGCATCAGCTGAATGTAAATTCAGACTGGAAACTACAAAAGACAACAAGTCCATGGAATTGGGACATGCAAACAATGCAACGTCATATTAGGACCATGAACTATCGGTTTTAAATGCCGCTGACCCCATGCTTTCTCTACGGAAATTTTTTATCTATAGAAATTATTAAATACAGATGTACAGAAACAGAAAGAGTGTCTCGTTTTCAACAAATATAGAAAGAACTGACTCAATGAGTCAGATCCAAATTTAAGAATCGGTCTCAATGGTCCAGATCCATCAATATATATATAGAGGTTGGCTAATATCAAAATGTTTGTTCCTAGGCCGCGGAACAAATGTTTCGGTTTTTATATTTTAAAATTCAAATAATCGATCCAAACCGTTCAACATTCAATCTGTATTAAAATGTGTTTGGAGACCAAATTTTACATTTTTTAGAATTTTTCTACTATTTATTAAGTTAATTTTAAAATCGCCGATTTCAATGATCCAGAAATTTTTCACTGTTTATTAAAATCAGTAATTTTAAAAAGGGCTTAATAAATAGTAAAAAAATTCAAAAAAAATGTAAAGTTTTGTCTCCAAGTACATTATAATGTAGAGATCATATCTAACGGTTTGGATCGACCTTTTAGACTTTGAAAATCAGAAATCAATTGGTTGTTCCACTGCTCCGAAACAAACATTTTGATATTAGCTAACCTCTCTATATGTATATTGATGGATCTAGACCATTGAGACCGATCCATAAATTTGGATCTGACTCATTGAGTCAGATCTTTCTATATTTGTTGGAAACGAGACACTCTTTCTGTTTCCGTACATCTGTATTTAATAATTTTTATAGATAAAAAATTTCCTTTCTCTACTTAGGAAGTACAGAATTCTCTCTCTAGTAGGTGGAAATTAAGTAGGTCATTATAATTTCATAACCTCAAATGAGTCAAGTCAAACTGATAGCCTCTATCCGGATTTAAAATAAAAAAAAAAAGTCTAAGTCACAAGTGTTCATACAGGTTTAAATAGGTGTTCCGAAAGCATTTGAATCTCCTTAATTAGATTTTCCTACAGATTTAATTTCAATGAGGATGCAAAAGAAAATAAAGCAAAAAGGGAGGAAAAACCGGAGACACTAAAAAATATTACAATTTACAAGGCACTGTTTTGTTTTTCCACACATACTAGTTGGCATAATGACAAATGAATAGTTCGGATTCGGTTCGGCAGGGTCAAAAATTCGTGATCCGAAAATAATTCGGGTATAATTTTGAAATGATTCGGAATTATTTTTAAATTTTACAATACTAAATAGAAAGAATTAAAAGAAAAATTCAAAATACAACACACAAAATTATACAGATCCATCAACATATAAGAACACAAATCTTGAGGTAAAGATGTAATTTTACAGTCTCCTTGAAAACACAAAAACATATAAAAACATAAATTACTTGAGATATCTTCCCAATTGGACTTTTCTTTGTCAAACTCATCAAAGTAATAATCTGAATGGTTCAAACTACAAATAAACGGTTCAGATTGTCTAGGAGCATCAAACGTGTTCTTTCAGGAGCGGAGACTAATCTTGTAGATCGAATTCCGGGATCAGTAACACAAAAAAGCATAGTTTTGGAGCGTGACCACTGACCACTGCACGCGACTCTATGCTTAAATTTACCTGTGACTCCAGCGCACGCGTAAAAAATTGAGCTTCTCCCGCATGACAGAGCAACGAGTTTGTCCGAATTATACGAGTTCGTAAAATTCGTTAAATGCGCGAATAATTCGCAAATTGAACGTTTAATTCGCGAATTATTGTATTATGCGCGGATTGATACGTTGGTGGCTCAAAACGTTTAATTCGCAAATAATTCGCGAATCAAACGCGTACCGTGTTACTGTGCTAAGTTAGTACTACCATGAATTGTGGAGTTACGGAACAAGTCGGATTTTTTTTTTAAACCATAATTAAAATAATTAATTTTAAATAAACAACATGATTGCGGCGAGATTTACAAAAACCATCAAAACCGAAATGCCAATTCGGTCCGAATGATTTTTTTTTCTCTGGACCGAAATGCCAATTCGGTCTGGCTGTTTTTTACCGGGTTGTAAAAAGAACACCACAGAAAATCAAAAAACCGGCCAGAACGCCATACAAAATAAAAAAACAAGCCAGACCGAATTGGCAATTCGGTCCATTTTTTTTTTTTTTTTTATAGATTTAGACGAGCAAAATTTGAATTTTTTTTTAAATTATTTGATAGAAGCATATTCATACTAAAAGAGGAGGGATCAAGTTACAACAAATTTGAGTTACAACAACTATTTTTTTCATTTTCAAAGTCCAAATCGTCGATCCAAACCGTTCAACATGATCTCCACAATAAAATGTGCTTGCAGATCGAATTTTACATTTTTATGAATTTTTTTACTATTTATTAAGTATTTTACAAAAAATAGTCATATTCAGACCATTGAATTTTGTACCCATCTTAATAAATAGTAAAAAATTCAAAAAAAATGTAAAATTTGATCTGCAATCACATTTTATTTAGATAATCATGTTAATGGTTTGGATCGACGATTTGGACTTTGAAAATGAAAAAAATGATTGTTGTAACTTGATCCCTCCTCATACTAAAATACCTAAATTACTTGAAATTATGTTGAATTACACTATATTAAGTTAAATTACGCTAAATTACATTACATTACGCTAAAATACGGTAAATTACATTTGAATAGGGACGATATCTTCACTAAAAAGGCAAAAAACGACAGCAAAACTTCAAACGGTCATAAAACGACGCTCGAGTGTCCGATTTCAGCAAATGACCACTTTTCGGAAAGCTTGCAAAAATACTCATGCGTCTGTGCCCGCGATGCCGGATTTCAAAATTCAGAATCGCCAAAAAACAAAGGGAAGACCTCAAAACTTGAGTTGAAGTTTCCGATTAAGATTTTCATTTCTATTATTCAATCCAAGTAGCTCAGTAAATTAGTTACATAATGAACTTGTAGAATACCAATTTTTACTATTTTTGGAATTTTTTTACTATTTTGTATAATTCATGAAAGATGGCACAGAATCGGTCCACTTTAGCGTAATTTACCGTATTTCAACATAATTAGCGGAGTTATTGTAATTTAGCGTAATTTAGTGTAATTCAACATAATTTATCGTAATATAGTGTAATTCAACATAATTCATTTCCAATATTTTTTATAGAACATTCTGAAAGGATTATCTAGTGGAGTAGTTGTATTTGCTGGATAACGTGGAGTAGTGTATTTCTATAATGTGGTTCGTGTCGGGGAACTCTTATTGGCACGTTAATTGCTTTCGGTCATTGCTTAACTATTATATAGGGACTTGCTTCCTTACTAGTCAATAGGGTGGGTAGTTCTTGTCTTTCTTCTTAGTCGGCTTTCCTTGCAGCTGCCACACTCCACGGAGTATCATTCAAGTTTCAAGTAATTTAATGTGTTTTAGTATAAATATGCTAATTATAAATCAAAAAAAGTAATCTAACAAATAATTTAAACAAAAAATTTAAATTTTCAGTGTTAGATTTCTTTATTTTTGCTCTTCTTAGTATCTCTAAATAAAAAAAAAAAAAAAAAAAAAACCTGGACCGAATTGCCAATTCGGTCCAGGCTAAAAAAAGCCTCCACACACCGATAGCTACACGGACGGCTATGAAATTGAGGGGGACCGAATTGCCAATTCGGTCCGGTGGAAAAAAATGCTGTCGGACCGAATTGGCAATTCGGTTTTGATGGTTTTTGTAAATCTGACCGCAATCATATTGTTTATTTAAAATTGATTATTTTAATTATGGTTTTTAAAAAAAATCCGAACAAGTCTGGTCTAATCTGACAACTGTTCTGAAGCATCAAGCCTATCACCTTGAACGTAGATAGCAGGAAGGTGGTGTACTGCTACAGTTCTCTCTTTCAACATTTATGGCGAAGAAGAGAGTATACCCACACATATTCGTTGTTTAAATTAGCATGCATGCATCTTGGTATATGCAAATTGTATCGTAATGCAATTCATAGAGTTATCTCCCTCTCCTCGTACGCATTTTAATGAAGACTTTTAAGTAAATCTAAAGACTGATAATTTAAATCAACACGATTATATCTGCTGTCCGGGACGTAATCAGAATTTTTATGCAGACGTAGATAAAAAGATATTACTAATTTTCTTTATTAAAATATATTAATAATTTGTATTGGAAGCGGAATCGGTAAGTTGACTATAAAATTAGAATCAAGAAAATCGGTAGAAATCAGCCCAATCAGATTTCATTTTTTTCGAAAAATTATGTTAAGTAATAAATTAATTTAAAACATTGAAGTATTAAATTTTACTTTGAAACATAGTGCATGAGACTCCTTTGAAATTCAGCCCATTTTTGAACATTTAAACAACATAAAATAATTTAATGTGTTACATAAAAATTCGACTTATTCCTTTATAAAAAAAATTGACTCATTTTCTTAAAAAAAAAGAACATATATATTATGGTACTACTGTCAGACTCTTCTTAATTACCCTCCTCTTGTTATTATATTTCAAAACATATTAATGAAAAATTATGCTGCAAATTCAAAATAACATATTTATTGTGGTAGTACTATTAGACCCTTCTTAATTACTCTCCTCCTGTCATTATATTTCAAAACATATTAATGAAAAATTATGTCAAATTTGCAATGGCTCAGTAGATTTCACTGAGAGCGAGTCAGGAGTAGACAAACGCAAAATCCAAGAGTAAGCATAATCTATATCTGAGCCAACTATATACGAATCTGGTGTTATTTTTCAATATCTCTAAAATCCAAGAGTAAGCAAAATCCATATCTGAGCCAACTATATACGAATCTGGTATTATTTTTCAAAATCTAGAGATAGACACTGCTTACCCCTGAATGTAAGTGATGTAAGTGGCTCCACCAAACTGCTCACCTTGGATTTTCTTCAAAAAAGAAAAATAGACTTAAACTGTAGTATCTGTTCTAAAATGAACGACTCAGAATTTTGTAAGAACTTTCCAAAGCATTCTCTGCAATTGGAGAGGACCGAACATCAATTCATCAGTTGCTTAATTTCATCTCTTGATTAAAGAACTTTTTTTTTTTTTTTCCATTGTCCACACTTAAGTCATGATGACTAATTCTTTCGACACATTACATAACCTTTATTTTAATTCTCAAATAAGAAAGGCATTACAACCTACAACCACCATAATTTAATCTCGCTTGATCTCAGGCGAGCGGACAGAAGGAGGGTAGAGAATATCTTTTACAAAGGGTAGATCCACTAACTTCTTCGCAAGATCTTCGGTGGCTGGAACTCCGGGTGGGGTCACGTAAAACAACCGCATTCCCCACTCGGCTACCTCTGGAATAAAGACCCGAAAGTAGTACAAACCTAGATACCATGGCGGCTCGATCACACACCTTGCACCACTACACACTCTTTCCACCACTGAGCATGCAAAATCTCTAGTTCGTTCAATAGGAGCAATACCGATTGAAGCCTGAAAAGGTGCAGTTATGAAACTTGTTATGGATTGTTTCCAAAAATCACAGAAGAGTTTATGTTAACTATGAATCAGCTGAATGTAAATTCAGACTGGAAACTACAAAAAACAACAAGTCCATGGAATTGGGACATGCAAGCAATGCACCGTCATAATAGGACCATGAACTATCGGTTTTAAATGCCGCTGACCCCATGCTTTCTCTACTTAGGAAGTACAGAATTCTCTCTCTAGTAGGTGGAAATTAAGTAGGTCATTATAATTTCATAACTTCAATTCTGTTCAAGTGAAGATATGTAATTGCAGTGCAGGAAGCCACAGCACAGTGGACCCACACGGTAATTATGGGGTATTGATCGTGATCAAATTAATTGATAGGAGACTTAATTAAGACATTTGGGTTGGCCAGAAATTATGCGCCATAAGATATCAGACAGATCATAATACTTTATCAGAATGCTGGCATGCTGTCCTACCTGTACAGTAACTATGCTTTTCAACATAAGTCCAGATGAACTTCACAAGCAAAAGATTCCTTGCCTTATTACAAGGCCATCTACCTAAATATTTATTAGCACTGTTTCAAATTTGAACTACTTGTTGAGGAACAATATTTTAATGACCCACATTCCAAGTCTAGCAACCAACGTAGTTGCGTGTTACTACATCTTCCTTTAACTACATTTCATGAACCAAACAGGGCACTTGATACAAACGGAAATACACAACAAATTTAGTTTTTTTCTTTTATTGTTTATTGTTGTCCATGATGAAATTGTGAGACATGCTTTCATATTTTTTATTTTTAAGTCCTTTACTATGGCTATTTAGATCATGACACACGTGACTTGGTGTTAAACTTCAACACATGTACTACTTGTTGAAATATTATCAAGTGTGCTCAGTGAAATAAATAGTTAAATATTATACAAACCCTTTTCTTTACTCATTTCCCACTTCTTGAGAAAATATTAAAGTCAATTTTCTGGGTCAGTTGATATAAATAAGATGTCTAAGCATAAAATACTACAGCAAGAAGTTGAGTCTTTAAACAACCTTGGAAGTCGCTTCCAAGTTATCAAAAAAAGAAGAAGTTGAGTCTCTTCTTTTTCTAGATTAATTATAAATATAATATAAGTGGAGGCACTAGAACAGAACAGAGATAACAAATTTCCACCAGCTTTAGGTACATCAGTGAACTTAGTTCACGTATTGCATCAGCTCCTTAATTAATGAATAGTCTATGTCAGCACCATAATGAGGCAAAAAAAAAAAAATGAAAAGAAAAAACCATGATAGAATGATTTTACAGGTCAAATTAACTTGGTTCATTGTTATTAATCAGGAGCAGTTCTGGCACCATAATGAGGCAAAAAAATTGAAAAGAAAAAATCATAATAGAATGCATGCCTTCATGCCTGCTCGCACTCTAATTAAGCTACCAGGTTGTTTCTAGTCAAAAGTCGGTAAATGAAAGAATTTCAACATGTGCTACTCTATCTGTTCTAATACTCATGGTGATAATAGAAATTGAAAAAAACATTTTAAGTAAAAAGAGTTTTATCAATCAATTAGTTCTTATAACTGATAGGCTGAAAACTGACTGAAATTCATGACAGAATTCCAAATGACAAGATACTGGTTATTCATGTATAAGAAGATGTAAATATATGCAAATGAGTTTCATCACCAGTTATAAACAATGTTACTGTTGCTTAAAAAAAAGAAAGAACTATTTAGTTTGGATACAAGTGACGTGCATATGTTTATCTGCTCCAAATATAATCCCCTCTCATTTCTTTGCTTCAATAAAACACATTTCTTTTATTGGAGACTGATATAAATAATTAGCAACAGAACACCTCACAACTAATGGAGAGCGTTTCAATAATCCCCAAAATAAACTCTGGGGGTATGTGCATTATCCGGTGTGTGTATGCATGAGTATATGTATGCTCGATTTTCATATAAGCATGCTGTGGTTACAAAATAAAGAATTGTATACGTTCTACAGATCTCGAAAGAGACTAAAATATCAAAATACACATACATTCATCCATACATGCAAATATGTATTTATGTACGTGTATAGTTTCATGCTCACTGATGTAAAAAAAATATATTTTTTCTTTATGGACATCAATTGGACCACTGAAATTTAAACATACTTTTGTTAAAGAGAAGGCCTAGCTAATTAAGACATCGTGACAAATTAGGTAAAATTGAAATTATGATTGTTCAAGAATATTAATTGGCACCAGCAAGCAAGTTTCATTAATGGTGAAAGCTATGGTATACCGTATACTGAAACTGAATATATATAATCCGGCTAATGTCACAACGTTATAATTTCAGTCTAAGTTGCAACTAGTCAGTATTTGCGATTTCAAAGTCCGAATAGTCGATCGGAACCGCTGAACATGATCTCCAAAATGTGCTTGGAAACCAAATTTTATATTTTTTGAAATATTTTTACTATTTTCTTAAATAGGTACAAAAATCCCTTTTTTGAATGGTCCAGAATTATCTGAAAACAACAGTGATTTTGTACCTATCTAAAAAAATAGTAAAAAGTTCCAAAAAATATAAAATTTGGTCTCCAAACACATTTTAATATGGAGATCATGTTGAGCGGTTCAAATCGACTGCTCGGATTTTGAAATCGCAAAAACTAACTCGTTATAACTTAGACTAAAATTATAACGTTATAACATTATCCGGACTCTATATATGTGTGTGTGTGTAATTTGGTATAATTTAGGTTAAGACTGTATAATAAGTGAAAACAAAATCAGAGGCTACTTACATCTCTCAAATCTTGATCTACTACAATTCTACCTTCTTCAGTGAGGATCTTCCCCTTTGATATCTCTGACTCTATCACACCAGGTATAACTTCAGTGATGTCAATTTCAGCCCCAAGTTCAATTCGCAATGTGTGATAGAAATTACGAACTGCCCCTTTACTGGCCTGTGGAAATGATTAGTTCAACTTTTGTCGAAAAGTATAGGATAATGGCCTAATATTGTATACTTGATAACTTCACATGTGATCAGTCAACCTCATCTTTAGTGCATCTTTAGTTTCCCATCTAACACCATATAAAGCACAGTATGAATGACATGTTAGTTGACTGTTTTATATTAAGAAGAGGTGGCAAAATTCAGATCCAACCCAAAGAGGCACACCAACCTGCCTAAGACTCAAACATAATCCAAATTCAATTTTACTGTATAGTCGATAACCTAAAACCCTACAATCCGAACCCAACCCAAGTTGACAGACCAGCCTCACACTAAATCCCGAGACTCAGGCTGGATTTAGGGGGGTGGGTCCCGTCTGATTGTGTTCAACACTTACAGGGTGAAAACAAGTGTTTCTTAGTAGTTATAAAAAATATATTAATTTTTAATAAATGATTGTGTTCATACCTACCCCCCTCCAAACATCAAGTCCAAACTACAATGCTGTTGATGACACGATGAGCCTGTTATAGAACCCTGGTAAAACCTCTTGAGAATAGAACTTAGTTTAAAGAGCTATATTTCTTGAGATACAGATTTCTGTGGAGTCTTACTACTCCCTTTCCATATCTGTAGATCCTTTAACATTTTACAGTTGCAGCAAATTATTTTGTCCTCCTGTTAGGCAACCACAGATTAATTTAACAATGATGGCTTTGTGTCATCGTACCAACTTACATTGTAGATTGTCATTCTTGGGATATTTGTATATCCCGAAGCTGAGGTCACACCTACAATTCTACCTCGACTTTTCTTCAGGTGAGGAATAGCAGAATAAGTTGTATAAACTGGGCCCCAAAAATTAACATCCTGCAGCACCAATATGAAGGATTATTTGATAATTAATTTTTTGTTTGGCCAGAATAATAGATGTTCTCGAAAAGGCTATAATCTATTTAGCGAGATTTCAGAAAACCGTTCATGTCACTTTCCATGACAATTTCTAAACTTCAAGGAGCAAAACCGGATCACTTGAAATTTAATGGCCTATTTATGTAATTGAGTCATTCTAGATATACGTAGAAAAGGAACATGGTTTAGACAGGAATAATTGTTATACCATCACAGCTTGGAAGTGGGAAGGCGCGGCTATTTCTTCAAACAAGGGGAGAGCCACAACACCAGCAACATTCACCAAATGATCCACTAATTGAATTTATCAAAACAAGAGAAGTTATTGAAAATAGCATGTAATGTGTAACTGGACAAACAAAAGATAAGTAGTGAGAATTAAAAAAAAATTGCTTACTATATAACTAAAAAGGTGAATTGAAGTTGTGTCAGCCCAATTAGACATTGCCCCACATCAAGAGTTAATTGGGCCACCTCGGTCAGCCCGGAATATGATATATTTATATCGAAAATGGTTGTTGACTCTTTCAATATGATTGACCTGTTTAGACTTTAGACTAAGTTTTTTCATTCCATTTTATAAGCAGCAAGCTTCTTATGGCCTCATAAGAAAATAGATGCTTAGAGGAAACCATTTGAAGAGGTCTTAACCAGGCCCAACTGGGCCGACAAATTATAATATTTGAGTTATCCAAGCAAACACCTAAATACCAAATATTATAGGTGGAAATATGGAAATAGCAACTACTGTTTTCATTCAGAATACCGATTAATTATACAAGTTCCTCTCTTGCAGAAATTGCACAATTTTTCCTCATTCATGAACATGAATTTGTTTTATTTACAGCTTAAAGGTTTAATTCCTTGTGCAAGAAACTTTTTTTGAGAAAGAGATGGAGGTCTATGCCTTCCAAATCCATACCCTTATTATTACAACAAAAGATTTCCTCCATTCGGGTTTGGAACCCATGACCTCTCACTTAGAGGACATGTGCCTTTGCCCCAAAGCTCGATTACATACTTCACAAATTTAAACATTTTGATGACAAAAGTGCAATCAATACAAACTTACGCCGACCAAAGCTCTTAATAGTGGCATCAACAAACTTTTGACACTCCCCGGGCTTGGTAAAGTCAGCAGGAACAGCAAGGACACTAGGAGAGCCAAAATCTCTACACATCCTGGCAACATCTTGGAGGCTCTTCTTTCTTCTTGCAACTAGTACCAGCAAAGCACCCCTTTTGGCATATTCGTATGCCAGGTGCTGCATGCACAAATTAAATCTATAGTATTATAATGCCATACATTTCCCCTTCAAAATAAATGCATATAGTGTTTTTTCCTCTGCAAATTAGGACCTTGTATATCTAACTAATTAGTGCAATAAGCATACTACAGTCCATTACTTCAACTGATATTAATTCTTTAGATTTTTTGGGAACTTCTGTACAGAAATGGAAAAGAACATGGACACTTCACTATTTTGGATGAAAAGCTATATTAACTCAGTATCGGCTGAATGAAAACGGCCCAAATAGCGATCACTGGTTGACGAAAGGAGGCAATGGAGGAAAAAAATAATAACTTGCCTCGCCAATGCCAGATGAGGCGCCAACGATAAGCACTACTTTGTTGGCCATGTCTTCTGGGAAGCGTGATGAGAGAAAAGAGTTGATGAGCTTGTAGAGGTAGAATGGTGGAAGAAAGAAGAACAGAGCGATCAACAGAAACGGCGGTGCGATTATGTCCATCAACCTGTTTATTAGCCCCATTTCTATGTGACAGGGAGATGGATGAGAGTAGCAGCACACACTAGAACATCTGAGAAGTAAAAGGAACCGGGAGGGCGGGAGGAGAGGAGGAGCCGAGGAGGTCTATTATGAGACTATGACCACGTGTCCAAGTCATTAGAGAAATAGAGAGACGTGGCAACTCATTAGTCAATACAAACAGTGTGTGAAACGGAAACGTTAAAAGGCATTTAATCTGAGCCGTTCATTCATACTAACATTTCACATCTGTCCGTATTTTCCCTTATGGCACCTCAAAAGTTTAAAATAACTAGCAATGAGCCTCGCTTTGCTTGGGCGGTGGCCCGACATTTTTATTAATATCCAAAGTTAAATAGAAATTAATAAATATACTCAGCTTAAGCTAGATTTTGTTAAAAATATCCAAACCGGTCATTAAATACCTGGCTCCAAAATTTTTTTCCCACCGGTCATTAAATGGCCGGTACTCAATTTGTTTTTTTGCTGGTTTAGACCCTATAAATACTCATCTTTCTCTCTCTCCCCTCACAACTCACAGAAGATAAATGGAGGAAGATTAAGAGAGAAAGAGAAAGATAAGACGATTTTTGAGACAAAAATGACGATATTTGAAGGGGCCAAAATGATGAACAATAGCAACCGAGGTAGGTCGTTCTATCATGACCAGGGGCGGATCCAGTTAAGCACAGGATAGGACAAGTGCCCTATTCTGAAAATTCAAAATTAATTCTCAAGAACTGAGTTTTAGACTTTTGTCCTACTCTGAAAAATATGATTGTCCTATTCTAGACCTGTAATAAGCCCAACAATTTAATTTACAAGAACTGAGTCTCTCTTAGCCCGCCATTTTCCTTCTTCCTCTATTGGAGCCGATATCTATTTTTTTTTTTTTTGGTCAAATTGTAGTGGAGCCTGTTGGAGAAGAAAGCTCTCATTTGTTCATTTAGACTTGGTGTATGTGCACTATTAAAGACTATTGTAGATGGGATAGTTGGTTTTTATGTTTTGGTTCAAATAATAAAATATGAGATAAATGGGACCGCGGATCTCACTTGTAAAATTGAGGTATCTAACTTTTTTTATCTTCTCTCAATTTCTTCACTCATTGGACCATCCATTTTCACATTTTTTATTTTTTGCATATTTGTATTTGTTTTTGAATTGTTATTCATAATTTCTAAATCTTTTTGTTCTTTTCAACAATATATTTCTTTAAAGATCAACAATATTGTAACTATTGTCAATTTTTACCTTATTGATGTGAAGCAATTTTTTTTATTTCAATTAGTATTTTTAATTATTTTTTGGATATAGATTTTGAAAATTAAAAACTAATGACTAATTTAGCTAATAACAAAAGTATAGATGCATATGGAATAAAATATTTGAAAAATAAATTTTGTCCAACTTTCTATTACAAAACAAGTTTTCATCTAGTACCCGATTAGTTAATGGGTTTGAACCTGATTGACTATTTGAATCCAATTAGTGCCCTACCCTGACCAAAATCCTGGATCCGCCCATGATCGTGACCTAGCGAGAAAAGGGTCAATTAGTGATCAAGGTGAAAATGAGAGAAAACAAAACAAGTGTCAAGTATGCCGTGATAAAAAGATATGTCAATCATTCATACATGAAGAATTTCTTAGGTATGAAATTTTAGACGAGAGCTACTAAGATAAGTTTAAGGAAATTGAAGCAGATATAATATCAAATTATTCACGAGCTACTAAGGAAAAACATTCTAACAGTTTCAATTTGCTCAAAAGATTGCATGTTAAGAAATAAAGAAGATGCAATTAGCCACATATTGCAACCTCTTTAAAAAGAATCCTGTATTAGCAACCATTGTCTTTGCTCGAAGTACAAATAGAATAAATAAAAAGGGTATCACATGTAAACCAAAGTTTCCAGAATATTTTATAGGTATAATTCGAAAGCCAACATAGAAAAAAAATGTTAAGCTCAAAAGGGACTCCTTTTATTGAAGGTATCCGAAAGTTAAATCATTTACATAAGATACGAAAAATGTCACCCCATTTATTCCGGAAAATTTCCAAACAACAGTAATATAAAAATTGAGTAGAATCCATGATTAGTAGCACCCAGTTCTTCCACCTTTAGTACAAATTAATTTGTCACTTGGTACAAGAATCAGAAAAATCAACCCACGTGCCAATTAATTTCAACATTTTGTTACTTTCATTGAGAGCAACATTGTCAAGTCAGCATAGTGAAATTATGCAAGAAGGTACATGGAAAACATAAAATTTGATGATTCTGGATAAAAAAAAAAACTTCTGTTTATCCATTTTCTGCATGTGTATTTATTTTTATTTAATTTGTTTTGATATTTTGAATTTATTAATATGCAATTATAATAAAAGAGATTGTTAATGCTTTTACTGTATGTAGCAACATATATACAATGGTTCGCCAAAAAAAAGCATCTTATGGCCTCCCAAGAAGATTGTAGATGCTTAGAGGAAGCCATCTGAAGAGGTCTATACCAGGCCCAATTGGGCCGACAAATTATAATTTTGGGTTATCCATGTAGCAATATGAAAATAGCAACACTGTTTTTGCATATGAGAATATTGATTTTTTTTTTAAGTAAAGTTGGAGGTCAAGAATCTACAAGAAATTATCTATTCGAGTTTTGAACCTGCGATCTCTTACACAGAGAGCATTGTCTTTGCGACTAGATCAAATGATGATCTCCATATTAGAATACTTGCCTTTGCCACTATATCAAATGTTGGTTCTCCATATAAGAATACAGATTAATTATACAAGTTCCTCTTGCAAAAATTGCACAATTTTTAATCATTCATGGACAAGCATTTGTATTATTTACAACTTTAAGGTTTGATTCCTTGCGAGAGAAACTTCATTGCATACTTTACCAACTTAATTTTGATGAAAAAAGTGCAATCAATACAAACTTAACCAAAGCTCTTAACAGTAGCAGTTACAATCAATGCAGCAAGAGTTAATGCAAGAATGGCAGCAGCTGCACAGTGACAACACAGCCATCGACACGCCAAATTGGCGATGGAGCAAAGAAGGAAACTACACGGTCGAATCGTACTCTACTATGATGGCAGAAGGGCCGAGTATTAGGGATGAAATCAGCAACATTTGGAAATTGAAGGCGTCGCATAGGGTGCTGATTTCACTTGATACACAGAGGATGGTCAATACCAAATATATGCTTCCTATGCCGAAATGATAATGAAACAGTGCAGGGTATCAACGCAAGTGGTACAGACAATTAGAAATCGGAGACTGCAAAACACACAATGCCAGTACTTTGTGTCCATCATCAGTTGTTACCGGGCAATCCTTGAGTCCAAGCAAAAGAACATTAGGCAAACGAATATAACTACTTGTTTTGAGATAAGGATGCCGACGTTTCTTCAGAGATGTAAGCAAGGCACCCCAACCAATTGCACCAGAAATACTCAAAGAGTTTGATAGCTAGTTCCTTTGAAGGATAATGAGGACAACTCAGTTTACCAGTACTCCTTAGACATGTACTGACACTTTACTTTTTTTTTTTTATTATTTCAGTTTCTTTGCTAGTTTTTATTTGGGTAAATTTCAATAGAGGTCACTAAACTGTTCTTTGTCACGAATTGATCACTCAAGTTAATTTGTCCCTTTGTAGCCACTGAATTTTTCATTTGTTCCAATCAAGTTACTTTATTACTTTTTCACTCAAAAAATTAACGGAATATGCTCATTCTGTCCAAAATTTTAACAGACTATGCTCATTCCGTTCAAAATATTAACAGAAAAATTATATTTTTATTAATTTTTTGAATGAAAAAATTATAGAGTGACTTGATTGGGATAAATAAAAAATTCAGTAGCTACAAAAGGATAAATCAAACTTGAATGACCAATTCGTAACAAAGGACAAAGTTTAGTGACCTTCAGCGAAATTAACCTTTTTTATTTTATCCTTTTTCTTCTTTTTTTTTTTAAAAGCTATTTTATCCTTTTTCATTTGTTCAATTTTCTTTTCTTTGTTTACTTCTCATGTAAACCTGACACGGTTTGTGTCCCCATAAATGAAATTTGAATGCTTTTGATTCTCACTTTTCTTAAAAATAAAATAAAAATTAAGCGAATGCTTGTGTATACTTTTAAGGGCATAAGTGTCATTTTTATTTAAATAAATTATAAAATTATTTCTCTTGTATTAGATATAATTTTCAATCAACAATTTAAGAAGAATTGAATTCTTTTCTAGTTTGATTCCGATCAGCAAAATTCAATTGAAATTCATCTCTATTGAATTCTATTGAATTGAAATCAATTGAACTCCAACAACTGTTACGTTTTGATCATCCTCTAAAATTTTGGATAAGAAAGAATTCAATTGAAAATAAATAAATAAATAGTCATAAACTAGATTTTATTTACAATGAATGCCATTCTTAAAGTTTATTTCAAATTGAGATATTTACTGTATAATATTGAATATAAAGATAGAAATTAATGGTAACAGAGAGGAGAAAGAGATGCTATCTGTGGTTTCGAGAAGTATTTTGGTGGCAGTTTATACTTTGTAGCCTATTTCGTTACTGAAACGAGAAAGGTGACGAGAAAAGGGAGAGGATAAAGAATAGGGGTGCAAACGGATCGAATATTATCCGTGTCAGTATGTACTTTGTAGCCTCTTTTGTTACTGAAACGGGAAAGGCGACGAGAAAAGGGAGAGGATAAAGAATAGGGGTGCAAACGGATCGGATATTATCCGTGTGGATCCGGATCCGTATCCGATTTTTTACAGATACGGATATTCGGATACGGATAATTTGCGGATACGGATGCGGATACGGATATTACTTAGGCGGATACGGATACGGATTTGGTTTCAATTTTTGAAAGCGGATACGGTTACGGATACGGATATTCGGATGCGGATAATTTGCGGATACTGATATTCGGATACGAATAATTTGCAGATACGGATATTCGGATATGGATAATTTGCGGATACGGATATAAATTATGCGGATACGGATACAGATACGGTTTTGATTTTAGAAGCAGATACAGATACGGATCCGTAAATTTTTAGATTTTGGATATCCATTAAGCCCTCTGCTCCGCAAAACCCAATACTAATCTTTTTACTTTATTCCTTTTGTTACATTCTCTCACCACAGTATTATATGCAAACAACTGTTGTCAACTTGGATTCATTTTATCCTCATACCAATTACATTGAAATTCCAAATATACTAAAGGCTGACACTTGAACCTACAATTTCAAAAAGTAAATATAAAATAACAGTGCTTTAAGCCTTCAACTGTAGAAGATTTTAGCACCGTAAGAAATTTTTGTTTCTTACGTTGATTATTATAATTATGTACATGAATATATAAACATGATTCTAGTAAACAAAAATTAAACCATAACATGCGGAGATGATAGTGTGATTATTATTTGAGAGACTGACAATAATTATGTTTATTAAATAATTTTTATTTGAAAAATTAATTTGTTGAATAATAAGTTAATTTTAATACAACATCCGTATTATGTATCCGAATGATATTCGTATTCGTATCCGCATCCGTTTAATATCCGATTCGTATCCGTTTAATATCCAATTCGTATCCGTTTAATATCCGAACCGTATCCGTATCCGTATCCGTATCCGGAAAAATAAAAATGGATACGGATATGGTTTTACCACTATCCGATCCGTTTGCACCCCTAATAAAGAAGGAACTTCATAGTCGCCAATTCGTTTCTCTCCAAATGCATCGTTTTCCCGAGAAACTCACGGCACGATTTGGAAGGAAAAAAGTCGCGCCAAATCATTTCTTCTCCTCTTTCTTCCGATCACCGAATTTGTGAAATCGCGAATTCTCTTTCGCGTTTGAAGAAGAGAGATTTGGTTCCGATCATACTGCAGTCTACAAAGTTTCCCCTCCGTATCCTATTAGACCAAAGCCCTAGCTCAGTTATCAAAACGGGAACCCTAACAAGAACCCTAGTTCTTCAGTCATCCTCCTCCCTCTCTCTCTTCACTCTCTTGCTTTCTAATGGAACTGTTGCGCTCGCACCTGGCTAAGGTTCGGATCCCGGAGCCGACGAATCGCATCCACAAGGAGGAATGTTGCATCTCCTTCGACACCCCTGTATGCATCTCTTCTTCTGCTTTTTTGCTATAATTTTTCGAATTTTGATCTATTTTTGACATGTGCTTGACTGTGGCATTTGGTCAGAGATCCGGAGGAGGTCTGTATGTAGACATGTGTTCTTTTCTCGGATTTGGCAAGGATTTTGTGAGATGGAATTTTGAGAAAACGGGTAATCCAGTTTACCTCCATATCCAACAACAGAGAAAGCCAGTGCCTGAGGATCGTCCTCTTAAGAAACCTACCTTACTAGCTATTGGTAACAATCTCCTGTCGTTCATCTCCTCTTTAGAAACCTATCTTGAAAATTTGTTAATGTCTGTTCAAAATTCAATATTGTGTGGTTGATAGGTGTTGAGGGAGGATTTGACAACCAAGATCCTGAATATGAAACAACTTACAACATAGTCATACTACCAGACTTCATTTCTCTCCCTTTTCCTTCAGTGGAACTTCCAGAAAAGGTAGCATAACTTTATTAAAGAAAGTATTTCCTTTCTGTATAGTATAGAGTATGTAATTTTTGTGACTGTAGATTATTTAATGGTTCAAAGCTCAATCCAGTTCTGCCTGGCATGAATTTTAGGCAATATAGTGTTTGGTTTAAACTTGTTAAGCTAGTAGGATTTTCAAATTTCAGGCAAGATAGTGTTTTGTTGAAATTTTAATGGTTCAAATCTCAATCCAGTCCTGTCTGGCATGGATTTAGGGTTTTTGTGTTTAAGCTTAGTAGGATTTGTGAAATTTTAGGCATGATAGTGTTTGGTTAAACAAGTTAAAGAATTGATAATAGCAAAATGTCTTCCCTGACTAAATAAAGCACTGTTAATTTAAACTTATCTGTTGGGAGAATGTCCCCTTTTGGCAAAATTGTCCCAAAATATCAAATAGAGTTTCCTTAATGCAAACATTGGGTTCAAATCAACCCTGGTTAAGGGGTTAGACAAGCTTAAGCTAAGTACCAGTTTTGTTGGTTTAATATTTAGCCAGAAAACTGAGGGCTGCAATTTTTGTAATTATGTGATTTAGCTTGAGCTAACTCTGTTTCTGTTTGGCGGACCCTACTTCATCTACCTTTTTATTTTGAGCTTAATACATATAAGTAGTTCAGCCAATTAAGCCTTGAATTTATAGTGTTGAACGCCACCTCCAACTTTTATGCCTAAAACGAAATGACAGGTAAGGCTAGCAGCAGATGGTGTCATATTGGCAGAAGGGGCAGCAAGGAAAGAACAGCTGGCAGCATGGACAGCTGAGAAGAAAAAAATTAGTGAATATGCTCTGACCTTACAGCAGCTTGACAATGGGGTGTTGGTCCCTCCTTCTGGCTGGAAGTGCAGCAAGTGCGACAAAACCGAGAATCTCTGGATGAATCTGACGGATGGGCTGATTCTTTGTGGTAGGAGAAATTGGGACGGAACTGGTGGAAATAATCACGCCATCGACCACTATGAGCAGACCAAGTTTCCCCTCGCTGTCAAGCTTGGCACTATTACTGCGGATCTCGAGGCTGCAGGTAATTTTCAAGTTTGCTTAATCATATTTTTGTCCATTTAATGCATTTGAAGGGAAATAAACTTAGCTGGAAGAATTTCAAACATAGCTCTGGGAAACATTGAGATTTGGTTTATTTATTTTTCGTGATCTCACCTGTTTAGCTCATTGTTTTTTTTTCATTTCATTCTCTATTTATCCATAGGTTGAACAATGAAAAGGTTTTCATGTGCAGTGCCTCATTTATTCAAAAACAGCAACCAACTTATCTCATATTTAGAATTGACACCAACCATCTTGGCAATTTGCAAACAATTATAGCCATTAAATTAAGATCAAGTCAATCAAAAGTTGACTAAATTGAATCAACCAAATGTTGGTATTATGTTCTTAATAAGAAAGCTAAAGTGGGATTTCTTTGCTTTTTATTGCCAATTTTTACTTATTCAAGAAAATGCTTAATACAGTTAGGGAGAACATTTTCAATTCAAATTATATCAATAAATATTACGCTAAGCTACTAGGTTCAATGTGAGTTGCCAAATTGATTTTGGTTGAGTTAGCAATATGAGGACATTTTTGTGTTATTCTGTAAATTGACTGAAAGTTTAAGTGAACTAAACTGCTTGGTTTCTTTTCAGTACTGTATGTGTTGCTCAGAAGTAATAATTGTATGGTATGACTGGCTGTATGTAATAATGGAATGAAACTTCTGTGGCAGCTCAGATGTTTACTCATACCCAGAGGATGACAGTGTTGAAGACCCCCTGTTAGCTCAGCACTTATCCCATTTTGGTATCGACTTTTCTTCTCTTCAGAAGGTCTGTACTCTCTCTATTTGTTATTATATTGCAATACGAGTTTTGTTAATGTATTAACTATAGCATATTGGCTGATATGAAAACATATAAAATCTTGCCTTTTAATATCTGAATGGTTGATCTAAGCAGTTCAATAAAAGCTACATATTAATATCTTGTAGAATTGCCAAACTTCACTGTTAATTGGATTTTGTACTATTTTATTTTTAATTTTTGAAGATGACCCTAAAATAATACAAATATAGCCATCTTTCAAAATCTGAAAAACAGTAAAAAAAATTCTAAAAATAGTATAGTTTGGCATTCTACAAGTTTTGAAATGTAGATTTAATTGAGTGGCTTGGATCGACTGTTAGGGCATCAAAACATAAGATTTGACATAACTCTACACTATTTGCCTACTTTGCTGTTAAAAAAATAGCGATTTTATGCTTATGGAATAGAATTTTGTTGCAGACGGAGATGACAACGGCAGAGAGAGAGCTTGATACAAATGTGAATTATGACTGGAATAGGATCCAGGAAAGTGATAAGGATGCCGAACCATTGTTTGGACCAGGCCATACTGGCCTTGTCAATCTTGGCAATAGGTAGCTGTAACATTTACATTTCTATTTATTTATTTGTTTTCTTTTTTTTTGTGGGGAGTGGGGGGGAGGGGGTGATATCTTGATTTACTCAGCTGATTTCGATATATTCTGTTCAGCTGTTATATGGCTTCAATAATGCAAGTGATGTTTTCTACCCATTCTTTTATCTCAAGGTATGCTTCTAGCCATGATTTATATTTTAGCCACTCGTTTTGATTCGGAACAGAGTCATACCATATTTCATGTTTTTTTAGATACTATGAAAATCGGAGCTTGAGAGAAGCATTCGATATATCTCCTGCTGATCCAACTGTAGACTTGAATATGCAATTGTAAGTGAGTTTTTTTTTTAAATTATTATCGATAAATTTTATTATTTTCTTTTTAAAATAGTTACATTTATGCAGAACAAAGTTAGGGCATGGGTTGCTATCCGGAAAGTACTCGGTACCACCTCAAGAGGTATAGTATGTTTACCATACGCTACCGTTTCATCATTTTGATCGTTGGGTAGGGATAGGAGTTAATTTTCTTCATTTTTCTTCGCAGAAAGATGAAGATGGTAAAACACCAAATGATGTAAGTTTTTGGATTCCTGATTAGGAAAATAAAATACACAGCTTCATTTTAAAAGGAGTGTGAGCTACTTGTAACCTCAATTATTCTAGGAATTCTTATAATTTTAATACAAATAATTATGAATAGACCATATTTTTAATTAGTTATGTGAATAAAATGAATTTAAAAATATTTCCAGAAGCAGGAAGGCATACCTCCACGTATGTTCAAAACAGTTATTGCGGCTAAGCATCCAGAATTTTCGAGCATGCGGCAGCAGGTTACTTTTGTACTCTATTATTGTCTGTCAGCTTCTATTTCTTGATCCATAATTTTGGAAACTGTACTATATTAGAGGTTTTGTACTTACCTGCAGGATGCGCTTGAATTTTTACTTCATCTTTTTGACCAAGTTGAGCGAGCCAATGCAGGAACCCCTAACTTGGATCCTTGTAATAGTTTTAAGTTTATAATAGAGGAGAGGCTTCAGTGCCCCTCTGGGAAAGTAGCTTACAACAGGAGATCTGATTACATTCTTTCTTTGAATATACCTTTAGATGAAGCTACAAATAAAGGTAATGGCACACAGTTATGATCTTTTTTAGAAGCAACCCAGAAAATTGTTAAAATATGTTTTAAATTTCCTTTGAAAATATGTGCAGAACAACTGGAAGCTTCCCAGAAGACAAAAGCAGAGCTGGGTTTGGACGGAAAGAAAATGTGAGTGCCCAAATGTTTTTCCTTCAATGGAGTTCATATTTATGTTTTTTTTTGTCTATTTAACGAAATGATGGATGCACATGTACTAAGGAAGAATGTTTTATACTGAAGCAGTTCAGGGGGTGAAATGGTAAGGCCACGAGTGCCCTTGGAGGCATGCTTGTCAAGCTTTTCAGCTCCAGAGGAGGTTCATGATTTTCACAGTACAGCTTTGAATGCTAAGACCACTGCTATCAAGTATGTTTACAGTATATATTTTAGTATTTTTTTTATCATGAACAGCCTCTTTTTATTAGATGAGGAATTATATTTTATTTTTATTTTAACAGGACAGCAGGGTTGACCACATTCCCTGATTACCTGGTTTTGCACATGCGGAAGTTTGTTATGGAGGCTGGTTGGGTCCCCAAGAAGCTCGGTACTTCTATACTACCTCACTAAAGTGAACAATCCTTGTTGTTTGGTTTGACAACCCCTTCTTGGCAACGGAGGCTTGAAAGACATGCCAGAAGAATGTATCCTAGGACAGTGGAAGTTACCAGCATTTGGAATAGAAAATGTATATCCTAGGACAGTGGAACAATTACCAGCATTTGGAGTAGAATATGTATATCTGTGAAAAAGGGTGCCCAAATACAAGTTCCAAGTGGTATACTATTATGCAGATATTGTTCTAACACACTTCTGTACTGTTTTTCAGATGTTTACATTGATGTACCTGACACAATTGACATCAGCCACATGCGGAGCAAGGGTCTCCAGCCCGGAGAAGAACTCCTTCCTGAAGCAGGTCTGTTCAGACTCAAAATTTAGTATAATAATGACAAGTTTTGCCCATTTATTTTTTCTAATTTCAGCTAATTAATTTGCCATCTGCTGATAGCTCCCGGTGAAGAGAGGAACGAAGAAAGTATGGAGTTGGTGGCAAATGAGGATATAGCTGGACAACTCGCTAGCATGGGATTTAATTATCTGCATTGCCAAAAAGCAGCCATCAACACCTCCAATGCGGGCGTTGAGGAAGCCATGACCTGGCTGCTCTCTCACATGGAGGATCCAGGTCTCTTTTCTCTCAATCCCTCACACTGCTTTCGTTTTTCTTATCTGTCGTCTTAATCTTATACGATATTTACTTGAATGCAGATATAGACGATCCCATCTCTAGTGGCTCATCAAAAGCCCCAATAGTTGACGAAGGCAGCGTGCAGACTTTGGTTTCATTTGGTTTTCATGAAGACCTTGCTCGAAAAGCACTGAAAGCTTCTGTGAGATATTTGGTCTTTCTTTGTCTTTATTTCTCATCACTAGAATGGTATTTGTTTTATTCATTGTTGTTTTGAAAAAACAGGGAGGTAATATAGAGAAGGCAACTGATTGGATATTCAGCAATCCAGGAGCTTCAGACTCTACCATGGACACAGATTCAGGCAATGCCACTGCATCGAGCAGTACCACTCAAATTGATGAGACTGCATCTGTACCTGACGGGAGTGGCAAGTACAAGTTGGTGGGGATGGTAAGCCACATGGGCCCATCAACTCACTGTGGGCACTATGTGGCACATGTGGTAAAAGATGGGAGATGGGTAATCTTCAATGACAGCAAGGTCGCTGAATCTGTCGACCCCCCCAAGGACATGGCATATCTATACTTTTTCCAACGTTATTGATTCTTTCTCCTCTCATATACATGTTGAAGTGGATCTTGAATTCGTTTCCAATAGTTCTTTTTATCGTCTATTAAATTTTTTTAAAGATGTTGGTTTGGTAGGAGGCCATACATTTAGTTTGGGATGATCTTTGCTTTACCTTCTGTACATTGGTTGAGATGTCTGTGCACCAGTTGGACCAGCATTTCTCTGTTAGATATTTCATAAAACTCGTTGGTTTCCACTCTGATATTTTGAGCTATGGAGAATTATTGTTTTCATTTTTCAGGAGCTGCCATCTCAGGTGGGAGAGTTTCTGTAAATTTAAGTTTGTTGAAACTCTTGTTTTCTCCCTATGATTGGTGATTTTCACGTGTCCTTGGTGTGAACCCCCACTACGCAGTCTTTACTCTAGTTCCGGCATCAGGTTTACCGTTTACATATTGGCCAAACCTTGTGCTATAAAAAGTTTGAAATGTTGATGGACGATAGTACTCAATTTTGTTCCGAACCTTGTTTAATTTGGTATGTGTTCTGCTTGCGTTTTGTATATAACCAACTATTTTGGTGATCGATGCCATGTCTTTGGATATCATTTTAGTCTATTTCGCCAATTACTGTCTTAATAGTCAAATAAATACACTAAATGAATGTACGGCAGAGTCAAGTTGCTACTAAGAGCCTCTAAATAGAAAAAAAAAAAAAAAAACTGAAGCAGGAATTTAAGTTCAATATTAACAAGCACCAAAGAAGAAAACATGAAAAGACCACTGGACTTGAGTACAATAAGGACTTCGCCTTTCTACTAGGTTACTACACTGGTTGCATCAGCTGAAAATTCAGTTGCAGAGATGGTCATAATGTCTCACTTCAAGATCAATGGCCAATGATTTATGTAATTGGTTTCATTTAAGAAGTAACAATAAAGTACAACAAACTGGAAAGTAAACAATGAAGACACCGAGATAATATTCTTGTATTCCGCATTGCTAGGACAATTTTCATGTTTTCCAATTAGTGCAAGATCAATTATAAGAAAAGAGAGGATATAGACTTCTAAACAAACACTCGAATTTATTAGCATATGCAACAAAAACATAGGAACAACATCAAACATGCACATTGAGCATTTTGAAACACATTCTGCTGAAGTACTTTCTACTCTCTCTTCATCTCAGGCGACTGCATTGAGTGTGTGTATAACAGGCTCTTTACAGGGAGATACTCCAACATCTTTTTGGTCAGAGAGATTGTTGCCGGTGCTTGTGGTGACAATGAGTACAGTTTCCTCTGCCAATAGTCCACTATTTCTGGAAGGAATACTCGGTGAAAGTAGACCCCATACCACCACTTTGGCTCGATTATATATCGGGCACCAGCACAGACACGATTCACAACAATCTTAGCGAAGTCTTTTACTGGCTGGACTGGGACTAGACCAAGCATCGCCTGGCCATTTAATAGCTGAGCAGTTAGTTAATTTGTTCTCAGAATATTATAATTACCACTACATACTAAAGCCACCAGTTGGTGACGTTGCCAGAAAAGGATTCATCTCATTATGTTAAATACTAGGTATGTATTGCATTTCTAGCAAATGGAATGGATAATATGTTTAAATTTATATTTGAAATCTGGGCAAAAACAAACACAAATCGGTGAGAATAGAGAGAGTTTTGGTCAAATTTAAAACTTGAAACGTACATCCCTCAGTTCTTGGTCTACTTCCATCTTTCCTCGGGGAGTGAAGACTTTCCCTTTTGCCATTTCCGACTCTATCACACCCGGTGCAATGATAGTTATAGCAATTTCACTCCCAAATTCCATTCGTAAAGTATCATAGAAGCTTATTAGTGCTCCCTTGCTTGCCTACAATGAAATTAGTCAATACCCCTCAAAACCTTTCTTATTTATTCTCCTTTGAAGTATATGCCTCTCAAAGCATACCGATAGAAAGGTTACTCTTAAAAAAGAAGGAAAACTAAATTAGTGGAAAATTAGAACAAAGAAGAAAAAACAGATCAAAACAGCACGTCTGCTAGAAATTTACACAAGTAATATGCAATAACAATCCAACATTGCACATAATTGCTTCTGTACCATGTGCAAAAACAGTACCAGTCTTGTACTGGAATTTGTATTTAAACTGATTTGGCAAAACAGTCTGCGTAAATTAAAATGTTTACAGAATAGAAGGCCATTCTTGGAACAAATGTGTAGCCAGCCATGGATGACATCACCACAATCCGACCCCTGCTTTCCTTGAGATGAGGAATTGCATAATATGTTGGATATACCGATCCCCAAAAGTTAACATCCTACAAAAAATATAAGGAAGTTTGAGTTTATGTTTTGTTCCCATTGAAAGTTCCAGATTTTACAAACAAAAATTGATTTGGGTAAAGCCCTGACCATTACTACTGTAGATTTACCAATTTTCTCTTATACACCTGAAGATTATTTTATTTCATGACTGAGGTCAAAACTGATTAATTTTGGGTTAAATTGAGCCTTGACTTTTTGACTCAGTGATACCAGTATTGAACTACAGCACTGGAACCTGTATCTCTAGAGGAGGAAAAGGCATGAAAAAAAGGCACATGAGGAGAGGCTTTGCTGGCATTTTTTTCTTTTTCCTTGCTGTACTTTTTACACTGTAGTGACTCTGAAATTATTTAGCTTAGTTTAGGATGTAAAAACTCTCTTAAAAAAAAGATCTTTTTTGACTTAGGGAATGGTAATGATCCTATATCAGCTATGGTAGGTATGTGATGACTGAGATTTTTAAACACCTCCCTTGTGAACATAGTTTTACAAAATATATTGGAACTTCATAATTAGACCTGTTAGATTTGGACATTTTAATGAAAAACCTTCTATATGCCCCAATAAAGAAAACTAAGATTACCATCAGTGCTTTGAGATTAGTCATGTTTGTGATTTCTTCAACTAAGCAAATGCTCTCAATTCCAGCGTTGTTCACCAAATGGTCCACTTGCATGAAAATTAAACAAGTAAATAATCAAAATGCCCTTATTTACTTGAGGGCACCAAATAGTCTACTCATTTACTATACCAAATGGTGCATTTTAATTAAGCGATCCTTGACCCACCTAAATTAAAATATCCTTGACCAACCAAATTAAATAAGTAAATTATGATTTATCAAATGGTGCATTTTAAATAAAAGATCCTCCACCAACCAAATTTGCAGTTTGTCCAGGACAAATGTAGAATGCACCGTGTATATGTTTCAAAAGAGAAACAAGAATTTTCTCAGGCACCTTAAAATGGTGTTAAACAATAGAAAGTACAAACAAATTTAATAAACACCATTGAACTTACAACGGCCAAAGTTACCAATTGTTGCGTCAATGAACCTCTTGCAATCATCTGGCTTGGATACATCAGCGGGCACAACTAGAACGCTTGGAGAGCCAATTTCTCGGCACCTCATTGCTACCTCATTGAGGCTCTTGATTCTCCTTGCTACAAGCACCAAAATAGCTTCTCTTTTTGCATACTCATATGCTAAGTGCTGTATGTAGAACATCTCATTAGCTATTAGAATCCTAAACATTTGCTTGTGTGTGTGTGTGTGTCTAAGGGAGAGAGAGAGAGACCTCGCCGAGGCCGGAGGAGGCGCCAGTGATAAGAACAACCTTGTTGGTCATGTTTTCGGGGAAGAGAGAGGAGAGAATATACTGAGTAAATTTGTAGAGGCAGAAGGGAGGGAGGAAGAAGAAGAGGCTTATGAGAGCAACCGGAGGTGCCACTATGTCCATTATCTTGTTAATCACCGCCATTATTTCTTCTCCTTCCTACTAATCCACTAACGAACGACGATGCATGTCTGAGAGATGGGGGTGGGTGGTGGGGGTTATAGTGAGGCCATGGAGACACGAAACCACTAGAATTACACGTGTGGCTTATATATTTAAGTAACATATATACGAGTTGGCAGGTGGCAGCATTTTATGAGTTATGACTGTAGGTGTGTTTTCGGTTAAATCCAAATAAAATAGAAAACCTCACCGTAGTTGCGTAGTATCAAAAGAATTATTATCAATACACAGAATTATATTAAGATTTAGTAATTTTTATAGTAAAGAAAAATATTATAATTAATTTTTTGAAAGCTGATAATAGTATTCGCACTCAAGTACCTACAAAATATTATAACTACTATAACTACGTATCTAGAGGGCCGCAAAAACTCCAGAATTGAATTTTTTTTTTTCTAAAATATTTATATATATACACGGAAGTATTTATAACTATGCACAGAAGTATTTATACCTATGAGATGAATAATTTTGATGTAAAATAATTGTCTCTCCAACCAAATTTCTCAAACGTATCCGCACTATAAATACATGTGGAGGACCACTCAAACTACATAGGGGGGCCATACACGTTTTTAGATGTGATTTTTTTTCTCCGTTCAATCTCGTCTATATTTCTAACGATATGTGAGGAATTTTGTGAATCTAAAACCATGAATGTTTTCAACGCAAATTTTTTCTTTCAAATGAGATCTATGATGATGTATTTTTGGGCTCGTCAGCATACAAATATTTATAACTCGTCGTGCAAGTATTTATATCTATACTTGCAAGTATTTTTCACATATGATACTGGATGACGTCTGAAAGTATTAATATCAAGTATTGAAAATATTTATACCTACACACTGAAGTATTTATACCTATGAGATCAATTATTTTTGTTAGAGGACGATTGATGCAGGGATGATTGGAGAAGGTTAATGCAGGGATACGGAGTCCCCACTACTTCATTAGAGAGAGGTTTACGCATGGACGATTGGGAGACTGAAAAAGGAGTGATAATAACAAGTTACGCATCAAAGTATTAATATCTTATTTTTCAAGTATTAATATATTATCTTCTAAGTATTTATATCTATGAAAATTGACACAGGTACGAGTACATGAACAGAAAAAGGAAACCATATAATTAGTGGGGACCATAGTACACTATTCCTCTTATGTTGTTGCGGGAATTTTGAGGGTACTGAAGTGCGGAGACTAATAATTATTCTAACTTTTTATATGCTCAAAAAATTATATTTTTTTTCAGTCGTTTGATATAATTAGTCTAAGTTTTTTAAACTGAATCGAACTCGCGAATTAAACTGGTTTTAAAAAATAAACCAAACTGATTTATAAAAAAAACTAATCATTTAATCTGAACTATTTCAGTTAGATATAAAATAAATCAAACCGAATTTGGTGAACACTTGCTTATGAGTTATGGATCCGTATCCTCTCTACAGTATTGCAGACGATTTCTCTCACTTTACGGTTTGAGATTAAATCTCAACTGCTTTAGGATTCGGACTAGTGGTGGGGGCTGTACTATTGTGCTTTGAGATTCGTGCCAAATTATAAAATATTATTGAACATTTAGCTTTAAAATAACGGTCCGGGTCCACTAATTATAAAATAATCCCTTTTGAGAGTAATAGAGAGGATGTGAATTCATGAGTTATGAGGGGTACTTGACCAAGAAATTTTGTTACCTTGATGTGCCTGCCTGGTTACAGAGAACCCGGGCATTTCTACATTGTTGTCGCTCACTCAATTTCTATTATTGTTAATCTTTTCAGTTTATTTCGATTACTTTATGGTGATGCTGACTCACATCAATACTTTTTATTTATTCGTTCGTTATTTTTAAAAATATTATTGAAATTAAAAAAATATATATTATAAGAGTAGAATTAAAATGTCTTATTGATTTTGGTTTTGTGCTCTATCATGCTCCAATATCGTTATCTCTATTTTTAAAGTATAAACAATCGATCCGAACCTCTCAATATGATCTTCATATTAAAATGTGCTTGGACACAAAATTTTATTGTTTTTAATTTTTTTGCTATTTTTTAAGATAGGTACACAATCACTGTTTTTGGAAGAATCTTGACCATTCAAAAATAATGATTTTTTATCTCAACAATTAGTAAAAAAATTATAAAAATTATAAATTTAGTATTCAAGTACATTTTAGTATAAAGATCATGTTGAACGGTTCGAATTATTTAGACTTTGAAAATAGATATAATGATGTTGAAGCATGATGAGGTACAAAACCAATAGGATATTTAATCCTACTCATATTATTATTACATAAAGCATCTATATTATATCTGGACTAATTTGAACGTTTAGCATACTGTCAAATACCTTAAGATTTTATTATTTTAATATTCACATTCTTGCTTTGGATAGATAACTAATTAAATCTTTAAATCAATTAAATTATTTGATATACAAGTATCTAATTAATTGACTGTGTGGGGCTCATGGGTCCATCTATATGAATCTTATAAAGAATATTAAGTAAATGTACTATAAAACAATATATTTTAAATCTACCACTGTAAATAATAACAACTGTATTCTTTTCACAAAAATAAATAAACCGGAAAATCAGACTTGATCATGTGTTCAAAAGTACCATGACATAATGTATTACGATTTATGAAATAATATAAGAATACTTCATTCATTAATTAGTTGGTCTCTGTATTAATAAAGAATTTGTTTAATTCAAGTATCAAATTATTTTATTTTAAATATTTTGAGGAAAAATAAGGATTATATCCGTATTTGATTAACGTGAAGAGTTACAAGGATTTTGTAGCAAATTTGAAAAGAAGAAAGTTGCTCAAAACATTTGAGCTAAACCCAGGAAACTAAAACACAAAAAGGTGAACATTTTTAATTTAAATATGTTACGAAATTATATATTTTTCATCAAAATTTGACCTCTCCTATGATAAAATTTTAGTTTCCGTCTCTGTAGTACTCGAGTACATGCATGGTCCTCAAACTGACATAAATTTAATGTTATTGAATTCAACGAATCTAAAATGATAAATCCAATTCATCTATAAGTTTATCGGTCGTTCTATTTACGACGTTACGTGTTGAACTTCTCTCAAATTGACCTATCGGAGAACGGAGAACAGAAGGTAAGCTCAATATTTATCGGGTATTGTCTTAGTTCTTACTTCTTACGATGTAAATCGAACCATTTAATATTGATCTTCATTGTGTCTTTGTTTTATTTGTTCCTTGAATATTTGCTCCTGTAATTTTGGCACTATTGTAATTTTTTTTCTGATCTTGTGTACGTGATTGTTCTTTATTTAGTTATTTATTCATTTATTAGTATTATTATTATTATTTATTATGATGCAATAATCATTGTGAATCAGTAGTTCAGTACTAGTATGTGTGGTTGATCTTGATGTGACGATTTTATCTGGTCATATTATACAAGTAGTATTTGTCGGCTTTAAATTTATAAAAGATGGTCATCAGATTGATTATAAGATATTTCTGAGGCGTTTGAAAAACTATCACATAAATATCAATATTACAAATAAAATCCAACATTTTGTCCATATATTACTGATATTTAATCACCTGTTAACAATCTTAGCTACAGGAACTGTCTAGCTAGAGCCGCAGAGGATCCTGGAAAACCCTTTCAAACCCCAAAAGAGCCAACCCTATATATATACACCATTCGCCACGCACGGAGCTTGGAGGCACCTTTTATGCGCCTCCTCTCTAATGAAGCATCACGGCCACTAATAAATCCTACCTAATTAGTATGTACAAAATCATGTATGTGTAGTGCAGCTAACACACGACAACAAGTTAGAACTTAGGAGGCACAATCAAAGAAGAACACAATGATTGACCAGGATCCGATCATGCCGGTCGACTCGGAGGACCGTGCAATGGAACTCCGGCCTCTCTCCTTTGCAGTACCGCACATGCGCGCCTTCCACTTGGCCTGGCTATCTCTCTTCTCATGCTTCTTCTCTGCTTTCTCGGTTCCGCCACTCCTTCCTGTGCTAGGCGCAAATCCATCAACTGGTGTAACATCTGGTGTTGTCTCTTTGTCAGCTACTTTCCTCGTTCGCCTTGTCATGGGCCCCCTCTGTGATCTTCTCGGGCCGCGGCTTTCAACCACAATACTATCACTGGTCACAGGTGTGATGTCGATCGTGTTAGCTTTACTTGGTGCTTCTGCCTCTCACAACGGATTGATCCTTCTTCGGTTCATGTCTGGTTTGTCGCTCGGCACCTTTGTGGCCAACCAGTACTGGATGTCGTCCATGTTTTCTCCTTCTGTTGTCGGCCTTGCTAACGCAGTTGCTTCCGGCTGGGCCAATATGGGCACAGGTCGTCATGCCCCTTGCTTACTCATTCCTCCTCCATATTGGAGGTTTGTTAAGTGTATATAATTAAATATATATTTTGCATGGAAACAATTTATAAACCATTTCATTCTTTAACGTTTATATATCTTTTTGTGTAGTGATGGATAGCATGGCTGGATATCCTTTGGTTCTGACGCGAGAAAGAAATTTGGGGAGAACAAAAGTTAGCAAATTATGTACAGATACGGGTATAAATCCAATTCGATTATCCAACCCGCTAATCAAAAGATCTATCTAACAATTAAAATCGTGTGGTGTGTAGAAAAGAAAGAAAAAAAGGGCAATTTTGTCTTTTATTTTTTAATCAAAGTTTAATCAATTATTTTTATAATTTAATTAGAGATAATTTAGAATTGATTAAGTGATGAGTAAATAAGAAACTATTGTTAGAGTTAAAGAATAAATAACATCAATTTAAGAAGTAGATAAGAAATTGGAGATGTCTTGAAGGATATGTAGAAAATTATTCCTTAAAAATATTATTCCAATTAAAAAGTAATTAAAATTTTATATATTTTCTCAATTATTTACATGTTTGGAATCAACTATATAAAAATATTTCGGTGCTGTTGTCCTGTTTATATTGATCATTCAACAGTTCACACTAGTTTTGGACACAATTGATTGAGTTATAGAATATAAAATCTAAATTTATTAGAAAATTCAAAGGGACATGCGCCTTCTCAGTATTTCAGAAAATTAAATATATGGAAGAATGACCTCTTTGATATAAACGCACCAAAAAGATGATATACAATGAACATAGGAGATAAAACCGTCTTTGGAGAGCCACTCGTATTCATCTTTGAGTGAGTCTATGGTACTATGTATAGCATGAATTGGTCCGTACTACGGATCAATATTTTTGTTTTCAAAAGATCTATCTAACAATTTTATATTGTTTAGAATTTTTTTACTATTTTTTTAGATAGGTAGAAAATGACTATTTTTTTATGGTCCAAAATTTTCAGATCAAGTGATTTTCTATCTATTTTAAAATATAGTAAAAAAATTCGAAAAAATATAAAATTTAGTTTGTAAGTACATATTGATGTGAGTATCACGTTGAACGGTTCATATCAACCATTAGAATTTTCAAAATAAAAATATGACTCCGTAGTACGGACTAATTCGTGCTATGTATAGTACCATAGACTCACAGGAGAAGCCCATAATAAAAAAATTATACTTGCATTTTTCTCTGTTCTATAGTATAAAACCTCTCTCTTTCGTTTATATTCATCCATGTCAATCTCCATACAAAATTCTGATAAAACACTAAGAACCACAAGATGCGTAAGAAGTGACGAGGACACATATGTTTAACATTTCGGCATTGGTAAATTTCAAGAATCAACTAATTTTGATGTCGGTGGGCAGTATTGGAGTATCCGGTACTACTCAGATAGTTGTGATATATGTACATAATGACCATATTTCGGTCCTTCTTTACCTTACTTTTGTTGTGGGCAAGTTCAAATTTCGGTATTGGTCGCTTATCCATCTGATGGTATGAAGACCCTTAATGCCCATTAGCATTTCGAATTTATCTTTTCATCAAACTTGAATTAGCATAATTTTTTTTTTCTGTTTGTCTGAAAATAAGAATATAAAAGGAAGAACATTTTGCAGATGCATTCTTTTTAAATCTATGGGAATGAGATCGATCCAGAAATTAGAAAAATTAATTAGTTCTAAAGGGACCTGTTTTAAAGGCAAATCAGCTACCCTCATTCAATTAATAATGAAAAAAAAGAAGCGAATCTCATGATACTAATTGATCGATCCCGACAAATTTCAACACTTGCGCGTGCTGAAACAATGGCGAATCATTAACTACATTGACAGAAAACGAATTGCATCAAATTTCTTTGATCACATAATATAAACTGCCTCTTTATTTGAAAGATTTTCAAGTCATTGCATGCTTGCTAAAGTGAGAATGCGAATTTTCGTTCGAGGTTTGATGTTGTTTGATTGATGGCTTTCAGTGAATTGGACAAGGCTTGTGAACATTTAGTTACTAGTGTGAATATTTTTCCAATTTTCCGGGTCAATTTTACCAACATAATATATGTTACATTGATTGATGTTAATTAAGATTGTAATTATGTGGATGCTAAGTTGAGCTCAAATATGCACGCTTGCATATGCATAATTTACAAATATTAACTTTAACTACTTACATTTTATCTGAATTAGGAGTGTCAATAGATTGATCAACATTATTTAATTATTTTAATAGATTGATTAACATTATTTAATTATTTTTAAGTTTTATCTTGATAAAACATGAATTGATTCAATTCAGATTATACAACACTATAATAAAAATTCAATTTATTTTATAATTTTCTTTTACATTCCATAAACCTCCAATTATGTTATTATTGGGTTTGAGAAAAAAAAGATGAAGAATGAATTTTGTTGATTTGTTCTGATTTTACAGTCAATTTCAAGGCCTATTATAGGCTGAGAATATTATAGTTGTTAGCTATTTTCCTAAACTACAATATTCTAGATTTGTCTAATTTCAGAAAAATTATGGTCAGTGCTAAATTAAGCATGACAGCTAATTCATGATGCTAGCATAATTTCTTTCCTAAACGGTCAATGATGATTTTCTGAGACCTAAACTCTATTTCTCAACAGTTATCTTTATTTTCCTCTTCGTATACTTTTATATCTGTTTTAATCTCTATTTTTTTTTATAAAAGTTTGAAAAAAAAATAATTGTGGTTTATTATTGTTTCTCTTAATTTCTTCAGAATAGTTTGAACTTCAATATTTTTAGGTTCTTTCAATATCTTATGTTTAACTAGCAGCATCTTAGAGAACTCTTTGTTCGTCTTAAATTCAATTATAACGAAGCAGATAAAGAGGATTATGTTAAGACAGCTACCGTATATAAATTAAACAAAATGCATTTTCACTATACAAAGTCATGCAAGTTCTATTGACATGTAACCAATCGCATGAGGCCATTTATGGATTTGCATTTTGCTCAGACGAAGTCATGCAAGTTGTATTGGATCTCGATTACCATATGCATGAGATGGTTCAGATTTAATACAAAAAGAAACCCTTGACCATTTATAGATTTTTTTTCTGAAGCGTAATATTTCCGATTTTTTTATTAATATCCAAAGTTTAATACAAATTATTAATTATACCCAGAACTCAACTCAATATCGATATATACCCAAGCCGGCCATTTTCTGACCGGCCAAGTACCCTCCCTAAGCCGGCCAGAAAATGGCCGGCTATGTACCTTTTTTTTTTTTTTTTTTTTTAAACAGCATTATTTTTGTTTTAGATGATTTCTATTAGAGTCAAATATTTCATTTCTAAGTTTCGTACAAAATAATAAAGTACACACAAATTGCAAATAGAGTCCACACAATTTTTACAACATGCATATAAATCACCTATTACTACCACGTCTAAATCCCCGAAGTAAACCACTTGCGAAAGATGACCTACGAGATGGCCTAGCAGGTGGCTCTGGTTGCTCACTAGATGGCCCGGCCTGGGCTCCAGATGGCGCTGCTTGGCTTGTAGATGGGCCGGCCTGGGCTTCAGATGGCCCTGCTTGGCTTGTAGATGCCCTTGTTGTGCGTCTAGTAGTGGACCTCCTCGGTTGGGCAGATGGCTGCCCTTGCACCCCAACCGCCTCTCCTCCTATGTCAACCGCCTCTCCCATTGCTTCGGCATACATAGCAGCTGCATCTAAACGGCTCGTAGCTGTGCTACGCCGTGACCCTCCGGACCCACTTCCCGATGCCATTACTCGCTCATTTTCTGCCGCATTTGCTGCGTTTCTTGCCTCTGCATTTGCATGTGTTACTTAGTAAATTGGTATAAATTGAAAAGAAAAATAATTTTGGATGAATGTTACATACCTCTTCGTTGCCTATCGGAAGTGGAACGGCGAGGCTGATGCCCCTTTCGTCTACCTTCCATTTCATCCATCGTCATTACACGACGGGTGTGTTTTCGCCTCCCCTTCGTAATCCAACCTCTACTCGGAAGGATTCTGTCTTCAACACAAGGAGGCCAGTCTCCCATATTGCCAATTGGATTGAACACATGGTTCCAAGTACTCACAAGATAGGGTGTTTTATACCAGTCTGCAACAAAGTCGTCCTCTTGCCAGTTTCGGTCACGGCAAACGGCTAAGACATGAGCGCACGGAATAGAAGTTAATTGGATACCTCTGCAAGTGCATTCCATTTGTCTGTCGGGACCGCGCGTCACAATATACATGAACTCCCTGTGAGTGGGTTCCATGTTGCCCATGTCGCTACGGGTGCAAGGAACGTACTCATTTGGGGATGAAACTTGGTACTGACCTTGGCCCTGCGTGTAACGCACCAATTTCATTTTTTCAGCTTTCCCCCAACGTTTTTTGATCTTCTGCAAAACCCGGTCAGAAAGAACCTGTCCCCTGTCTTGTAATTCCATTGCTCGCTGACGCCGCTCAACAAACCATCTGTTGCACGTGTAGAACGTATCCTCCACTACGGCACAAACAGGCAATCTACGACTCGTTCGGAAGACATTGTTGAGCGACTCGGAGCCGTTTGTTGTCATGATACCAAACCGGTATCCTCCGTCACAGGTTTGGAAAATCTTCTCATAATTGGACGGCTCCATCGCATCATTAGGACGTACTTTGCCCACCTTCTTTAAATATGCATTGCACTTCGGATTTCGCTGCACAAAAACAAAGGGGTGTTATTCCATTTTCATAAAATTCTTATACGATAATTAAACGAAATGTTATAAGTTATACATACATGAGCAAACTCTTGGAACATCTCTTGTAATCTTCTCGGCTTCTTCCTCTTTGCTCCTTCCCTGAACCTCCATCCGTACCATCTGTCTCCACAGTTCGTGACTAAGTTGTCAGCAACATGCTGCATACAATACCTGTGCACAAAGAGCTCGGGAGGCCATCCGTATTCAGCTGTCAGTGCAGCTTTGATCCCCTTGTGCTGGTCCGATATGACACATACAAATTTACACGGGCCGAGCACTTCATTTCTCAACCACTGCAAAAAAAAAACCCCAATTCTCAGTATCCTCCTGACGTACAATTGCAAATGCAATAGGCAACAATTGGTTCTCGGCATCTTAGCCGCAAGCTATCAAAATCCTCCCCTCGTATCGCCCAGACAAGAAGCAGGCATCGATGCTGATCACTGGTCTCAAGTACTGGAACGCCGCAATGCATGGACCAAACGCCCAGGCTACGGCTTCGAACTGGGCAACACCTGGCATGATTAGTCCTGTTTCCTTATTCCGTACCGGGCTGGTCAGAAATTGGTGGGTCGAGCCGGGATTGTTGGCGCAAATTGCAAGCAACAGTGGTCTCAGCAAGCTGTAAGAAGCCTCCCAACTCCCAAATTGTCGGGCTATTGCCAGCTCACGGCCCCTCCACAGTCGGTTGTATTTAGGTGTCACATTGTCGTACACAGACAAAACAATGTCTGCCACCGTCTGGATGCTCATACACGGGTCCTTTTTAATGGCGTTCTCAATGACATCGGCAATGAGTGCTGCCGTCAGACATTCGTGGTCGACCCTCGTATGCTCAGTCCTACATGTGTGAGGCCTGTCCTGCTTAGTTATAACCCATGCGTCTCCACATCCCGTCGGCTTTGCCCTAAGCTCGTAACGGCAATTCTTGTCCTTGCACAACAGAGTAACCCGATCCCTGTCACTTTTCCAAGATCTGAACTCCTGATTCTTCTTTATATGGTGCTCTCTGACCTTCTTATTAGGTCTTCTTTGGTTTTAAAATATAGGTTTGCACACAGCTCACCTTTGTACTCAATCCGTTGCCCATAATAACCAATATCTGCCTCTCTAAACTCAGAAACATCATTGAGGTCTGGGAACGGGTGCGTATCAGTCCGGCCACTAAGCGGCCACCCCTCATCAGCATGCCTTTCAGCTGTTTCAGCCCGCCCGTCTTCATCCACACCTTCCATGTGATCTGAATCCCCCCACATGTCTCCCTCAAATTCATCCCCGCTCCCCAGATTGTCCTCCGGTATTTCATTAATATCTTCAAAGTCCGGGCAGCTTGCATCGTCTACTGGTGCAGGTATGGGGTAAGGTGATACTGGAGGTAACGGTAAAGGAGTGGCATTTACGGATCTAGGTGGGGTTGAAACTGAGTGTCTTGGTCTGCCTCGATTGTGTCTAGGTGGGGATGCAACTGAGTGTCTTCGTTGAGGTGCTGGTGGAGTGACGTAGTTGTAGGGTTCTGGGTCAGGTTCGGTGAGTGGTAAGGTGGAGTCACGTCTGTAAGTTTCTGGTTGTGGGGTATAATGTGGTGCCGCTGATCCAGAGCCCGAACTTCCAACCCCAGGCTCTACCGGAACTCTTATAACAAATATTTCTATTAGAAAATTACCTTGGGACCTCAAATAACCGAACATGCCTCTCCACGTACTCTCGTCTACCAGTTTCGCAACAATCCATTTTCCGTTGGAGGGATGGCAATATCGGGTTGCCAATTCTAGGTCGCACCTTTCTGGGTTGTAACCGGTGTGTGTGTAAACTATGGATTTGAGGTCCAAAAGTGAGATGTCATCTGGAATCATCAATGAATGAGCTGCATCTTTGTTGTAGTACGCCCCTTGTGCACTATTAAGCATCTTCCCACCATAGTGTAATGAAATAAAGGCCATGGTAAACAAACTACATTTTAGAAAATGGTAAACAATTGTCAGATTACTAAATGGTAAATAATTGTCAAGTAACTAAATAATAAACAATTGACTGGTAAACAATTAAGTAAATAGTAAAAAATTAAGTAAATAGTAAGCAATTAAGTAAATGGTAAGCAATTAAGTAAATGGTAAGCAATTAAGTAAATGGTAAGCAATTAAGTAAATGGTAAGCAATTAAGTAAATGGTAAGCAATTAAGTAAATGGTAAGCAATTAAGTAAATGGTAAGCAATTAAGTAAATGGTAAGCAATTAAGTAAATGGTAAGCAATTAAGTAAATGGTAAGCAACTAAGTAAATAGTAAGCAACTAAGTAAATAGTAAGCAACTAAGTAAATAGTAAACAACTAAGTAAATAGTAAACAACTAAGTAAATAGTAAGCAACTAAGTAAATGCTAAGCAATTAAGTAAATGGTAAGCAATTAAGTAAATGGTAAGCAATTAAGTAAATGGTAAGCAATTAAGTAAATGGTAAGCAATTAAGTAAATGGTAAGCAATTAAGTAAATGGTAAACAACTAAGTAAATAGTAAGCAACTAAGTAAATAGTAAACAACTAAGTAAATGGTAAGCAATTAACTAAATAGTAAACAATTAAATAAATAGTAACAATTAAGTAAATGGTAAACAATTAACTAAATAGTAAACAATTAACTAAATAGTAAACAATTAACTAAATAGTAAACAATTAACTAATTAATTAATCTATAAATAAAAAATAATAATAAATTAAAAATTAAAAAAAATTAAAAAAAAATTATAAAAAATTATAAAAAAAAAAAAAAAAAAGAATTACCTCAACAGTAGAGGAGCTGCCGCGGATTTGAGTGAAGAATGCAGCTGCCTCGGTGCTCTTTTATAGAGTTTTTGGGGAAAAAAAAAAAAAAAAAAAGGTACATAGCCGGCCATTTTCTGGCCGGCTTAGGGAGGGTACTTGGCCGGCCAGAAAATGGCCGGCTTGGGTATATATCGATATTGAGTTGAGTTCTGGGTATAATTAATAATTTGTATTAAACTTTGGATATTAATAAAAATGTCGGGTAATATTTGGTAGCAAAAGAAACAGTTGGTGTCGCGTACCAACACTGGCGGACCCAAGAAGGATCAGAGCAGGTAAGTGTCTATTTCTGAATTTAAATTTTTTTTAAATTCAATAATATTTTACACTTGTGTCTATTTCTGAATAATGTCTACCCCTAGATTTAATTCACGGCTTAGTAGAAGAAAATTGTGTGGAAAAGAAAATCAGTAATGACTGATTCACATAAAAGCAAGACAGAAAAAAAAACGTAATCCGATTTATTACTCTACTTAGAAGAATCATTGATTTGTTTGGAGAAAAAAGAGATCCGCTACTAAGGATATAAATATATACTGTGTCATAACTAATCACGCCGTAATTTGAATTACGCATCGTGTCGTGATCAAATTTGGAAGGATAGTCATGGCACGTGAATGGTCACAACATGTTAATCACATCGTGACTACACGTGACGTGTCCAAACGTAACCGGTTACATTTGTCACGTTTAACTATTTTTTCCATAATTTAGATTAGTTTATTTAAGATTCAATATTCGATTAAGATCTAACGGTCCTAATTACACGTAACCATGTGTCATATCATGACCAAATTTTGTGTGACGTACCTTGTCGTGTCAAATTTTCAAAAGATAATCACAACACATAACCGGCACACGTGTCATGATGGAACCGTATCGTGCCGTGACTTTTTTAAATCCCTATCCACTACTCCGCTCTGATTTGTAGGAGAAAAAAAAATTATACTCTTATCAATATTTTATGCCTATCCTGACCAACAAAATACTGAATCCGCCCCCAAGTCGCAACAGATGCAACCACTGCTGCGCTAGATTCGAGTCCTAGATAAAGCAACATATATGAATTGCATCGAATAATAACATTGAATAAATTTACATTTGCCGGAACAAAGTAATTGATTGCTAATGAAAAACAAACTTGCTTTGTACATGCCCATATTTACAAGCAAAGTAATGAAAAACCCCAGCCACAACCCTCCCTCTATGACGGTTTAAAATACATGCAGATGGGTGGATCAATCCTAAAAATTGAGAGAATTGCTGATGGCACAGTCCATATCCCATCGCCACAGATCAAACCCGATGCAACTGCACCGGCATACTCATCCGCCTCCTTTTTATTTAGCTTCTCCCACACAAACAAGATCGCGGTCCCAACAAACATGTCAATGGCAAAATATGCACCAATATAAAATGGCACAGCCATCGCCATAGGTATTGGGATGTATGCTGAGACGCTTTTTGGAGTCGCATCCCTCAAAAGATTGATTAAGAGGGCTGCCACAAAAAACACACAACAAATCTCCAAACAGTGCTGTGGAAGCGCAGAGAACCCCTCAACACCCAAAATCGCCATTTCACGGTAGATAACCGCATATGGGGCTTTGTAAACTCCATCAGGTGCCCCAATATCAAAAGCAGTCCAGTATAGCCAAAATGTAAGAGGAGCAATTATGCAGCCTAGTGCAGTGCCAATAAGTTGAGACACGAACATGGACCGTGGTGATGATAAGGTCAAGTAGCCGGTTTTAAAATCCTGCATTTAGGACATTCATCCAATTTGGTCAATCAGCCTGATTTACAAGACCACTAGTTTACCTAAAAATCATTTGCTTCACTACTTCACCAAGTAGAGTCAAAAGTTTGGTTTGCCACTTTAAATTTAGATTGAAACGAATTGATTACATCCATACCTGCATAAGATCGGCAGCAGTAGAGACAATCGACATCATGACACCACATGCTGCTAGGCCAGCAATGACTCCACCTTTAGAACCAACCAAAGAGGCAAAAACAAAGAGCCCAATCTTACCATAGGTGGAGGCAAGAGACCAGTCGGTGAGGCCAGTGCCATACGAGTTGCAGAAGGCCAATGCAGGTGCAATTACATAGGAGACGAGAACAAGGTACCACTTCACTTGGGGAAATATGGAAGGGATGGTGGCTGTAGAGATTGCAGCTAATGTAACATAGCCGGCCGCCGCAACCCATGACGGAATGGAATCCTTCACGAATGTTGAGTTGCGTAGGTTCTCTTCTATTAGTAGCTTCGATGATTCTTCAGCTGTCACATAATAATAAGAGATGTAAATATGTGGTGTTTCTTTTATTGAGCCTTATTATAAACTCTCAAATTTCAACCCCTATTGATTATTGTAATAATAAGCAAGTCGTATAAAACTAAAAGTAACTTTTTTGTACAAATCACAGCCTATACGTAAAGAGAATCCAAAGACTGTATTGTTATTCAGTGCATTATGGTGCTAGGAGTGACCGGCACAATACAAAATTAGCTCCTTAAAATGCACTAAGCCTCAATCATACTCAATTTATTTCTAAATTTACACAATCAAGCAATGGAGAATAATTTTCTAATTAGACAAGACATAAGAAAAGCAATGAAAGAATGCATTGACCACCAGACATATATGATATAACTAAAAATCCAGATAACCTACTTTGGGGGATGGTTACATCAGGAACAAAGCCTTGCTTTGAGCGTGCATTGTATATTTCCCTCGTGGTGATAAGAATTATCTTGATCAAATTGTACAGCCCATCCCCTAGTATAAGAGATATTGCCACGAACACCTGCGTACATGCACAAAAATTTGGTAAACCAACCATATTACATATAGGCTCATCCTAATTATACCCATATCATGAAGGTTATAAAAACAGTAAATTCACTTTATTCATGTTATAGTAACACGAAAAAGTGGTCATAACAAGTTCAAACATTTTGCAAAAAAATGCAAACTAGAAAACAAATTATGTGTTTCAGAAAATAATCAATATATTTACCTTATAGCCATAGAGACCCTTAAAATCGTTGCTTTCTAGGTTTTCAGGGTACCAATCACCGGCTTTCGTAGAAATATAAGGCCAGAGGATGCCCCATGATATGATTGCTCCTAAGAGAACAGAGCAGTTTACAATATGTGGGCATATTAGACCACACCCTATATATGTCGGGCTAAAGTCAAAGTAAAACCTACAAAAGAAAAGAGACCAAATGTAAGGTACATTTTAATATAGAAAAAGAGACATGGAACATAAACTATGCAATGATTGCAGTAACAAGTCTTGAGGCTATCTCCGTAAGGTCGAGCAATAGTTTTTACCAAATATTTTGTATCACATCTTCATAGTTCAATGTTGTCAGTTGCAGTGTGAACTTCAGTTGGGGTTGGTTTTGGCTAGACTTCGGTTAAATGAAACTTAAATAAGGATTAACTAGTAAAATGAGATTACGTGGAGGCTAATGTTGGCTAAGAACTAAAGATTGATCATAAATTGTAATTGTATGCATACCTTTGTTTTACGGAGATCAATTGGAGTATGATTTTAGCTAAACTAAGGTTAATTGCGACTAACTTGAGGATCAATTCAACAACTTAGAACTTAATTATAGAAAATTTAGAATGGACCAACACAAAAGGTTAAATTGAAGTCCTCTGGGGGGATGGTAGGCACAATCAAGACTTGTGCAATCATGCAAATACTATTAAAAAAGGTGAACTCAATTGACTACAAAAATTATATACTAACCACAAATGGTGAACTAACATTTAACTGACCAAAAAAAGGGGAACTAAAATTTACATCTGGTTTTTTACCTTTAAGAGTGGATTTAATTTCCTTTTTTTTAATGGTGATTGCTTAATTCTGCGAAGCAATAATTCTTGAATGTTGTTTTAAACATTTTGGCTATAAAAAATAATATTTTATTACTCTAATACCTTCAACTTTTTTTATAGTGATAGTTCTTGGTTCACCATTGAAAGAAGAAGACCAAAACTAATTCAAGGCAGTAAATACAGGTCTAAGAGTTTACGTGTTTTTGAAAGCAGCAAGACCAAGAGTAGGGAAATTGTCGAAGCCGCAAGAGTCACCAACACCACTGAAAAACCACTTGAAGCAACTCCATATAAAACTTATGCTCAAGTACTTCCCAAGGGACTGCACTTGCTTTCTACAATCCAAGTAAAATTGAGACAAATTGTAATTATTTTGTCAATCAACTGAAATTTATGAAATATACTGTTCACTGAACAGACTTTAACCAGGGTTTTATTCGAATATGGGACAATTTCAGTAGCACAATAATATGCATGATATCTCTTGTTTTCCAAGGATGACAAAACTTTGAGCATTTGCAGAGAAACAGGTGAAGTTCATCCAAATTCCGAAAGTATACTGCTAATTGGCCTGTTCAGTTATGAACCCTCACACTACTATAGTACTATCACTAGTTCCCGCCTTGCTCTTGATTCAGTTCAACAAGTAAAAAAAATATAACGCATGTAGTCTGAAAAAAATATATACATACCCAGCAAGCTCAGCTCCAGTATTAGTATGGAAACTATTTATTAGGAGAGCAGTAGCCGTCCCGCTTGGATACGTCAACTTATAATCAATCACCATTACCTAGGAAACAAATTAGAATTGAGTGACAATTTGATTTCAGAATTCTGAACAATGAAATATCACCATCATATGCTTTGTTTGGCCATCATCAAGCTTTTTGTGAGCTTAACTCCAAAACCTATCAAATTGACTTCAAACGATGAATTCAAACTGTTAAAACCGATCTACTTCACGAGTGATACGTTTGCATATCAAATTTATAATTTTTTTACTTAATTTAGTATAAAGTCAAGCGGTAAAATAATGATAGAAAATGAACGCGATAAAATTAACTTATAAACCTTCTCTTTTTGACCGCTTGACTTTATACTAAATTAAATAGAAAATTTAAAAATTTGATATATAAACACATCACTCATGAAGTAGATTGGTTTCAATGGTTTGGATTCCTTGTTTGAAGTCATTTCGATAGGTTTTGGAGTTGAGCTCACCAAAATCCAAAGGACTTGGTGAGCTTAGGAGCACCCTAATTCTGCTCGAAAATTAAATCTCACATCAAACATCAAAAAATAATCAAAATGTGCAACAGAGTACCTTGCGAAGTGCAACCAGACTGAAAAGGCCCAAAAAACTAACGACAAACATGAAACCGATCATCCAGCCCAGAGAAGGATTTTTCACATCTTCAGCACGGTTACCCGGGTAATCTTTTCCAATCAACTCATATGTTCTCTGATCCATTGATAGCATGTAGGAACCAAACCCACCTAGATGAAATAAAGATATGTTCGTCGATTATTAATTAACAATAAATGTAGAATTACATTAATGGTTTAAATCCCCTCATTTCTGTTTTTGTTCCCAACTTCCCATCAGCTCAATTTTCTTATTTAAAGTAAACTGGAAAAAGTTTGCAGTCATATCTTACAAAAAGTTCATTAATCTGTAAGCCCTTCCAACAAGAAGCTGCCAACTTTCTTTAATAAACTATACAAGTAAACAATTGAAGAGATGCCGAATTCAAAAAGTCAAAACTTAGGTGAGGAGCAAAAGGTCAAAGCTTAAAATCTGCAACATGAAGCAGGAAAAATAAAATTTTGTATCTAAACTCAACAAGATGCGATTTCAATGCACTTAATATAAATTTTCAATTTTAATTTAGCAGAGGAGTTAACTCCAAATTCGAAGTATTTAACGCAAATTATGTTCTTCGAAGGAAGAAGCCAATTAAAAACCCAAAGAGGGAAAAAAAAAACTAAATCAAACAATACTAAACGAGATTTAGAGAACCAATCAATTACCACTGAAAGCAAGGCCATAGCATGCAACCACACAGGTCTGGATTACAGTATTTTCCTGCTTCGTGAAAGGTTTCGTAACAAACCCAAATTTCTCCAACAATCCCGTCCAGCTCTTGACGAGAAAGAACCCAAGCAATCCGGCGGCCACATTAAGCGAAGGGATAACGCCTACTGTTAGGTTAAGCTTGTGCGTAATGATACAAAAAAGGGAGCCCAGCAATGCGCTAACGATTATGCCCCGTAGAGTGATCTGGTCCCTCCACGGTGGGATCGACTCCTCCAGCTGGGGCTTCGCCGGAGATGGACCCACCAGTGGCTCCGTGATCTCGTTTGGGGAAGAAACCTCGGTTCCCATTTTCGTTGAGTTAGGTGTAAGAGTTGTGAGTAAAGAGGGAGGCAAGGGGAGGAAGGACGGAGCTTTTATCTAATTGCGATGTTCTGGAGCGAAAAGATACATTGTTTATTATACAGGTAACAAGACCAGGTCTACAAAGGGCAAACTGGTTCGTCCAACTAAATTTGTCGGGGGGGGGGGGTGGGGGCGGGGCAGTTGTTAGCTGAGACATTTCTCAATGGAGAATTCACAAATGACTAATGAGAGATCCTAATTTTCAAAAAGACTAACGAGAGATCCCTCTGAAAAATTGGAATACTATTATAAATAAATTAAGTTATAAATGTTCATTTGAAAATCTTCATTAATTATGTCAAAATTTCTTTTTAAAGATTTAAGTTTTATCTCTTTTCATTTATTAATACAATTAATTTATAATAACTTGTTGTTTATATTTTCTACCTATAAATAGATGATGATTGTAAGCTTGTATTAGACAAAAATATATGAATAAAAGATAGTTATATTTATACATTCTCAATATCTTGTTTACTTTTTTTTTCTTTAATTTACAATACGTTATCATCATGACTTGCTCGGAAGAAGTTGCAAAATTATTCTGTAAGTAATTTGTATGATCGATTATTACATCTTTCATTAATGTTATGGATGTTCATTTGAAATTCTTCACTAATTGCATCAAAACTTCTCCTAAAAAATTTAAATTTTATCTCTTCTCATTTATCAATACAATTAATTTATAATGACTTGTTATTTACATTTTCTATTTATAAATAAAAAATTGTAAACTTGTATTAGACAAATCCAAAAAGCAGATAACCATCTTTATACAATCTCAACATTTTATTTACTTTTCTTTTCTTTAATTTACAACAAATACAATTTATTTCTAAATTCAATACTTTGATCCATATTTTTTAGAAAGCGCGGTAAAACACGTGGCACAGTAAATAATACAGACGGAAGAATTATGAATTCAGATCCAGTGAAGTAACCCAATGTTTGGGTTTTAGATCGGAACTGTCTGATTCGAATCCAAGATCATCCATCACGAAGTGGAGCGCACACATTCCGATGACATAATTCAAATCTCGAGACCATCCCGAGCGACAGATTTGAATCAACGGTCTTGATCCAAAACCCAAAAATTGGGTTACTTTAGGGGATCCGGACCCAGAATTCTGCTCCTATCACGACTCACGAGGTAACGTATAATTTAGTCATGTCAGCATCCGAAAATTATTTTAGTGGATCCCGCAACGTGGACCGATCGGGGAATCAACTTGACGTTCTTTCTGGACACGCCTGGAGCACAGAGGACTCATGCTCCGCGTGTCGATGTAATACGCAACACCAAATCACTTCTTTGGGACTTGTCCGAATTCATAATATACTATTTACAGCAGTTCTCCCTGATTCTGTTATTTTTACAAATTTTGTAAAGTTAATTTTTTTTTTTTTTTGGAAACCGTTTACGTGTTAAAAAAATTTAGTTAAAATGTTATCAAACCATTTAACTTTATGGTTGGCTATGCTTTAAAAAAAATGAGTTGAAAATGTTGGTACCACTCCGGGGATCTATTTGGAGATTAAAATTGCTAAAGATTTTCATATGGTTGGCTTTAAAGGACAAAATTGTAACTAAAGATAATTCGTGGTGCAGGAGATAGAGGGCTCTACAAGTCTACAAGTTGTCCATTTTGTTAGCATTTAGAAACAATTAATATGTATTCCTTAACTATCCACTTGTGTTACAATTTTGGTCTACTTTAATTCTTAAAATCAGAAGGACCTGAATTTAAACTTGACATTTTAATTTAGAGGATTTATGGGTCTTTATTTAGTTCATATGAAAATAAAAAATCATTCGTTCAAAAGACTTGAGAGTATTCAATCGGTTGGTGGGGTGTCGAGAGTGTGGATGGACCAATTGCACAGGGTTGTTATTACCGTAAGCAGCTTTTTAAAAGATTCAATCGAATTTAAGTGAAAACGAACCTTTGTGAGCATGATTGAATTTTCTGGTCATGGGCATTCAACCAAATGAATCATATATGAAAAGGAAGAATTTTATGTATATTTTAAAAAGTTACATATTTTCTTTCTATATAATTCATAATATTATTTATACACTTTTATGTTTTACAAACTCATATTATTGTTTTTTTATTAAAACTTATTTAAATTCATAAAGTTCTCAATTTATCCTGTATTAAAAAAATAAAAAATACATAGTTTTTGTTCGAGAAATATTCAGTTTTCTAATTGATTGGGTTGTGGACAAACTTTTAATTTCTCTATATGTGACACGAAGACAATGACATTTAAGCATATGATTGTGTGTCGTAACTAGAGAAATGAATCAGTCTTTCTCATAAACTAGCCATTAAAAAATTGAAAATTTCTTTCAAACAAGTTACATCTTTTTTTTTTTACTTTGTAATAAAGCATAAAATAAAACTTTACAAATTTAAAAAAGCATTAATAGAAAGGTAATAAATTGGATAAAATTATGAGTTTTTGAAATTTAGAAGGGTAAATATGATATTATAAATTTTAAAAGGGGAAATATGTGATTTTAAAGTTTTTTTATGTTATACATGAAATTTTCCTTGAGAAGAAACCAATATATAACAAAAGGATACGGGAAAAAAACTGAATTACGAGCTAGAATAATGAAGCAGCAAGCACGCATATATGATTGTAACAAAAAATAATTAAATTATTTGACAAAAAATAATATAGCTTGGCAGTCTTAAAAACATGATCTATGGTATATGAATATAAAAATAATAAAAACATAACGAATATTTGGTGCAAGATATTTTGTTTACCAAGCGATTTATCATTTTCAACCGTCTTTATTTTAGTGTTCTTTAATAAATATCAAATGGTATTGAAATTATTTAAATTTAGGTATAGACAATAAATTAATTGCGACCACAAAAACATTAGATGAGATGGCTGTGTACACAACTATGCATACAAACTGTCAACATCTGTGAAAGTATCTCCTTTTTGGTCTCTTTCAGGTTTAATTTTCAATTATATATTTTCCCTGGTGCATTAATTTCTCATTCCTGAATCTGAATCCCTGATGTACCTATCTAAAAGAGTAACAGTAAAATAAACGGAAAAAGGAAAACACAAATTCAGACGGGCCTAAGCGAGAAATTAAAGTAGTTGATTTATCCGTTTACGTCACGCTAACACCGAAATTCGTTATTCTAACTTAACAGAAAGGTTTACATCATTATCTCTACCATTTATTATGGCATTCTTTTTGTCTGCTTATAAGATTGAGTTCCGTAAAATTCAAGGCTTCTTCAAAGGGAGCACTTAATTAATTTCAAGCTTATAATATGAACAAATTAATCATGTCTTTTTCTTGATAGCTTGGTAAAAAAGTCAGACACATTATTGAGGTGCTACTCTCTCTCTTATACATCTTCTCTTTACTCTTATTTACCTCTTATTTTTTCTATTTTATTTTCTCTGTCTTTGTTATTTTGTATTTTATAGAGCGTGTTATTCTTTGAATTTTTACCATAATTACTGTTTTACTCACTTTTTATATTGCTCTTTTTATATATTTACTATGACTTTTTTATCCTTTATTAGTTTATTACCATATTGAATCTTTTTTATATCGTATGCGGTCATGTAGTTAGTTCATTTTGAAATGCTGATTAAGCATTTTTAAAAATGCTTAATTTTACTAATTTATTATTACATTATTATGGTGATTAGTATAGATTTTAGACGTCTTTTATTTGTGATTTTATTAATACATTGGACTATTTTTAGATGTATGCCATCCTATACTCTTTTAACTTTGATCTTGTTATTTATATAATATTAAACCTTTCAGAATGTACAATCAAAAACTAGTTTAAATAATACTTCTTAAAAGTAAGTTCTATCTTACACCATACAAAATCCTAGTACGTATCTATCATAAAGGAAGTTCATTTGACACCATACAAAATGCTATCATTGAGGATATATTGTGAATAGTTATTACTGTCAAATGATGTAATTTTGTTAGTGCTCTTGCTTAAATTAACAGATTTAGAAGTCTCTCTAAAAATAATAGATTAAACCATTTAATATGCCGGGAAAATTAGGGAAATAAATTTATAGAGTTAGATGTGAATTTTATGCCAAGATACCACCGTTTTAAAAAAAATATTAATATATAAATTTAAAGCCAGTATGTATGTAGAAAGATAATGAGGGTATGGATCAGGGGCGGACCCATTAACAGAGTATGGGGTCAATTGATCTCTATTTTTTTCAATTTTTTTTTAATTTATACATGAATTTTTATGTGAGTAAAATGTTACAGGAAACTATAAAAATTGATCCCATTCAGAGCATAAAAATGTTATTCGATTGAGCCTCATTCAAATTTGACCTCCATACTTTGAAAGTCTGGCTCCGTCTCTAATATAGATGTCTTAAATTTGGTACCGGTGAATTATAACTTACCAAATGGTACTGGAAGTACGTGGAACAAACTATCATATTTGATGATTTATTTTATACTAAATTATGCAAAACAAATCAGTCAGAGAAACAGGAACCGATGAGGAGGCTTGCTAGTATTGCTTGATCACATGCACATGATTAATTAAAATTAAATGGAGATGAGTCAAAACTCAAAAGGTATTTTTTTTTTCATAACTCATTGTCTTTATTGTTGGTTAGATTTTCGAGGGGTTAGAATTGAATTTAATATATACAGTGGTGGGGGGCTAACTTCCCTCACAAATTAAAACATTCTTATTATTGCTGGCTTTTAAAAAAAGTTCAACAAAAATGTACCCATTAAAAAATGTTGGCAAGGAAATACAAGAGTGAAATTTCTGTGATCAGGAGGAATTTTTTTTTTTTTTTTGAAATCATGAGTTGGGATCAAGCTATCCAACATATATTCAAATCCATATGTATAATATAGATAATTTTTTCACTTTGTGGGTTTCAAACCCATGACCTCTCACATGGGAGCCATGTGTCTTTGCCACTAGACCGAAAGCAAGTTCTTCATGAGGAATCTATTAATCACATTTTTGTGAAATTTTAATTTGCTAGACAGATTTGGTTATGATGGAAAATGTCAAATCTATTTTGTTTACTGGCATCATTTACAAGATATTTGGAACTACATTGCAACAGTCATCAGTGCCATAAATAATTCGGAAAGAGAAAATAATTTGTGTTTTTACACAAAAACAATGGCACAACTTCAATAAAGAATACCAAATTTATAATAATACTAATTGTGGATACTACTAAATTTTGGACATGAGTTTGGTAAGGACAAGGACATGGATTCAATTATCGAAAGGTTTGATGTCAGTAATGTCACTAATTATAATTGACCCAAGTAATGTCTTTCACATAAAAATTAATAAGTTTGAAATATAGCACTTAGTTTGTGAAAAAAGAAGTACAAATAATTTCTTTATATAAAAAAAAATGCAAATACATATATGTGAAACTCAGTAGGCTGAAGGATGTAACATCTTTTTGTTATTTTTTTCAAAAGAAAATCATTCCAGAAACTTTTAACAATATCTAGTACTTATTCGATATATAATTTTTATTTCATACAAATTTAAGATGTACAAATAAAATAACTTATTTTGGTCACTAAATTATAAAAGGATGTAAATGAGATATCTACGGATTTTATAATATTTGTGTGGTCAAAATAAGCGCTATTTTTTCAATTTATCTTGTCCATTTTCTTTCTTCTTTTCCCTGTATCTTGTTGCAATTTGGTGTTTCCCAACTGTTTGGCGTTTATATGGTCAAGATAAGAGCACCGTATCAGTTGCTCCTATCCTCTTTAATTAATTAAAATTACCTTTTTCCCTCGTAAATTCTCTCTCTAATTGACAATGGAAGTATTACCTCCGAAATTTTTTTATTTATACTTCGAAAAAAATTTACATAAATTAAGGAAAAAAATGAATTTAAAGAACATTCTGTAGAAGCTGACAATTGATAGCGTCAAGCGAATTTTATGGACGCTTTAAATTAATAATATTCGGCTTAAATTTTAAAATACATCTCTTTAGCACATATTTTTCTAAAATATTTCATGCCATGACCTTTTCCATCTCTCTAGACCACTAAGTTGGATTATAGTATTTTTGTTTTTTGTTTTTGTGTGCCTTTGATTTCAATATTGTACCGTGCAAATATAATTTCTCTTGAGGGAAATTAAGTCCGTGACGCATCCGCTTATATTTTCCGAGAAAAAAATGGCCGAGAGTTTTTGCAATTTTCAAGCCCTTAAAATTGTTATTAAATGACTTCTTTGCTCTATATTTAGTGATCTTTTAACAAGATAAGATAGCCAGTATGCCAAAACTTTAATTTTCAAGCCCTTAAAAACTGTTGAAACATGCTGTGCATGTTGGGACACGTGGAAGTTCCTGAAAACAAAAATTTTGTGTTCTTAAGCCACCAAATCTCTTTGTGAACTTAATTCAAAAATCTATTAAATTGGCTTCAAACGATGTATCCAAACCGTTGAAATCGATCTACTTCACAAGTGATGCGTTTACATGTCAAATTTATAAATTTTCGAACTAATTTAGTTTAAAGTCAAGCGGTAAAAACAAGATGATTTATAAATTAATTTTGTTGTGTTCATTTTTCATCATTTTTTTATCTGACTTTATATTAAATTAGTTTGAAAATTTATTAATTTGATGTGTAAACTCATTACACGTGAAGTAGATCGGTTTCAACGGTTTGGATGCATCATTCGAAGCCAATTCGATAGATTTTTGAGTTAAGCTCACAAAGAGACTCTGGTGAGCTTAAGAACACCCTACTTCTACTCGGGTTTTTTAATCGAATACTAATTAGTTGAAATGTAAGCGTGTTGTAAAGAATACAATTTTCTTTTTTTAATGTTAGTTACTCATATAAGCAAATTTCCACTTTAATAGATTTACATTAATCAGATGATATGAGTGAGATTTTATCTTTTTTCGTCTATTTATGTGAATGAAAATGGAAATATTGAAGGATATGGATAATATAAGGGGTGAGGGCGGTTGTTAAGATTGCACTTGGACTTGTGCATTCAACACCAATAATTGGGTCTTGCTAATTAGTTAATATTGGGCCTGGAGTGATCTGATAGGCCCAATCAGCCCGAAATGGCCTTAATAAATTTCTTGCTTAGAACTACAATATACTATTTGGGCCTCTTCAATAACTTATACATGCATCTGACCAGCAACCTGTACCATACCAGTCTCTACTGGTACAACATGCCAGAGCATCCATTAGTTATGTATTATTAATAAACCAAATGGCTTTGACCAGTTATATGATTTTATGTTACCAATTCATACAATAATGCCTTAAAACAATTGAAGTACATAAATTTAACTTAATTTAGGTTAAATAAAAAAATCCAATAGAACTATTATCCAAATTATAACTAAATCAATACATTCTACTAAAACCAACAGCGAGCCCATAGTATATGCTATTTTCTTCGGATGATTTATAACACTGTTCACTAAAAAAAATTCATTGCAAAAACAATTAGGTCACAAATGCTTTTCCAAAGGAAATGATGATTAATGTCACAATTGACGGGAATGTATCTTCAAATAAGATGAAAAAAAATGGCCCAAAATAGTTGTGTGACAAAAGAGAACGGAGTAGGTCCGATGCCCATCGGACCTACTTTTAGGTTTAACAAGCACGATGACCGTCCGATCTTAAGATTTGTGCGCACGAACATTATAACAAACACGTACGAATTTTAAAGCATTCCGTGCGAATCTTAAAGCAAATCAACGGTGATTAAACCCATCTAACCAGAGTAGGTCCGATGCCCATTGAACCTACTCTCAAGTGGTGACAAAAACAACTAATAAAAAAGAAAAGAGAGACGCAAGAGAGTTTACCACTCTAAAGTGATGGTGAACAAAATTGCTAAATTTATACACAAAATTCAACTTCATTATCTTCAAAATTTCCGATTCAAGAACAAGTAACTGACGTCGGTCATGTGTGATCATGCTCTTATGTCCCTCCCCTTCTATTTCCTTCCATTATTAAAAACGTTGTGCTCCAGAGCACAGTTTTAGACTTTAGTCTTCACACAATCCAAACATGTTTTATTTAGATTGACCAACCATCATAAGAGAATTCTTTTAATACAGTGGGCCTCACATATGATGTCATTATAGAACAAGGAAATCCTGGACGCACTAGCTAGATTAAATGGTCCGGAACAAAATTATGAAATATCTTTTAGTTTGTTTCTGATATATTTGATTGAAGAGATCCAATCCCAGATTTGTCTCTCTAATTATTGTGCCTTCAAAAATTTCACATGTGGCTTAATAACATCTACCTGGCTATTTGTCCTTTGTCGCAAGAAATAATGCTAGATTTGTTGACAATAATCATGAATTTGAAATAAGTACGAGAAAATATTTTGTTGTAATAATATAAGTATTAAATAGTTGGATGGATTGGTCTCCAACTTTTATAAAAAAAAAGCCTTTTTACTGCTCTCAAAGGTTTCTAAAACTTTCATTCTTTTAGAATAAATCATTTTACAAACTGATCAATCTCAATAATTTTATATAGGGATAAACATTTCAAACATCGCATTGCATGCTCTATCCGTAGCCAGATTTAATTTTATATAAACTTTTAGTATTAATCTCAACAAAATTATTTGCAAATCTGGCCTTGCAATCTGCAATCTACGAGGAAACATACAACTCAGTTGCCATATTTCATGCTATTTTTATTACCAAGATAACTTGTGCATGTCTCCAAAGTACCTGAGAAGCTTCAGCTCTCGGCACCTACCTTGGAACCTAAGCAACACAAGTCGTTACAGTAAGAGCGGCACGAGAAAATCTTAGAAGAGGACCTGGCATTTACGAAAGTGGGACCCACTTGAGTCAGCAAGGATGGACATGTCATGCAGCAGCGAGTCAGCGAGTACCCTCTCCCACGTGAGGCCAGGCTGGACAGCTACTGAATTATACTAGTCCAACATGGACCGCGTCTGACCGCCTGTGCACTTTTCTCCACGGTCAATCCATTTACAGCGCGCATGAATTGTTACCTACTTACCTCGTACAAAAATAAAGCTTTGGTACTGATTAGAGATTTTTTTTAAAAACAATAATTAAAATAATTAATTTTAAATAAACAACATGATTGCTACAAGATTTACAAAAATCATCAGAACCGAATTGCCAATTCGGCCTGACGGCATTTTTTTCTTCGGACCGAATTGGCAATTCGGTCCAGCTCAATTTCACAATAAAATTGTGTAAAATTGTGTTGCCTTTCGTGTGGAGGCATTTTTTAGCCAGGACCGAATTGGCAATTCGGTCCATTTTTTTTTTTTAGGCACTAAGAAGATCAAAAATAAAGAGACTAACATTGAAAATTTAAATTTTTTGTTTAAATTAAGAGTTAGATTACTTCTTTTGATTTATAATTAGCATATTTTTACTAAAATATACTAAATTACTTGAAATTATGTTGAATTACACTATATTACGATAAATTATATTGAATTACACTAAATTACGCTAAATTATAATAACTTCGCTAATTATGTTAAAATACGGTATATTACACTAAAGTAGACGGATTCTGTGCCATCTTTCATGAATCATAAAAAATAGTAAAAATTGGTATTCTACAAGTTCATTATGTAACTAATTTACTGAGTTACTTGGATTGAATAATAGAAATGAAAATCTTAATCGGAAACTTCAACTCAAGTTTTGAGGCTCTTCCCTTTATTTTTTTGGCGATTCTGAATTTTGAAATCCGGCATTGCTGGCATCGCCGGCACGGACGCATGCATATTTTTACAAGCTTTCCGAAAAGTGGTCATTTGCTGAAATCGGACACTCGAGCACCGCTTTATGACCGTTTGAAGTTTCGCCGTCGTTTTTCGTCTTTTTAGTGAAGATATCGTCGCTATTCACCGTATTTTAGCGTAATGTAATGTAATTTAGTGTAATTTAACTTAATATAGTGTAATTCAACATAATTTCAAGTAATTTAGTGTATTTTAGTATAAATATGCTAATTATATGTCAAAAAAAGTAATTATCAAATAATTTATACAAAATAATTTTAATTTTCATTGTTAGATTTCTTTATTTTGCTCTTGTCTCTATAAAAGAAAATTTTAAATAATTAATTTTAAAAACTGCATATTTGTTCGGATTTTTTTTAAAACAATGCCAAGATTTGTTCGGATTTTTTAAAAAACAAAGCCAATTATTTTGCTCTTGTCTCTTAAAAAAAAAAAAAAAAAAAAAGCCTGGACCGAACTGGCAATTCGGTCCAGGCTAAAAAAGCCTCTGGACCGAATTGCCAAATTCGGTCTGGACTGTTTTTGATTTTATGTGGCGTTCTTTCTATAACCCTATGAAGAAAAAAAATACCGTCGGACCGAATTGGCAATTCGGTTTTGATGGTTTTTGTAAGTCTTTCAGCAATCATGCTTTTTATTTAAAATTAATTATTTTAATTATTGTTTTTAAAAATAATCCAGTGATTAGTGTGGAAATTATTCGGCACGCCCTTGAATTTAGAATCCCCATCACCACGGATACCTGACCTGAGGAACAATTAATAAATCCGGACTATTTTTTAACTTTGAAATAAATCTCAAAACGAGACTCCCTGTATTGTATAGCCCGTGTGGGACTAAATCCTCGGGTACTTGAGAGGATACGGATTCCATCAATTTATATAGTTGCTTAACTAATTCGATAAAGTAAGTCCTTCATGCTTGAAAATTTAAAATTTGGTGCATTCAATAATATTCAAATGAAAATTTAAATTTATTTTATTGTTTCTGATTTTCACGTCTATAGCATTGTAATATATGAATACTATTGGATTATTTAAATTTAAATTTTGCAGTAATAAGATAGCATAGAAATGGAATATATAGGTTTTAGATGTATGAATGATCGGTTCCTATAATGAGAATAGCCGATATAATGTTGTAGAAATTAAAGTTTAAATGTGATATTTCGATGAAAACAAAAGTTATTTTCATTGGAAAATGAAGAAAGGAGATAAATAAAAAGTATTGAAATTTAATAAGAAAATAAGTTATTTTAATCTTGTAATGAGAACTGACAACTTCAAAAGTCTAAATGGGATTCTGACAATTAATTCTACAGTTAATGAGAAAATATGTATAATGTTTTAATGAAAAATTTAAGAATTGCAAATTTTGGATGTTTTCTTTTAATATTATATAACATTATATTTCATTTTAACTTGTGGGTTCAGAGCATTAATTTAATGCTCTGAACTCACATCTCCTGGATTATCAGAAAATCCACATTTAGAGTAAAATGTAATTAACTGGAATCCTTAACTTGTAGTATTGCAAATCTCAAGAGTGATGTTAGGCAATTTTGAATTAAGCTTCTTTAGAACTCCCTTAGCCTCCTTTAATTTTTTTAGTCGTTTAATTTTTCTGAACACCAGCTTCTTAGTGAATATTAAGATTATGTCATTTAGCCTATTTTTGCACGAATCTTAATCTCATGTCCGGATTTTTTTTTTTTTTTGAGAGAAAAAGTAGAGGTCTAGTCTCTATTTTTCATTAATCATACACTAGGGATGTAGTTGAAAAGCTGTAACAAAATTTTTGTACACATGCAGTAATCATCTGAATACTTATAATAACTTTTCCAAAAACTAAAACTCTAATGTGTGAAGCAGGGGCGGAGCCAGACTTTCAGACTATGGGGGTCAAACGTGAATGGGGGTCAAGCATATAGAATTTTTCTACTACGAATGGGGGTCAATTTCACACTGTCCATAATATTTTACTTTAATCTATATTAAAATAGAGTACAAATAAAAAAAAAATTCAAAATGAATGGGGGTCAATTGACCCCCATTCATTGTATGTGGCTCCACCTCTGGTGTGAAGCATGCCTTGTATTCTTGCACAATCTCTATGATGATCCGATCCATCGTTTTGATTTTTTCTCGAAATATTCCATGGCACCTATCCCTCCATATTACAAAACATACAGTTATCTGTAACTGTTAATCTTCTTGTGATCGGAATTCAGTATGATCCTGTAAAATTCTTTTGTCATGAAAAGCTCACATTGTGGCATTTGGTAAATATACTCATATTCGGATTTTAAGACACATCTACTTCTGAATTAAATATCTTTAATAAATTTTTATTCACAAATTAAAACAACCAAATTTTATTTTTCTAACGTGGATTAAAATTTAATCCTACTTGTATTTTGTATGGCACCCTTATTACAAATATTCGGACTGATAATTTCGAATGCGGGTGTTTAATTTCAGACATCATTTTATCAAATAATTCAAGTTCGGAGCAGTAATATTATTTTTTTTAGCGGCGACCATACTTCCCTGTTTCTTCTTAGTGGGTCCCAGACTGCGGTTGTCACGTGATGGAACTATGCGTGCCCGTGCCCGTGCGAGACTAGATTCCCGCTTGCAGCTGTACGGTCTCTTATGACGACATAAAGCGGTACTCCTGGCGGCTGTTTGGCCTCGAGATTAGCTGCTCTTTTGTGCTGACCGGCCAGGATCCATTGCCCCAATTAAACACCGCAAATCACAGTGTAAAAGGAAAAAATATGCCTGATTTTTCACTTTGGAGATCCGGACGAAAAATAGTCACTATGGTGCGGACGTGGACACTTCTTCTTCTCCATTACTGTAAAAGATACCCTTCACTTTACGGTTTGAGATTAACTCTCATCCGCTTTGAGATTCGGGCTGACGGAGGGAACAGTATTATTGGGCTTTGAGATTCGTGCTAAGCTAAAAATAACGGTCCAGATCAAGTAATTGTAAAAGATTCTCTATTACGGTACCGGGGAGGATCTGAATTTGTGCGGACGTGCGTGCAAGGTAACTTTAAAGATTAGTGTCATTCTTTTTCGAAAATAAGTCTCATATATTCCCTTTCCAGTTGGAAAGATTTTTTTATTTCTAAAAAGAATATCTCACGCGAATAGAGGCCATGCAATACGCATCAGATCATATTTTGGTTTGACAACAATTCGTATCCGTTTTGATCGGAATCCAAATTCATGCGTATTTAATTCACACGAATCTTAAAATTATTCGTGTGTATCTTGATATTGTTCATGTGGTTCTAACTGGATATCAAACCGAATTTCAATGTTAATATGTTAGGATTGATTTCTTTGGATGTGCAAATCATTCACAATAAGAATATATAGTTATATTTATTTAAATTTTGTATGTTCGATTTGGGAACGGACTAATTTAATTTACACATTACACTTTCAAATAAAACAAGTTATATGAATGGCCTTTTCCCTACTACAAATTAAACAAAAAAATTAATCTTACTTTTTAAGATGCAAAATAACAACAAATATTAACCCCGTGGAATTAAGTTTCACCATTACTACAAAAGATGTAAAAATCTCCATAAAAGTTTGGAAATTTATTAAAAATTATGGTTTGAGCAATAGAAGTTATACTTAGATGGAATTCAATTTGTTCCCGATGAAGTCTTGGATTAGATAATTTTTGTCAAAAAATTTCAGTAACATCATTGATAATTAATGTTTAACAATTAGAAGCAAAATGCATAAGGCCACGTAATATATGTTTAAAAAATCATGCATATTAAAAATTCATTACATTTGTAGCATGATTTATGTTACTTAAACAATTATCGTTTTTTCTCAGTTTTATATTAGTGTTTTTTGATATATTGTCAAATAATATTTAAATTTGCATGAGATCTAAAAAAAATATAAGATATATATATATATATATATATGCTATTATATATTCAACAGTATATCGATTGAAATCTAACTAGTTACTCAAGTGGTATGTTTCTATGATATTTCGAAGCGTATAATTTTTGGACAAAAATATTGAAATAGAAAAACAAAAATAGAATTAGGAATAGATTTTTATCATGTTCAGTCAGTTGGGCGAGTCATCGATGCGACGGCTCACACAGTCTATGTGAGGCAGCAGCTCAGTCAGTTGGGTTAGAGTGAGTATCAACGGGTCTTAATTTAATTAATTTTGTCATTTTGAACTAACGATAGAATTCTGTTTTTGTTGTTTCAATTTTCGTCTTCCAAGTTTTACCTACATGGACTTATAAGTTTAAAATATGGGGATGATTCCCACATGAGAGTCGTAGAATGTTACGGTTCTAACGCAGCCACTTTCACCTTCATCGGAATTTCCAGTGAAGACTTATGGTAAAAATAGTCGACATGGGTTTGCAGATTCCAAATAGAACTGTTTACCGACTTTAAAATTCCATGGAAAATTCTATGTTCGGAATTTGGGGTAGGTCTCGACACCAAAGTTGTTGATCTTGAAGTTATCTTTGCAGTTATTTTTTTTATATTAAATTCGAATCAAGAGTTAGTTGTGATAAAAGATCTTGAGCTGAAGGTAAATTTTGAAGTTTATCAAAATTGATAGCTCAAATCAAGATTTCAATTAGAAATTGAATTAATATTTATTTTATATTGTTGCGCGCAGCTGAGGAGTCATTTTTTCAAAAATTAAATTGACAGTATATATTTGAATTTCTACGATATTATTTACAACATGTTTTGTACAGACTTTTGTGCGTGTGATTCTAATTCAAAACATGTGTGTATTAGATTAGTTTATTCTTTTTTAGCTCCTTGTTTACAATAAATGTTAAACTATCTGGAATTGATTTGTATATTATCGTATTTAAATAAGTTCCAAAATGTACGTAGTCGTATTTGATACATTCTTTCGGAATGATTTTTGTTAATAACTAAAAAATGTGACAGAATGTTACATATGAGTTAGAAATGTCCGGATAGCCTAAAGTAACTCAAATTTGAGTTTAGATCTGAACTGCTCTACTAGAATTCAGATGAATCAAGAAAAAAACATATGGTTATCTCAGATACTTCATATATGACCTTGTACCCGTATCAAATACCGATACGTGTCTGATTCTCTTCTCATACGTGGTATATTTGACTGGCTTATACGGTCTCCAATAGTAGGGCTGTAAATGAGCCGAGTTTGAGCGAGTTACCTCCAACTCGAACTCAGCTCATTAAATAAATAAACGAGTCAACTTGAGTTGGGATATAATAAGGAGTTGTAGAGCCAACTTGAACTCAGCTCGTTATCAACTCTAGTTGGCTTATAACTCGTTTAACAAGTTAATTATATACTACTAGTAAAAGAATTTATCAGTATCCATCAATTTTTCATACAACGATAGCACATAAACACCAATAATTTTTCATACAACAACCTAGTACATAAGCACCAGCAATTTTTCATACAACAGCTTAACAAAAACAATTTCTGAAATTTATTGTGACCAATGCTAGATAACTCGAGTTATAATGAGCGAGTTGGGGTAAGCTCAAACTCAGCTCATTTATTAAACGAGTCAGCTTACTTGAGTTGTAAATGAGCGCGTTAAAGCGAGCTGTAAATTAGCGATTATGAGCGAGTTATAAGTTTTAGCAATTTTGCCCAGCTCTATCCGATAGTCCACGATACATGTTGGTCCGTAAACCACACATGGACCATATGTGCTTAGGGGTCCACGGTAAGCCGCGCAATACCACTTAAATTTCCAATTATTTTTGCTCCCTCCATAATTCAAACTCAGGTTCTGTGGGTTGAGCATCAAAACTTTTACCCACTGTACTAGACTTTCTAAGGTGATATTGGTTAATAACTATGGTACTTAATCTATACTTTGGTTAAGCCATTAGTTTTTGTAGCAGTTTGATTAAGTTATTATTATAATTAATCTAAATATCATTATTAAAATAATAAAAAATAACATATATAATAGAGAAATCGTATCTTAAATTTTCAAAAATTATCATGTTGTCGTATTTGATACGATACCCGTATTCATATTCAACTTCAAACAATCTGAATTCAAACTCAAATTTTGAGTTACTTCACAAATCTGAATTCGAGTTAGACATGCTATTCGGCTATTTGAGAGCACTTGAGCATCGGACCTACTTTGGTTCGATGGGTTTAATCACCGTCAATTTGCTTTAAGATTCGTGTTGAACACTTTAAACTTCATGCGTGTATGCTTCGATTTTCATGTGCACAAATTATAAATTAGATCTGACGATCATCATGGTCGTTGAACCTAAAAGTAGGTTACTCTGTTCTCATTTGAGAGGGCCTAACAATAAATCTGATGGGAAGTTGGGGAGAAAAGGAAATGTGTAAAGTGGGGGAAACCATTAAACCAATCAATTCAAAGATATTCGGTCAATCTTAAAGGGCCCAATTAATGGCTGGATCTCAGGTTGGCCTATCGCATCATTTTGATTTCTCAATCTGCCCCCACCCTCCGTAGACCGTAGCCATTCCCATTCCAGTCAATATCAAATCAGAATTATTTCTATTGTACAATTCCCCAAAATTTTCTCGCTACAATTCCCGAAATGTTAAAAGCTCTTCATCTACTCAATCATAATTCACTGTTTGGTGAATTGACCGTGGTGTGCAACTTCGAATTTGAACGAATTTTAATATTGCCAAGTTTTTAAGTACCGTCTCGGAACCCATTAGAAAATTAATTTTCCAGCTCAATGTACCCCTCTCAAGCGGGTGCGAATCTGCTGCGATTCTAAGGGATCGCAGGATCCTGCAATTCTAATTCTAACCATTCAAAAGATGAAATTCAGAATTTTTTGAAAAAGTCAGTTTTTGTGCATGAATCTCGAAACATGTGAATGGTTGAAATTAAAATCGCAGAAACCCTGCAATCCCAGAGGATCGCAACAGATTTATTTATATCCCTCTCAAGCTCACTTTTACCCAATTAGAGCGTAAGAAGTTTCCATTTTTTTCTCTCGAGATTTTCCATCATCTCAAATACCTCAAGTCTATATGTACCAGTGTTGTAAAAAACGTCTGTTTAGGCTGATTAATCGGTCAATTAGTTGTTGGCGGTAATTAAATCGTCACAGATTTTTCCGGTTAACCGATCGATTATTCCCGATTATTCCCGATTAATCGCTTGGCGGTACCCTGTCCGTCCGACGACCGTATACCGTTATTTACAACACTGATATGTACCATCTGATTGATACATGATTTTTCTTTTATGAAATTAATAAGTTTTGATAATTTGGAGAATGCATGGTCCAAGTGATATTTGAAGCAGCTAATTGTTCGAGAGGATGTGGAGACAATGTCACGACTGCAAATTGCTCGTGATGGTACAATTTATTGATTCTTAATTCGCAATCATGTTTCATGTACATTTAATTTCTTTTAGATAAAAAAAACGAGTACGAACCATTCAACTTTAAATATTCGCAATAAATCTTTGATCTACAGATAATGGATGTATGTGTTTGTGAGCATAGTCACAAGATTCGTGAATAATTCGTTTTTTTGTAATAACGAACTGAACGCCTAATTATTTGGTTGACTGAATTTTAACCGAACTTTGACCAAATTATTCCCGAATAATTTGCGAATTTTACGAACTTTTTCTGAATTTTACGAATTTTTTCCAAATTTTTCTCAGAATATTTTTTTTGGTTTTTTTTTTTGCTTTCTTGTACTGAGATCTCTGCTCCGGATAATTCCGAATCATTCCAAATGAATTATCCGGGTTCAGTTCCCGAATTACGAATTTTTGATCTCGCCGAACTGAATCCGAATAATTCATTTGTCACTATGTTTGTGAGCATCATCTACAGCCGCATGCAATCCTTGACCTACAGAGAATGGAACCCAGTCTCGTCTGGTTAGAGGGTCTACCTCAAAACAGTTCGAAAAGCTGGGAATGACCAAATGAGAGAAACATAAAGTTATTATTGATGATTAATTATGATGTGGTCTAAGAGTAAGGTTTAAAGTTAGGGGAGTTTGGTCTTGGAAATAATCATCATTTATCGCTAAACAACAAATCTTCAATCCCAATCATTTAACTAACATCGCACTACATATTTATTCAATGCCTAAACCCTACATATATAGTTTGGGACCAATACATATCAGTTAACTAATTACACATATCATGTACCAATACATAAAGAGTATATATATCAACTTATACCAGTACATAAAACATTACAACAGAACTTTTTGTACAAATCTTGACATGAAAAAAAAAAAAACGTGCTCAGATTATAAGAGATGAGCCTTCGTATCGGCATGCTCAGATTGATAAAAAGTGAGCATGCATGATTTATTGTCGTCATCTCAAACAGTGATGTTGGAAGCAAGACGAGCCAGGGACATTCATGGGAGCCTTCATGCTCAGATTAGGTTTGTGTCCAGTTTATTCCGAGAGATATACAACGAAAAAGATAGAGAAAAGTCGAATAACGAGGAGGAGGAGGAGGAAAAAGAAAGAGGAAAGAGACAACATCACTGCTAACGAAATATAAACAAGTACCTTATTTACAGATAAAGAGAAAGGGGACTACAATAGAGGAGAAGTGAATAAACAGCACCCCAATCCAAATCCGAAAAGACGAAGTGGAGCGAAGAACAGCAGCCAGATCAACTAGGTGGAAGTATCTGCTCGGAACGAAGAGCAGTGGTTAGATCCACTAGGTGGAAACACATGTTCAGAGCGTACAGTGAGGTAGAACGAAAAGCAGTGGCAAAATCTAATAAGTGAAATCACTTGCTCAGATATAAGAACATGACTTAGGATTAGGAAGGTCGAGATAAATTTATTCAAATTCTATTAGTCCGGGTTTGACTAATGAAATAGTATGACTTTTGTTAATTTTATTTTCATCACTTTAATTGTTAACATATTACATGACGATAATTAGATATTTTTATTTAATACTATAACTATTTGCTTCATTACTATCAAACACCAATGTTTTCGTTTCAATTTACTTCTTATTTACATGACGATAATTAGATATTACATGACGATAAATTAATTTCTTATTTATTTCGTTTCAATTTACTTCACTTGACAAACAAGTTTGAGGAGAAAGGGAGGTAGCAATGTTTTAAATTAATTTCTTATTTATTTCGTTTCAATTTACTTCACTTGACAAACAAGTTTGAGGAGAAAGGGAGGTAGCACAGTTGGTTAGAAAAAGAGTTCTAAGACTGTTGGTTACTTAAAAGTCGAGAGTTCGATTCTCCTCACGATTTCGCAGTTTCTGCGATGATTTTTTTCAAAAAAAAAAAAACAAGTTTTTGTATTCTTATTTTGTAATCTTCTTTCAATGTTTTTTGTACAGTTCTTACTATGCAATAATTCATAAAAAAAACACAAAATGTTAGACTATTTTAAGATGAGAAACAAAATCATATTATATAAATAATCCGATCAAAATAATTATTGAGAAAAAAATAATCGAATGAATAAGAAAAAAAAAATGATGAAGCATATTTAAAAAATTAGAATATTCTTTTTATTTACTATAATCATAAATTGAGTAGAACTAGGGTGCTCCTAAGCTCACCAAGCCCTTCGTGAGCGCGACTCTAAAACCTATCGAATTGACTTCAAACGACATTTCCAAACCGTTAGATGTTCAATCTATATTAAAATGTGCTTGGAGACCAAATTTTACATTTTTTGGAATTTTTTTACTATTTATTAAGATGGTTTGAAAATCGCTGTTTTTATTAAAATTCTGCACCATTGGAAAACAGCGATTTTCAAACCATCTTAATAAATAGTAAAAAAATTCCAAAAAATGTAAAATTTGGTCTCCAAGCACATTTTAATATAGATTGAACATCTAACGGTTTGGAAATGTCGTTTGAAGTCAATTTGATAGGTTTTAGAGTCGCGCTCACGGAAGGGCTTGGTGAGCTTAGGAGCACCCTAGTTCTACTCTCATAAATTATTATTTTTACATAAAATTTCAATAAAGTATTTACGTGGGTTCACCATGCAAAATTAAATTGTTCTACCAACCTTACCTGACAATTTAATGTCAACGCTGTAGCAATTTCCATTAGAAAAAGGAAGGGAATCTCGCACGGACAAAACACTACAAAAATGCACAAAATTGTAGGTGTCCTTGACAGACTACCATTAAATACATTGCCATTTGCCAGCCATGAGAAACGTAGCAAGAGGAGAATCCACTTTATGCCTTTCGGCCCCAACTATTAGTCTCTCGTTAAATTTCGTCCCTAGCATTTTTTAGTTCAAAAATTAGTTTTTGGTTTAGTGTCAGAAGCACATGCTCTCTATATGAGAGGTCATGAGTTCGTAATCTGAATAAGAGAAAGCTTTTATTGTTATAACAAGAGTATTAAATAGTTTGATAGCTTGACAATCAACTTTTACTTCAAAAAAATATTTTTTAGTTCAATTCGTCGGAGAAGTACAACATTTAAATTTTGTCCCTAAGAGCATCTATATCCCAACAACTCAAATGAGTTTCTAAATAACTGTTAGCCATTTTTTAAAAATTAAGATCTCTAAAGTTTTTAACTCTCACATTCCTGAAATTAATTTTAGAGTTTATATTAAACCACGTCAGCAATAAATTAAAAAGAAGAAATCATTTGAATCAATCATTTAACCAGCATAGAATTTATAAACAGTTTCTTAATAAGAAACTTTACTGCATAGTTTCTAAATAAGAAACTCTCCTATATCTCTAAAACTGAATTAGAATTGCCACATCAGATTAGAAACTCTAATAATATTAGGAATGTAGATGCTCTAATATTTTTTCTTCCATAATCTTGGCTCAGTTCAGCTCATTCTCGCTCCGGCTCGTTTACAGCCTAATATATAGGCATTCTTACCTTAAAATGAAAGGAAAACAAGACAATCAAGTATGCCAAACCTCATGAGAAACCATACTGTGCTAAAAAAGTTCCTTTCAACTTGTTGGAAAAAGAGTTACTGAAACAAATCAGGCGAGCTAAAAGGGGACCCCAAAATTGGTACAATCGCATTTAGTACTACAAATTTCACTATTTTTGGTATCAAAAGTACCGCCCCCCATTATTGAACCACTTACGACTGCCACGCCACAAATCTTTCTGTACATTGTAACATGGCTTGTTGGGGATAAGCTAACTCAACCGATGGATTCATGAACTGACAACAATTGATAATGGTAAAGCACAAGTAGCAATTTTTGTGTTTCATACTGTGTCACGGGTCACGGCTGGTATTACCGGGGACAGTAAAAAAAAATTGGACCATACAGTTTGGATCGAAATTTTTTGGATGATCCGTATTAAGAAATTCTCACAAGGCATTATTGTAGTGTGGATCAGATCACCACGCTGGTTGCTACCATTAAAATGTTTTGCAATAAATTTTAAATTGAACATATCCAAGTAAAATCAGACCAGTGTTATGCGTTCATCGGACGTACAGAGTACTATCAAGTAATTAATTGAGAATAATTGAAAATAATTGACCAATTAGTCGAAAAATCCGCGACGGTTTGATTGCTGCCAACTACTAATCGTCCGTTTTTTACAACATTGGACCAGACCAAGATAACTTTTTTATTTCTACCAATTAATACAATAGACTTGCCATATTTGCTCTCTCATATTCATTGAATCTTCAATAAAATTAACAAACTTTTAAACATTATTTTATTTTAGAAAAATAAAATAGTTTTGAAATACTAACTATAATTATTATTGTTATTTTTTTATTTTCGAATAACCTTTGTGAGCGCACTAGCGATAGATTAGAAAGTTGGAATCTTATATGACATACAGATACACAATTCATTAATTAATATTATAGATTAAGTTAGGAAATGTAACTAATTTTTTAATTCAAATGTCTTTTCAAAATAGAGGCTCCCATTTAGGGGTGGCAAAAAAGCTCGTAGCTCGTGGCTTGATCGTGACTTGCTCGCTAACAGCTCGTTCGTTATTGGACGAGCTGTTAACGAACCAGCTCGCCACTAGGTCGGTTCTGAATTAACGAGTTCAAGCTAGGACCTAGCTTGCTCGCCAGCTCGGCTAGGCATCAATTTGTTAATTTGTATGATTTTGTGTGTATTTTATACTATCTAGCTCCGTCCAGCTCGGTTCAGCTCGATCCAAAAAGTTTGTAAAATTTATTTTCTTCTTAAAACAAGATCCAGCCAAATCTAGTGAGCCAGCTCGTCAGCTTACGAGCTAGCTCGGACTGATTTGTCACGATTTTAAGCTGAAGTTTTAGCTCGGATGCCCTAGATCCAGCTTGCTCGGCTGTAGCTCGGTTTAGAATTAACAAGCTGAGCTAGAATCTAGCTCAGACCAGCTCATTACCACCCCTGCTCCCATTAACTTGTTTTTTTCAGGTACCTTTAGCGAAATTTAAACACAGTTGTCTTGACGAGACTGTCTTCGATTCAAATATTTATCTGCATGGATGTCTTATCTGTTTCTTGTCAGTGGATCACAACTTTTGATAATATATTATGTGCAATAATATCTTTTGTCCGCACAGTATGTATTAATCAATGCGTCTGTAACAGATGGACCGTAACAGCTTACCACAAAAAGACACCAAATTTCGCCGCACAGTATGTATTAATCATGAGAGAGGTGAAAGATTATGAACAGCTCGAAAAAGGGAAGAATGAAGAGAAAGAGACCACCCCACCATCAGTTACTAGAAGACAATATAAGAATTGTAATGATCAAAGAATATAACAAAACAAAAACAAAAACAAGAGATTAATAACAACAATAACAACAACAATATAAACAAAAACAGATGAAGCAAGCATTCTTCATTACAAGCAATCACCGTCATCTGATTCCAACAAAAATGCACCCGGAATCTGATTAGCTCGGATTCTACGAGACTGATCGAAGCATTAGACACTGATTGGGATTTTTGCCAAATAATTGTTAGATACCTAATAAATTGGACTCCGAGTTTAACCGAGGCCGCATCCTCAGGTATCTGAGAAGATTAACATCCAAATCGTTTACTCAAAAAAAAATCGTTTGATAGATGGATAGACAGCTTTATAGAAAGCTGTTGAACTTAAAATTTTAAAATATACGTGCTGTGCTGCTCACCTGAGTCGGCTAACCGAGATGCTAAGTTAATAGAACTTATTGCAAAAGGTATATAAATGATGTATAGTCAAGGGCAATAGAGTAAAAGCTCACTAAAAAAGCTAAAATTTACATTTTACACAGAGCTACAAATAGCCGGTAAGTCAAAATCTATGTAAGTTAGGCTACATAGACCTCCTACTGCAAGTGAAGTGACAAAGGGAAAGCATAGCCTATCACTCCTCGGCACAATTCTAGCAAAATCATATAAAAAAAAGAGAGAAAAAGAAAATGGCATGCCTTACAGCCATAAACAGTTCATGCAAAAACGCCCATAACTGATAACTTATTCTACTTAACTGATAACTTATTCTACTTATGTTTTTCTCTTTATATTACATGACAGAACATGCATTAGGGTTTTCATCGCTGAAAATCTCCGGTGGGTACTGATTATATGCATAACCTGCTGTGTACCCAGTGGCGTGTTTTGGGTAATGCTGGTACAGTTCATTTAGCATCCGCTCCATTTTGGCAGCTGTCAGCACACTACCAGCGGGACCCTCTTCTACCAAAGCCTCGCCATCCTTTTTCTCTCCATCTCCAGAATTCTCCTCTTTCGATTTTTCGTCCTTTTTGTCACCGTCGTCCTTCTTCTCGTCTGACGATTTGTCATCTTTCTTATCGTCTTTCGGTTTGTCGGCATCTGCAGCTGAGTCTGCTGGTGGGTTTCCCATTGGTGGGTCTGTTTTCACAATGGTTGCATGTTTACCAGTACGCTTGTACACATATTCTACAAGCTTGGTAGGTGGGTCGAAAATCCCCTTCACAGCTACTTCCGATGCCTTGAAATTGGGCTCAGCTGATTGTACACCTGGTTTGGATGAAGAGTTGCATTACTGAATTTAGATGTATCAAAGTGCAAAAAATGTTCAAGTAGAAGAATTTCATAGGTGGTCCTAACAATTGGAACCAATTACATGGGGTCAAACAAGAAGTTGAACTAGACTGAGACTTGAATAACAAAAAGAAATATGACACTTGAAATAGAAACATCCAGCATTTAATAAAAAGTACTGGCAGTAAAAAGAAAAAAGAGTAGATTTTACTGATCAAATTAATAAAGAGGTTGGAATCTGGCAGGGTACAATTAACAACACTATCTACCCATCATAAGAAGATCACGTGGAATCTCGCAGGGTACAATTAACAACACTATCTACCCATCATGAGAAGATCACGTGTAAATCACAAACAGAAACGCTCCCAGCAAGTCAGGGAATGTATTGACACACGCACAAAAAAAAGCAAAAGTAAAAACACCAAGGACGTGAAAATGAGAGAGTTATTGAAGTTGAATGAGTAAACTAAAGCTAATTTAAGTTCGCTTCAAAAATACCAAAAGGGAGGTGAGAGAGCAGGGATTTGGATCCTCTCAATTGCAAGGCAGGAGTTTGGACAGTGTAAGGGTATATATGTGCCATTAATTTCTGATGTTTAATCCGGAGCTCAACTAACTTGGTTAATAGTCCAAACTACTCACTATTAAGTGGGCGGTAATTGGCATGATCCTAACCATCTAATCTGAATTAATCACAACAATTTGACCCAATTATTTCTCTGTCCAATTTGAAAGAGCAAAACAGAATTAAAATTTACCTTTCATTTTTAAGATCCTCTTCTTGATCTCTTGAGCACAGGCTTCGCAATGCATGTGTACTTTCAGCACCACTGTTATCACTTGGGACTTCTCAGTATTTTTACATACAAAGGAAAATATAGATAGTCAGTAAAGTGCCTGGAGTAATTACATGAATTGATTTCACTTGCTTTGATGTACTTTCTTTTCAGCCAATAAGTTGGGTGTTTGCTCTTCCTGGGAAATATCACTTTCAACCAAAATGTTGAGTCAGATACTAGCCCAAAAGGAGCTCACAGAATAAATGAATTTCTAAAGTTAAAATAAATATATCACCAAACTTCCAAATACATTCCCAGCAGCTTTCTAATTAACAAATTATCTCCATAATGTTAGAATAAATCTGTAAATAACACTGTTATGATGTTATCTACAATTGATTATATGAATATGTGGTGCAAAGTTTTGAGCATGATGAAATCGTATTCAAAAGAATGTAGTCTCAATTTAGCATGATGAAAACTTTTTCAAAACAATTTATCATTAATTTAACAACAGTTCTAAATGTCAAATCTCAAATGCAATTAAAAGGAAACTTATAATTACTTTCACACAAAACCAACCTCCTTTTTCTCTTCTTGCTTTGGAGCATCATCTGCCTTCTCCTCTTCTTTTTTCTCTTTAGGTTTGGGCGGAGGTGGTGGTATCGGGCTTAAGAGCTCCACTTTTCGACCTGTTTTCTTTTGAACCCGGTCCACTACCTTCATGGGATCTTCGGCAGCTTTCTTCCCCTTAACCACCACCTTATGTGCCTTCGAATCGGTTGTTACAGCCTCCACCCCTGTCATCGCCACCATTTCAATATTAAAATGGAGATCTTTATTTGATTTTTTTGAGTGCATAAAGGTTAAGTTCACTAACTGCTGGGCAATAATATGTAGAAAGATCAGATCATCAGAGTATGAGGTTTATATATATCAACCATATTAGAACCCAGAAAATATGAATAACATATTCAAGAAAAATTCCCTTTCAAAATAAAATAATAAGAGATCAAAGTGCAAGAGATTTTAAAGAGGATTTGAATCTAAAGCGAATCCTTTGGTCAAGGCACAATAAGAGATCCCCTGCTGTTATTCCAAAGGGATCACAGGACCCTGTTATTCCTATTACAACCGTTCAAAGTTTTTCATGCGCGAATCTCAAGGAAAAAAAAATTTCTAGCCCGAATCTCAACAAAGGTCAACGGCTGAGATCGGAATAACATGGTCCTGTGATCTCTTTGGAATAACAGCAGATTTATTTCCTTTTTCCCCATTCCCCACCCAAATAAAATAATAAAAAGAAAAGGAAAAAGTGGGAAAACAGCTTTAGCGTTAAGCCTTATCTGGACATGAAAATAAATAAAGATAAAACTTATTAATTAATGTAAAACAGCACAAAAAGGATCAGCTTTTGAGCTATTTATAAAATACTTCAAAACGGGGCTTTTGTGATGAAAACCATGTACTTGAAAAAGTTACCTACTTTTCTCGGAGTGGATTATTATTATCAAATAACGAGAGAATCATTATAACGATATCAGAGAAGAATAACAAAATGAAAAACAATTTAGATTAAAAGCAAAGAACAAAACTAAAGGTCCTCGAAGCCTAAGTCCAGGAGCAGACCTACTGTTTCTTGAGGTCAATTGACTCTATTTTTCTTTTTCAAAAACTAGTACTGAAAATATACTTCTCTTATATATAAATTATAGTAAAATGTTAGGAGTACAAGAAATTGACGCTATAATTTTTTTTATATAAATTATAGTAAAATGTTAGGGGTACAAGAAATTGACCCCATATTTTTTAGAAATTTTATCCTATTGATCCCATTCTTAAAAAAAAAAAATGATTTGTGTATAATTTGAGAAATTTCTAGCATTTTATAATTTTATTTAATAAAAAAAAATTAAAAGCTCACATGTAACACTTCTTATTTTATATTATCTCTCACTCACTATTTTTATTAAAAAAAAAAAAATTACCCCCATTCCATGAATTCCTGCCTCCGCCCCTGCCTAAGTCCCCAAATATCACACTATCAATGTGTAACTTCGCATCCGACCCTCTTTATTTGCTAATATCCCAACAAATAGTTTTATCCGTAAAAACACATTTCTTGCCAAAATATTTTCTGGCAATAAAGTGTACATAATCACCTGAAAAAAACAAAACATATTTGAACATGACCTCAGAATCCCACGATACGTTAAAACACGTCACAGGCACCACATTTTCCCTTGAGACCCTAAAAGGAATATTTAGGCAGATACCCGTACTCCTAGGAATACACTGACTCCGCACAAGCACCATCGCCGCCAATTCACCGGTTCTTCGGGCAGAAACGCATGCCAAAAGTACCAAATTTTTTATTAATGTTAAAAATAGTCTACCTTCGAATCCTTTCAAGCATCGCTTGACCTTTTTAGCACAACCCTCACAATGCATGTATACTCGCATCACAACCTCCTCCGGCGGTGGAGGTGGCGCCTCCGCCTTTTCCTCCGTTGCTCCGCCGTCTCCATCCTTCTTCCCCGTCTCTCCTCCGCCATCCTCCTTCTTCTCTTCTGGCGGCTTCTCCTCCTTGGACTTCGTGTTCTCCTCGCTCTTCTTCTCCTCCTGAGGGGAAAAACGAAGAAGATTTGTGAAAAAATCTTACATTGAAATGCATAATCGAGAAATCCTGATTGCATAAAGGTGGATTTCCTTTTATGAAGTATTTACCTCCCCCATTTCTTCTGCCTCTCTCTAGGTCCGTCGTAGTTTCTCTCTCTCTCTCTGTCTCTCTCCTCTCTCGATATCTCTCTCCCAGAGGGTGGTGAGTGGTGTGAGCGAAGAGACTGGCAGAGCTGCCTGTTATGTAGCACTTCGCAACGTGTGCAAACCCATGAGAAAATGTGCAAAGGCCTGGTTCATACTTACAGGCGGAGATAAAAGAGAACTTTTTTTTTTAATATTTATGTATGATTTTTTATATAATTTAGAATAAAATGTTAAGAAAATGTAAAATTGAATTTTATTTTTTACACGAAAATTTTATATAATTAATTCCATATATATTTGACTCTATAGTCCATAGTTCGAAAGTCTAGTTCCGCCCAGGGGGGGCAGCTGCCCTCCTGGATTTTGAGTTTTAGTAGAAATTTATCGGTTATGATCAGCTTTGCCCCCCCCTGAAACTTTTTTTGTCCACCTCTGGACGTTTAGTTGTAATTCAAGTTAAATTTAGGGTTAAAATTGAAATAAATATGTTGAATTTTGATTAGTAATTAGAATTATAAGTCAGAGCATCAGAAATTACAAGTCAAAGCATTGAAAAGTATAAGTTAAAGTATTGTTTTTTGTCGAGTATCCAATTGGTTAATGAATTAAAACCCGATAAGTATTTAAATCCGATTCGATATTTTTTTGCCCCCCTGACGAAAATCCTGGATCCGCCCCTGGTTCCGCCTCAGTTATATATATAGTCTAGAAGAGTAATTTTCAATTCTTAGCATAATGTGTGCAATTCTCTAACTTAATCAGATATATGCTGATATGCAATCTTATTTTACTAAATTAGAGATAATCAGGAACGATTATATTAAATGTAATAGTGTTATTCAACGTAAATTTAGGATTTTGTCTTAAAAATTCAATGAGTTTGCTTGATGGTGAATTATAATATTTGTAAATTTTTGAAAAAAAACAGAGAGAGAGAGAGAGAGAGAGATTGAATTATGATGCAATAGCTAGTAAGACATTTACCATATATAAAAATTAAAGTTTACGGTTTTATAATAAATGAACAAATCAAGCTAGTCTTTGATAAAATTTTGCACAGGATAAATAGTATCCGGAATTAACGATAGACCATGTCCACCGTGATATTTTCTTTTTAATGGCCCCTCGGTTTTAGCATGTACTGATTAACGTAGATTTACTAGGGGTTTTACTAGTGGATTACAGTGGGTCAGCGATGTAAAATTACTGTCAGATATTTACCTACGGTAAATCGTGACTGTACAAATTTTTTTTTTTTTATCTGGAGCCCGTAGGCATTACGGTACAATTATTGAATCAGTATCCACCCAGGTGCCTGAGAAGGTGCAGGTGTTAGATCCGGACCTTTCTTTTAACTTGGCACGAATATCAAAGCAAAACCCTACCGTCCCAATATGCACCGGATTGAGTTTGGTTTGACTGGAATTAATCTGGACCGTCCATTATTTTAAATTGCACCTCAGTTACTGGGGGGGACACGGACTCACAATTATTATGGTAATAAGTTGCGACTCGCGAGCTCATTTTGCCATTTGTGGCTCGTGGGATAGTAGTATAAACGGATTCCAAACTTGGATCTGACTGGACCTAATGGTCTATACCGGTTTGGTCGGATCGAAGGTTCTAGATAAAGATCCGGGTCAAATAGTCTGGAAGCCGTTTAAAACATGTTATTTTTCCTACTACTTAGTGATTTCTCAAACATTAATTTACTGAGTATGGTTTTATTCGATATGATAACTTAGGATGCTTTTAATGGCTAGTTTTTTGCGATGTGACAAATTGATTAATTTATGTTGAAAAATCTCTAGCTCGCATTAAACAAAGTACTAAACTACTAACATGCATCCAAATTTTCTTATAACCGAATTATATAACGAATAACCGAATGAAAATAGAAGGTAGCTAGAAAGGATCAATCAAATAAGGCGTTTAAAACGTGCCATTTGAAATCCGAATCTCTAATACAAATTGAGTGTTCTAAATTGTTTAACCATACTACATTGATTATTTTCTCATAACAAATTTTATTCTTTTTTCATTTATTTTAAAATAGGATGGCTCTCATTTTCCTTGTTGTTTAAAAAAAATGTATTTTGTGTGTTTAAACTGTAACTCTTAAAAAACAAATACTGTTTGTGTTTCTCATAAGTTAGGGCACAACTAATTATGTTATTTATTATTAATGACGTCCTTGTTATTTTGACAAAAAAAATTGTGCCTAAAATTACTGAATATAAAATATTTTTTACATTAATTGTCTTATTTAAATTTTATTTTTTTAAATAGATAACTTTTTTCGGGATGAAAACCGGAAAACAAAACCTTAGTTTGTAAAGATCTCAAAAGCCTTAAATGACATTAAAAGAATGCAACATAAATAACAATTATGACAAAAAAAAATCAAATCTCGTCAATAATACTCTTTAGAGTAAGAGATGGATATATAAATGTGCACTATATGCATTTAAATTGCATGCATGTGTGGGCAGACCCACACACAGTCATAGGGGGTAGCTGGCCCTCTCTAGATTTTTAAAATTCAGTGAAAAAATTGCGTCTCCTTAGAAATTATTTTGTCTCTCTCTAAAACTGGAAAGCCCGTCACACCAGTTCAAAAGCACTGTTAATGAGAAACTTTGTTGTTTTTTAATATGTAAAATGACTTTATTTTGTTATTTTTTATTATGTAAGACTATTATTATTGTTTCTTATTATATTGATTATTTTTTTTATCTAGTACCCGATTAGTTAATAAGTTTGAACCCGATAAGCTATTTTAACCCGATTTCTGCCCCTCCCTAACAGAAATCATGCGTCTGCTCCTGTCTGCATAGAAAAAATTGTGCAGATGGACCAGTGGCGGAACCAGGAATGATCGGTAGGGGGGCCGAGGAAGACAAGCGGAGTCTCGGAACCAGGAATGATCCGTCGGAGTCTCGGAGAGGAAGACAAGCGGGGGTACGGGGTGGCAGAGGGGGTGCAGAGAGGAAACAGAAGGGGTGCCGATTTTTTTTTTCATTAAAGGGGGTATGCATTATTTGATGGGCCAAGGGGTGCCGATTTTTTTTTATTATTAAAGGAGTATGCATTATTTAATGGGCTAAGGGGGGGGCCAAGGCTCAGGCTGGCTCAGGCCTTAGTTCCGCCCCTGAGATGGATCGTGTATGAAGTTGATTCAAAGATCTTTTAGATTAAATAAGAAAACGTTCCAGGGAGTTTAAATTCATACTAATATTTATGTATATATGATTCATTGAACTATAGAGAACTTAACGGTTATTTTTAAATCTGATAGATATCTTTTCTTTTCCAGCTTACATCATTTCTTATCTCCTCAAATTTGTCCATTCCATTTGCAGTGGAGAGAAACTAAAACCACCTTCATGCTCGGAATGCTCCCAGTTAGTGTAGTGTAGATTGTACACAATTTTTGTGCCAACCCATGAAATCTACCGACATCAACATAGCAATAATTTACTCCTACTCATTGATTCAATGTTATATTTAGCAATGAATAGTTGGCTCGCCTACGACTACGTGCATCAGAATTTCAGAATGAAAAGAAAAGAGAATGATTTACTAGGTTGAATTCTCCCTGACCAATTTAGATTTCAACCGATAGTGTGTTGGCGGCCCAGAGAAGTGAGCTAAAGAGAATATAAAAGCAACACGAATTGCAGCACAAGAAGAAGCGACGTAGAAGAAAGCGGTTTGAAAGAGAATTCGCATCCTCTGAGATATCTCATATTTTGTGTGACTTTTTTAAAAATCTCAACCGTTCAAATACGTTATGTACGAATCTCTAAGCTTAAATAATACAGACCTTGCGCTATCCCCAAATAGGGACCGGACACGTCGGTCACGCAAAATATGAGATATCTCGTGGGGATATAAATCTGCTGTTATTCCAAAGAGATCACATAACTCGTTATTTCTATCACAACCAATCAAAGTTCTTCATGTGCGAATCTCAAGAAAAAAAGTTTTCCGTGTCCGAATCTCGACAAAAATTAATAGCTATTTGAAAGAACGGTGAATATCAGAATATGTCAGCTCATTCCACTGATATTATGTGGCATGTCAGAAACAGTTGATTGTATGGCGGGTACAAACAAGAAGTTCTGTGCCCACTAACAAAGTTTTCGAAGAGAGAACTTATAAATATTTCAGAATTCAAGAATTATAAAAACAATATAATATTTCTTTATATATTCATAGAATTTATAGAGTTTTTATCTATGTTATGAAAATATGAATACTTGAATATAATTATTATATTATAAACAGTAAATTATTCTCAAATTATTTTCAAATTATTTCAAAATCACAAAATTAAAAAAGTACCGAGTTATTCTCGAACCACTTATAACTAGTTCAATTCAACGAGAGAAGTTAGAATGCAAAACAAGAGCAATAAGATTTCCTACACGGTCAAAAGCAGAGGATCTAAAAAAAATACTGAATGCTATCAACACATTACCATCTAACAATAGAACTGGGAGTAGTCCTACCTCGGTTCGACGGGTTTAATCATCATCGATTTTCTTTTAGATTCGTGCGAAATGCTTTAAACCCCGTGCGTGTATGTTTCAAGTTTCGTGCGCACAAATCACTCCGTTCTCCTACGGTAGATCTGCCCATCGGAACCAAACTAGGTCCGATGGGCATCGGACCTACACTGCGTTCCTAACAATAACAACATACGCCGCGGTTCAGATCAATCAAGTGTTATCCAAATACACCACAATGCTGAACTTGACCTAGAAGTTCGAAAGCAGCGTTTAAATATACACAAAAAGTACATGATAACTGCGTCCATTATTTTACTCTCACCGTATCTAGTTCCCCGAGCAATTTGCCAATTTTGAGCATTGATTTGCAATAATGCTCCAAGTACCTAAGCTCGCTGCCAAGCTGCTGCTGCTGTCTCTGATGCAATAAATTATATTACTATAGAGTTCGTCATGATTATTTTCCTCCAGTGCGGATGCGGTGCCGACTTCAATTTTTTGTCAATACTAGTCAAACTTTTAATAAATGCAATTGATGAGTAAAAAGTACATGTTTGAGAATTGAGGGTTTAAACAAAACCAGTCATAGTTAATTTTAAGAAGGGGTAGGATCATCCAATATACCTACTAACTTAAGCAGAGACGAGGATTTGATTTAAAAGAAAAAAAATGAAGTTCTAATTAGAGAAAATGAGAGGTGTGAATGGAGTGTATGTATCAACATACTATGATTGTTTAAAATAGAAGTAATTTCATGGACATCAATTTTTATAATCAAGTATTTCCATTAGTACTTGTGACAATGTTTTTCAAATATAAAATCAAACTGTACATTAATTCTTTGTCATTTATATAGCATGCATGTTTAACTTTGAGTTTGGATTCGGTCCATTCGATCAGAATCGGGGCCATCCGGCTAAGGTTAAAATTTATAGGTCCCCTTTTATATTTTGTGAATTTTGATCGGAGGATCTGGATTCAAACTCAAAATGTCTTATTTTTATACTTATGCTTTCAAAAATGAATAAAGTGTGATGGAATAGTATAGTATAAGAAATCACTTATACCGTTATAAATTAACTCATCTATTCAGGCTGCATAACTTATGCTGCATTTCTCCTCTTAAATTAACCCACCTATTCAAGTTTAACTCATGAATTAACTTTAACCTACAATCAAACAAGAATATCTTATGCCGCTTAAAATAAGCAACTTATGCTATCATAACTTTAACCCACAACCAAATATGACCTTTAAGATGTTTACATTTATTATCTTTTTTAAGTTGTTCCTGTTCGAGTACTGTGTTGTTGTGTGTGAATCATACACACATGAATAGTTGATCAGGAGTGGGACATTTTCAACGTTCATCAGATCAAATTTAATATGATGTCCGATAATACCAGTTTGATCCACATTGTGATTCACATGAACGGGTTTAGATCTATACAAATATAACTCGTTTCATGAACTTAAACTATCTTTGTGAATCTCAACGTAGATAGAATCATCGAAAGCCTCTCACCCCTCTCCATGTTCCTCAGCTTATCGCTTTCGAAATATTTTCATATTATTGAAGAATAGAAGTAATTAGAGGGGTAATATCATAAAATGGAATAAGAATAAAATTGTAAATAACATAGTTATAGGTGCATAGGATGTTACCGTTATCACTAACGGTAAAATCATCTCAAAGAGAGTATATATACTCATATTTCATATTGTAAAAATATATAACAAAATACTCACTACAAAATACAAATTAGTCAGAAGTTTACACATATGATCTTCAATTCTCTATTATGTGCTAAATGGATCGATGTTTACAACCTAATCGAAATCACTCCGTTACATGGTAAAGTGTCTGTATCCATTATGAGTAACGTAAATTTGAGTTTGATCAGTCAGGCCGTCTGATCAGAATTCGAGTTGATTAGAGCAAATTTGAAAATTTACGAAACTGAGAGTTAATCTCAAACCGTAAAGTGAAGGAGAATCTTTTACAGTAATGGAGAGGATACTTATCTGATTGAAAGTGCACTTAGTGTAATGTTACTGTTAAGAGCATCTACAATTGACCAAACTACTAGCAAACTACGTCACTAAAATAAGCAAACCACTCTCCAAAAATATGAAAACCACTCCATCGCGTGACAACTCATGTGCAGCTCATTTATTGTCCCTCTTGATTCTCTGTGCCAATCAGTTCTATCATTCTATATAAATAAGTTGTTACTGGGCTGTGATATTTCGTTCTACGCCGCAGATAATCCGGGAGTCATTAAATGCACGGTTCAAATTTGTGGTATCTTTGTTCAGGGTTTGCGACTATTTGCGTCCGCGAAATTAATTAGCCACGTGTCATTAATAAAACGTTTGCTTTTAAAGCAAATTTGCTAATTAAGCAATTATGATACAACCCAGCACTTAGATTAGCAATCTTCCACATCAGATTAGCAATTTATAAACAATTCCTGTTGCAGATGCTCTAAGATGGTCATCTTCGCTGATTTCATTTGTAAGAACAACATTGAGATTTCATTAGAACATTTTTTGTCGCCATATAAAGTATGGCCTGTCCAGTACAATTGACTCCGCTTGCCTAAACATAGCACCTACTGTGCATTTTCATGACAAAATGAATACTTCCCTGAAAATTCATTTCTTTAAGGCACCTATATCTTTTTTTTTTTTTATGGTTGACGACAATTGTCGACAACGATTATATTGATAAGAAAAAAAGAGTTTTAATTACAACGAAATCGGATGTCAAGGACCCTCATGTTCCCACCCGTCAGCTATTTACACAGTCCCTTAAATCCCTCGAAGAAAAAAGGAAAATGCCCTAAGGAAATTTAATTAAAATAGATTAAATAGCGCTAAATGTTTCTCCATTTTTCGATCTCCACCACGGTCTCTCGAACCAGATAATCTGCAGGTCGCCGTTTGTTAGAAAACAGCCTCTTGTTTCTCTCTCTCCACAATGCCCATGCCCCTGCCGCCCAGACAACGTTCCAAAGTGCGCGCTGTTGTGTTGACAGAGGCATGCCCGTGCGCAGCCAAGTTTGTTGAATGTCCGCACCTGCCCGTGATGTTATGTTATAATGTGTGAAAAGATTTGTCCAGAATCTTGCCGCATACGAGCAGTCCCACATGATATGATCTCTTGCCTATATCACGGATGCAAACAAAATATTTATGTTTGGATCAATGACCTAAAATTCGACAAAACCCATAGATTAGCACAGGTTACGAGGTAAATGTGGCTCTCGAACCAAGGTTATGTTGGGGTTAAACTGCCTAATATATGGCCCATGACTCATCAGGCAAGTCACATGACATTGCACGTGAACGGAGAATGTTATTTGGGCAATGCACCTGCTCTGCTAAGCATGTCTCTTTTGTGCTTTTGATAACTAATTTGAATTCAGCTCTAAAAAAAGGATAACCAATTTGAATTCGAAATTAGAACAAAGTTTGATTTATGTCCGATCTCACAAAATAAAGTTCTATATCCAATACATGAGCTGTGATCTAAAAAATTTATCCACAGAAAACTGGAACTAACCATATATTGATTTAAGTGTTTTTTTTATTATTATTGTGATATCTTTTTTCTAGAAAAGAAAATATTACAAAGCCATTTAAAAAAAAAAAAAAGACCATCCTTTACCAATACATCTTTTAATAAATATACTGCATGCTTTGAATGTTGGACAACCACATTTATGTATGCATGTATGTATATATGTATATATTGTTTTACAAATATAATACGGATCTGTGATATTATACACATTTTGTCATTTACATGTTGCATGATAAGAAGACCTGAACCACCTGATTGTGTTTTTAGTTTGAAACGATGTCGGATTCAAGCAGATAATGAATGATTAATTAATTGAAAAGCTAATACATCATTTCACAGGCCTGTGTGCAATTAATGGTCTGGCCCAGTACCGAAATTTTTATTAATACCATTTCAAATAAAAATAAACCAAAACACCATTAAAATTGAATAATTCAAAAAATACCAGGGCCTCTTGGTGGGGCGCAGATTTATTATTACAGTGCATTTTTGAGTTTTGGTGGGGCCTCCAAGTCAATCTGCGGCCTCCAAGAATGGAGCCGCAGATTGACTTGAAAGATGGTAATTTTCGAATTCCCCATAATCGGGGCTAATATGTCTGTACTCTAATTATATTTATTAATATTTGAAGCTTTCTTTAGCCTGTTATTTATAATTTATTGATTAAGCCCACTAAACAATCAAATTAGTAGATTTAAGTTCAATTAAATAAATAAATGAGAGTTCATAAGCACTGATCTTTAGTATTTCGCACAGAAAGTTACTTAAATAGTTGACATAACTAACCAATTTTCCAACTAATATGTTGGAATGTAACCAAACAACCATGGGACAGTCACAAACTGTAGTGGAAGAACCAAAATAGCAACCTAATGTGTTCTGTTCTCAGGTGATAAGTATCATTGCTAGGAGGTGACAGGTTTGACATAAAGTTGTTTGCCTATAAAGATTGAATAATGAATGGGGCACTTAAATCTGCATAACTTTTGTTGCATGAGAAGGGTTCAAATGCACCATAATTTTCGTGCTCCAATATGTTCCACATTTTTTATATTTATTTTCAAAGTCCGAACAGTAGATCCGAACCGTTCAACATGATTTTCATAATAACATATGTTTGGAGACCAAATTTTATATTTTTTAGAATTTTTTTACTATTTTTTTAGGTAGGTACAATATCACTTTGTCGGATGGTCCAGAATCTCCTTAAAAAGATGATTTTGTACCTATCTAAAACGATAGTAAAAAAATTCTAAAAAATATAAAATTTGGTATCCAAGCATATTTTATTATGAAGATCATGTTGAGCAGTTCAGATCGACTGTTCGGACTTTGAAATAAAGATAAAGGATGTGGAGCATATTGGAGCACAAAAATAATGGTGCATTTGAACGCTCCTCTTGTTATATATATTATACTATTAGAGTATCTATCTCTGGTACTATTAAAGTTTATAATCTGACGTGGCAGTTTTAATCTAATTTTAGGGATGTGAGAGAGTTTCTTATTTAGAAACTATGCAATAAAGTTGGATTTTGCTAATATGCTACGCGTAGCATAGAGCCCCTCCGTGCTACGGCTCACTTTTTGAGTTTTCAAAATCCTAACGGTCGATCCGAACCGTTCAACATGATCTCCATATGAATATGTACTTGCAAACCAAATTTTACATTTTTTAGAATTTTTTTACTATTTATTAAGCCACTTTGAAAATCGCTGATCCAATGGCCCAGAAAAATTTACTGTTATGTACAAATTAGTGTTTTTTCAAAGTGGCTTAATAAATAGTAAAAAAATTCTAAAAAATGTAAAATTTGATTTGCAAGTACATATTCATATGGAGATCATGTTGAACGGTTCGGATCGACCGTTAGGATTTTGAAAACTCAAAAAGTGAGCCGTAGCACGGAGTGGCTCTATGCTACGCGTAGCACTGTCCCAATAAAGTTTCTTATTAAGAAACTGTTTATAAAATTCATGTTGAGTCAATTATTGGCTCAAATTATTTCTGCTTTTTAATCTGTTGCTGACATGGCTTAATAGAAACTCTAAAATTAATTTCAGGAATGTGAAAGTTAGAAATTTTATAGACCTTCATTTCTAAAAAGAGGTTAATAGTTATTTAGAAATTCATTTTAGTTGCTGGGATGTAGATGCTCTTATAGTTTTACCTAAATCACCCGAATTTCTAAAATTTAAAAACTAGTCCTTGATGCTATTTTTTTTTTTTGCAAAGATAAGTACAGATTTAAAAATAAATAAAAACTTAGGTTTGGTCCATAACTATTTGAAAAATATCAACTTGGTCCTTATACTTTTATTTACATCAACTTGAACCTTAAAATAAAATAAAATAACAAGGGGGTTCACAATATTAAATCTAATCTAGTCCTTGAACATCTTTAAAAAAAAAAGTACTTATTCTTTGCTCCCAAAAGGACTATTTTGATCATTTTAGAACAACTATAGCTAACAGTCGACAGTGACGACTGGGAGCGATCTTTTCTCATGTTGCTGTGTGAAGAGAGATGAGATGAGAGGATAGGAATAGATTGGAATATAAGAGGGATAGCAGTTGATCTGAGGGAATAGGGTGAGTTTAGATCAAGAATAGAGGAAGATAGATGTTTATTATTATCTGGAATAAAGTTGAAACATATTTGAAAAACGGATCGAAATATTTATCCGAGATCTGACCACTACAAAAATCTGTCACTATTTGTAAGGGTAAAAATGATTTTTGCTGACAGTATCTTCGCAAATATTTATGTCGGTAATATTGAAACACTCAAAAATAATAATTTATGTCGGTATACTCTCAGCAATATTTATTTTTTACCCGACAGTGAGATTTGTGTTTGAACTAAGATGATACAACAACTCAAAAAAAAAAAAAAAAGAGCAATGAGTTTGTACTTTTGTTTTGTTTAGGTTGCTAGACAATGATACTTTAAACCACTTTTTCATGAAAAATAAAAAAATAAAGTTTTCAATAATTGAAAAGCGAAAGAAGTAGATTCTAGTTCTTTCACATGTGATCAAACTTTCACATAAAGTAAATAATCCGTATTAAGAGGCTACAAAATCGAAATCCAGGGTTCGTACTGGAGTTAAGTTATAGTACTTTTGACCCTTATCTCCAAGACTCCAACTAAAATGAACTTCAAAATTACAGTACCGTAATTATTTCGTTGCACGTGTTTGTACCTTTTACAGTAAATTAATTGTAAGGCAGTGTATCATATATAGGGGTGAAAACGTTATAGACAATATCCGATCCGTATTCGATTCGTATTCGGAAAATTAGATGTGGATATCCGATATTTGACTTATTCGTATGGATATAGATACTGATATGGTTTTACGTTTCAATTATATTTTTAATTATACGTATTCGAATAGTAGATATATATCATATATTTTAATATATATTATGAAAAAATATTGTTATTCACCATTAAAATTAGATAAAAATATTATAAACTTTGGTATTTTCTAATATTATTTTAATAAATATCCGATCTAATCCGTATCCGTATCTGTATCCGGCTGATATCCGATCCGTATCCGTATCTAAAAAATTAAAAAGAAATATGTATATAATTTTACCACTATCCGCTCTGTGTTCGCTCCGTTTTCACCCCTAAGGTCCATATATCAAATACTGAAGTTTTCTAGAAACATATTTCTGAAGGAAACATGAACTTAATTAGAAGCTGACTGATCACAGTCCTTCAAAAAGAAGATCCTCATTCTTCGGTGAACTTTTTTTTCATAGAAATTAATGGTTCTGATTCAATCTTTGAATCAGATTCAACGGTCTCAATTCTTAGGGTTTTTAACTCCATGCAAAGAGGAGACTTGAAAATCACTCCATTTATGCATCTTGACCATTGATTATGATCCATAAATGAGGCCCCAGAAAATCTGCACAGGGATTATCTCTTTCTTTTTTCTTTCTTTTCTGGCGACTTCTTCCTTCACTGACAGGGGCGGACTCAGAGTGTTCTAGGAGAGCAGCTGTTTCTTCTGGATTTTGAGTTTTAGTGGAGATTTATCGGTTCTGACCGACTTTGTTCTCTCTGAAAAATTTTTTGCCCCTCTTTGAACGTTTAATTTGTAATTCAAGTTAAATTTTGGATTAAAATTGAAATAAATCTGTTGAATTTTGATTGGTAATTAGAATTATAAGTCAGAGCATCATAATACAAGTCAAAGCATTAGAAAGTATAAGTTAAAGCATTTTTTTTTTGTCGAGTACCCAATTGGTTAATGGATTTAAACCCGATTCGATATTTTTTTGCCCCCCCTGACGAAAATCCTGGATCCGCCTCTGTAATCACCGATTCAAAAACTTTTTCTCCTCCTTTCATGGTTGTCCTCTCTAAAAAAAACTCCACCATTTATAAATCAAATTCCAATGTTTTGTTGGAATAAGCTTCCATCTAAGAGAACTTCATAGTGTCAGATATGTTTTTTTCAATAATATATGATATTTTTTATAGTTCAAATTAATTTTTTTTTAATACCGATCATAAATGGGTTAATTTTCTGTGGCAACAGAGCTGGTTTTGAAAATGACTTGAGAGTAGGTCCGATGGGCATCGGACCTACTCTGGTTCGATGGGTTTAATCACCGTCTATTTGCTTTAAAATTCGTGCGTGTCTGTTTCAATTTCTGTGCGCACATATCTTAAATTAGATCGGACGGTCATCATGTCGTTGAACCTAAAAGTAGGTCCGATGGGCATCGGACCTACTCCGTTCTCTTTGAAAATACCTCATTTATGGATCGGATGCATAAATGGTCAAGATCCGTAAATGGAGTGATTTTCTGTAGCAGCAAAATCTCCTCTTTGCACAAACTAAAAAAAAAAGACGATAGATTGGAACCGTTGGGTCAAATTTAAAAGTTCAATCGGGATCATTGGTCCCGATATTTCTAAAATAATATTGCAATTGTGGTACTCTTTCTATTTTTGTACATATTATTTTATTAATTTCTATGAATAAAAAATTCTCCATTCCTCGTGTGTTTTTTTTCAAAATACTAAATCAGGACCTTTTCTATTTTTCAGTTATTCTATTTTGTTAGTAATAAAACTAAAAAAGGAAAAATTATGTGTCGTGAGAGTGTTTGAAGAACAACAAAATTAGGTGTCAATGAAACTCTTTTAACCGTTTATCCGATCCATATCGTATTCAATAAGGCTGATATGCGTAAGAATTTTTTTTCGTAAACTTAATAAATATGAGTATGAGTAAGAAAAAAAATTCGTTAGTTTATTGGGTTAGGGTATGAATAAGAGCTATTTCGTACCCGTTATCTCATTGAATAATTAATAAATATGAAATTAGAATGAATATTTATATATTTACATATAACTATATAAATTTTCTTTATTATGTTAAATTGATTTATACAACATTTTATACATTTTTTATTAAAGAATTTAAGATAAAATTATTTATTCAACAATTTATATTGTTTTCTTATAGTGAAATTGATTTGTGAGGCATTTTATATGATAATGTTTGATCAATAATTAGTGATGTACTTATTAAAGATGATATGATAAAAAGTGCATGCCTTTTGTTATAAGCATAGGGTTAAATATATTATTTTTGTTTGTCTATCTTGTTTTTTAGTTAAAGAACTTAATAAAGCACTTGAAAAAGAGATATTTTGTAATTTAAAAATTATATTAGTTAATCTGATTGCATATGTGTGAAACGAACGAGTTTGATGGTTATTTGTAAAAAAAAAAAATGAAACTAACTTTTTATATTAGTTTTATTCATTATTTGTCCACTACCGTTTCGTTATCTGATAATCTGAATGGATAAAAATACGAAAATGCTTTCCACCGTTATTGTATCGTACCCAATGACACCCCTAAACAAAATGAACCTAATAAAGGCAGAAATTTCACGCAAGTGATATAAAATGGGGTCGGTACTATTTGCAACTTTTTGGGTGTTTAGGTGATCTTTAACAATAATAATATATTATTAAAAAAAGGACCGGAGATATGGCCCACTATGGCCCAATAAAAGATTCAGTTGGGCCAGAAAATCCCAGACCACCGTCCTCGGCTATGCTGTCGTACCTGTTACTGATAACTTCCCTATTTCAATAAGCCTACAAGGGCACCACCTCTCAATGTATTTCACCTCAATCTCAAATCAACGTCTCTTCAAGTCAAAATTATTGCAATAATGAAAGTAGGTACAAATTTCTTTCCCACTAGTACGGAGAGTGGAGGTAAAAAAGTAAATACATTGGTTGGCAGAGGTTGGGGAAATTTCGGCCATTTTGGACATTGGTAAAGGTTGGAGCAATTTCGGTCATTTTTTTTATTTAAAGTTCTAAATAGCGATTATGACGTCATTGTGAGAAGATTATAAAAAAACTATCGTGAATAGCGTAGCTATAACGAAAGCTATTCTACATGACATTTTTTTTTTTCAAAAATTATATTATATAATTATATTAATTATCAACATTATTTAAAGTTTCATGAAATTTTTATTAATACCCTCAGAAAAAATAACAAATATGCCCTCTGGTTAGAATTTTTTTTATAAATAACTTAACCGTCCTACTGAGGGGCGGTCAACCCAATACCGAATCGCCCCTCAGTGGGCGGTCAGCTCCAGGCCGCTCCTAGTTGGGGCAGTTTTGTATATGCCCTCTGGGTACCCTCCAATATATAGGCAAACCAAACCGCCCCACTAGAAAGCAGTTTGGTCTGGAGCAGACCGCCCCACTGTGGGGTGGTTTGGTGTTGGGAGCTAACAGCCCCTCAGTGGAGCGGTTAGGTTATTTATAAAAAAAATTCCAACCAGAGGGCATATTTGCTATTTTTTTTCGAGAGTATTAATAAAAATTTCGGTAAAGCCTCATAGAACAATAAGTAACATCAAATTAATTAATAAATTATAATATTATGATTGAACCAGTGAAAGTCCAATTTTCTATTCAAATATCTCTAGTAATATCATAATCTATAATTTTTTTCTATTCAAAATAACTTAAGTATCATGATATAAACTAATATTTTTTTTTATTCAAAATAACATAAGTATCATGTAATAAACTATCTACATTTTTCTTTAAAAAAAAAAGAAATATAGGCTTAAAAAAATTGGTCTTTAAAATAAATTCAGTTTGGACCTTGATATAAAAGCCCATGTTGCATAGCAATGTGCTATTTGCGCTACCCGTTACGCTCTATAGCAGACCACGATTACCACTATAGCTGTTGTAGCTGAAATAACGCATTTTTATTCCATAGCTTAGCGTTTAAGGTTCGAAAATACTATAGTGTTGCTATAGCGCGCTATTTAGTACGCTATATCGCGCTATTTAGAATATTGTTTTATCTAACAATGTAAAAAATGAAAAAGAAGAAACATGAAATTAAAAATTGTAAAAGTTTTACATCTATGAAGTTCGCTAACAACAAAAATGCAAATTTAGTAAATGATTACATTGTTTGCTCTATTGTATAGAGAGTAAAAAAAATGCAAATTTAGTAAAATGAGATTGAGTAACATATAAAGTGGTTTATATATAGTTTTGGGTTTGAGGAATGGTTACGTTGTTTGTTCTATTGTATAGATAGCAAGGGTAGTATTGGGAGAGCATCTACAACTCTGTTATTATTAGAGTTTCTAATATAATGTGACAGTTTCTAATTCAATTTCAGAGATATGAGAGAGTTTTTTATTTAGAAATTATATAATAATTTTTTTTATTAAGAAACTGTTTATAAATTCTATGCTAGCTAAATGATCGGCTCAAATTATTTTTCCTTTTTAGTTTGTTGCTGACGTGGTATAATAGAAACTCTAAAATTAATTTCAGAGATATGAGAGTTAGAAACTTTAGAGATCTTAATTTCTAAAAAGTGGTTAACAGTTATTTAGAAACTCATTTGAATTGTTGGGATGTAGATGCTCTTAGCATCAATCCACTTGTATTTTGTAAATTAATTTTTTTTATCAATATATTTGTTGACGACAATTACCGCCAACCATTAAAAAAAATGCAAATTTGTTCTTTTTAGTTCGGGTGCATTTGTGTAGTTTAACAATTTTTCACATTATTAGTTCGGGTGCATTTGGATAAAATTTTGCTTGAAATTTACTATACCGCTTACTATTATTATAATGATGATGATAATAATAATAACAATAATAATAATAATAATAATTACTATTATTATTATTATTATAATAATTACTATTATTATTATTCCTCCTACTACAACTTAGATAATATGAAAATAAAAAAACATCTTAAATGATGTCTAACAATACAAATATCTTAAGTACTTTGATTGACACATCAGTTCTAGGTTGAGATAAAGCAAGAACAAAGAAATTGGAGTTCTTTATTTGATAAAGAAGTGGAGGATGGGAGTATGGGACAATAAAAAGTGTCGAATCTCTCTTGCAGAGACAGCAAATTAGCTCTGTTGCTGTTCCAGCGATAGGTTGGAAAAGTGAAAGTCTTTCCATTCACACTTTGTATTTAGTTCTCTCTATTGTGTTTTATTATTTATACTATAGTTTTTTAGAGGTGAATTTGGATCCGATAACCATCAGACTCAAAGTGAGTTCGATCGGTTCGATGACCGTCCGATTTACTTTAAGATTCGCTTCTGTAACTTTCGCGTCTGCTTTAAAATTGTATGCACGAATCTTAAAGCAGATTGGACGGTCCCGAAACCCATCGGACCCAAATTTGAGTCCGATGTGCATCGGACCAAGCTGCTCTCTTGTTTTTCAGTTAACTTCTCACATTCCTTATTGGTTCCAGAGAACAATTACATTCAAAATTCCCACATCTCGACCATCTGATCAGAATCGGAGCCAATCTAGCCCACGTCTATGACACATGGGGTCTTCTAATATTAGTGCAGATCTCAATTGGACTGTTCAAATCTATTAACGCACGTTCCATTAATGCAGAGAATACGAATTCTGAATACAGGGGCATGCATTAGCCATTTTGAGTTATTCTTCTATCATAATTGGCCCAAGACTCGAAGACTAATCTTGGAGTTCAGATCATGTGAATTAACTCAATTTTTTGGTTTAGACAGGGACTGTCCGATTCGAATCCGCAACAATCCATTCTGAAGTGGAGCGCACATATTCCGACGACAGATTCGAATCCCGAAACAATCCGAGCAACGAATTTGAATCGGTCGGTCCCGATCCAAAACTCAAAAATTGAGTTACTTTAGGGGATCCAGTGCAATATCATGGTCTTTAAGGGAACGCAAATTTAATCTGTGCTCCACCTAGAATAGTTAATCTGCATCCCTAGTATATTTCAACTGTTTTTTTAAATCATGTAAACTTCGTTTATTCATTTTTTTAGCAGATGGTAACAAAAAAATCGGCAAGTGACCTACAATCAGAATAAAAAATACAACTAAAATCAAATAGAAGTTGAACACAACCTAACATCAGATGAACTCCCAAGACTATTCATTTTTATAATATGGTAACCAAAAAAAAATCGAGGTCAATTGAGTTTCTGCATTACTCAGGTTTCTGTTAGTTATGTTATTATCTCGGTGCAAGTTCATTGGATCCAAGTCAGTTGAGCTTAGTTCATAACTTTTCATATGTTTTTCTCGAAAACAAAAAAAAAAACAGCTCTTCATATTTGTTAGAGTAAACTGAGGAATTACACCACCAGAACAGAGACGAATGCTGTTCTTCTTCATCCTCTCCTTCTTTTAGTGGTGACTGTTTAGGCTGGTTGATTCAATGCCTCTCGGTTGTCTAGTGACTGTCATGGTCCGGTTGATTTAGTTTCCGGTCCGAATTTGATTTAGTGTCTTTTCGGCTGCCATATGCGCACAACAAACAATCTCTAGGCCCACATCATTACAATCAAGCAAAGATATCAAATCTGTGTCCACATGATCCACATATTTCCTGTGTGTTTTTAGTTTGTTTACAGCTCTATGCTTTCACAGACACTTTTTGTCTCATATTATGTAACAGCTCGCTTGTTTTTTTTTTGGTTGAAAATCCGTAGACAATTACATTGATAGATAAATTTACAAAGTAGCTGTTACATAAGATTAGACAACGAGTGTCTGTGAAAACATACAGCTAAACAGCTCGCTTGTAACTCTTTCTATCAATGCAATCGCCAACGGGCTTTCAACCTAAAAAGAAAAAAAAAACCTGTTGTGATGTAAGTAGCCCTGCAGCCTGCAGGACCTGATATATACCGATCCGGCCCACATTTGAGGGCATAATTAAAGATTTTTGTACTGCTATTTCTTTACGATGATCTGTTTGTGTATTGGGTCTAAATCTTTATAAACGGAAGAGAATTGGGCTTTAGCAATTTTCATTTCAAGTACCAATTTCAAATGAAATTGGGGTTTAGTAACAAAAAAATTTTGCTCGTCTCCCATTCTCTAATTTCATGATAGCCATGTTCCATGTCAGATCACTGATAAGAATTGATGCAAAAGGAATATATTATATATAATGGTATATTATAATAGGTTGAGTATTACATATAATGGATATATTATAAAAAAATTATTGGGTAAACAGGAAAGTTTTGTAGTATAATGTAACATCGGACGTTATTAAGTTACAATTACTGTTATTGTTGCTGCTATAAAGAAAAATCTCAGGTATCATTTTGCAAATAAAAAAAGCAATAAACCTTAGCATTGGTATGCCATGCTTATCCATGAGGGAAGCATGGCGTGCGGAGTCCGGAATGTCCGATCAGAATCCGGCCTAAGGTGGAAAACACAGAGATCCTTTATATTCGTGTCAAAGTAGATAAACGGTTCAACTCTTAACTCAAAATTTGAGTTATTTTAGGTGATATGAATTAATGGCGTGCGTTCCTCCACAAAATTGATCAATTGTGGGTTGTGTTTGATATGCCAAGTTTCTCTTCATTTTTTAACTTAAAAAAAAAACTCTCAATATCATCAATCCAAATATGGTGTTATAATATGACGGTAAATTTTAGTATATGAATTTATATCTTTCAAATTATGTCTTTTAATCCGAAATCGTGCAATCAGAAAGGAGATTAGATATTTACTCGAAGAGAAAATTTAGAGATGAATAAGCAGATATATAAAAAGCGCATGAGTGTGGGCATACTATTTAATCCCGACTTGTTTCGATTTTATTAAAAAAAAAATTTTAATTCATTAGATTTGATTCACAGAATTAAAAATTTAAAATTTCCATATAAGTTCTTTCAGCCCTCGTGAAGGACAATATCATATTATCAAAACAATATCCAACAATTTACCATAATGCATCGTATCTCATTAGAACAGTTCAATATATATATAAAAAAGCAACAGTCAATTTTTGCTACACAACACAGAAGCACCAGTGATTCAAGGGTAAAAACATATAGGGAAGCAATAGTGATTTCTGGGTGTGAACTAACATGTAAAAGTAAAACAAACAATCTTAATGTTTACAAATATCGTAGAAGACAGCTAAAATTCTAAGATGCCCAGATTGGTTGCTTCCAATTCATCAAAGCAACAATTTCCAGTTTTATGCTGATGGAAAGGCTACATCATCTTACAACACAAGAACAAATACAAACATTAATTGTAGCCAAAACGTAAAAAAATAAAAAAATAAAAACAGGAAATTTCAAACCGAGCTTCTGCTTAACAAAAACATATCACCGACCATTCATCTCGCCATTTGGGGGGACCCACGCACGACCGCCACTGGCAGCAATCTGTTCAAGAAAGCGTGCTAAGCGGGCATGTTTTGCTGCCCATTGCTCAGCCATCTTTTGTTCCTTCGACTCAGCATCCCTTCTGAGACCAAGTATCTGATCTCTGTATTCAGCATCAATCCTTTCCAGTGCGAGGCTCTGCTCCTCCCTGACGGCCCGCATCTTGGCCTCGAACTCCTCCATTTTTTCTCTCCTCTTGCATGCCTTCTCTGACTCTAATTGGAGTTCCACCCGCTTCAGCCGCCACGCTGCCTCCTTTCGGTGCGACATCCATGCATGGTGACCTTCTTCGAGTTCACGGCAGCACTCAGCCAGCTCAGCAACCACCATGTTGTCACCACGCGGGCCTGCTAACCCGAAGCTTATCTCAGAACCTCCTGCTCTCTCACCCTGCGACAAATTATACCAAGATGAACCATGATAAAACGTGAAACTCGATCCAAAGTTCAAATAAATTCAGAAGTGGTACATTCATGAAAAGGAAGACACAATGCGTACCGGTAACCATGGCATAGGCGGCATAGAAGAAACAGGGGGCCCAGCAGACACGGCTGCTGATGCAAGACATAGAGTGACTGAAGGGGAAGGCGGCCTGTGCATACTAGGTGTGCCAGCTGTGGTGGTAGTAGCGGTGCTGGAATTAGATAACCAAGGGGGGAGAAGAGGAGTGGCCATGAGCAGTGGGCTAACCTGCCTCTCTTTGACCAATTTCTCAGCAAAACTCTGGAGGATGATGTCGTATTTACCCTGCTCTGATGGGGTTAGAACCGACGGCTTTTGAGCCTCTTGGAGTTCTCTCTGCTGCTTATCCTTGAAGACCTCCCACCACTTGCCAAGGCGTTTTGCAGTTCGGCCGGGGACCTCAGCAGCTATGCGCTTCCACTTGTTGCCGTGCTTGGCCTGGAGGCGAATTACGAGGCGCTGCTCTTCTTCAGTGAGGGAACCCTTCTTGATGCCGGGCTTGAGGTAGTTCTTCCAACGCTCTAGACACGACTTGGCGTCACGGTTCAGGCCAACATTCATGCGCTGAGACACCAGGTTCCACTCGCGGGGCCCGTACTGACGAACGTAGGCCCGTAGAATTGCGTCTTCCTCAGGCCGCCACCTCTGCCTCTCCTTCATTTGCTCTTCCTGCCACCCTTTCCATTTCCCATCTCATGCACCTCATAATTCTCTACAGGCTGTAGATCGAATTGAACAAACAAAAAATATATATATTCAGGACCTTGATTACCAATTTCCCAGAAAGTAACGAGTATCATTCACTGCTTTCAAATGAATCAGGTGCTTCATTTGCTGAATTTTTTACAAAACTAAACTAAAGTAACTTACCCATGCTATTACTTATTTATCTTATTTCTCAATTAAATTTTTTTTTTAACAAAGTTACTGTAGTTCAATTAGTAATAGTAGAACAATAATCTGACACAGCACCAATAAACTGATGCATTGTATATAACAAAGATCACTATCCAATTATGGGGCCATTAAGAATCGATTAGTTTCCTACCGTGGAGAATCATTCCGAAATAATAAGCTTCTAATGCTATTGCACTTTCAAAATTAGTCAGAATATAATTACATAAACCAATGCATTACTTATCTCAACTGGTACTGATAAAGGGAGGCATTATAGATGCAGCCACAATTCTATGCTATTTATTGATTTGTACCAAGTACTTTGCATAAAAACCACATGAATAAAAGCAGCTTTTAAATATATACTCCATAAATAAATTCAAAATGAATGGAATTTGGCACCCCTACAGTGTCTATGAGATATGGTACAAAATCGAGAAGCATTAATTTGCTGCATTCATTACTTCAACAACCTCCAAATGGATTATGGAGAAACCATTCATGATAGTCCTAGTTTCTATAGACCTCAAAACAAATATTACTTTTTTCTTAAAAGGGAAATCACAGAGAGCTATATGAACCTAAATTTAAATCCATCTTGCATAGTGACGCGAAAGGGGCAGCTTCTTGTTTGAGCTACCTCCCCAGTTTGTCACAATTCCCCAGAAAAACAAGTTTCCTTTAATCTTAGCTATTTTTCTTGATTACCGTGTGCTAGATGGTTTGTGACTTTGCGTGTTTTGTCAAATCAAAATTGTTGTTTTGTGGGTGGATGGGGAATCAACAGAACCCAAAAAAGTGTTTCAGTTAGCATTAAAAAATAAGTTTTAGAAAGCTGGAGGGTTTATCTCAAGAAGCTAAGCGCACAATTTGTAATGCAGCATAAAAAAAAGGCCCAGCAAAAGAGTAGTCATTTTCGGGAGATTGTTAGTTTTCTCTTGCCGATTGAAAAAGAAAAGACGAAAATTAAAAAAGAGGTCAAAGTAAAATGATAAAAAAAAGAGGTTGTCTATAACTTACTCCATAATGAGAAATGAACTAAGAACAAGGGACCAAGTAAAATATGACCATGAACCTCGCACTTCCAACTTATATATAAATATTCAACCGAGTTACGATCGTTTACTTCAACATACACAAATGGAAGAAAAACGAAAGACTAAATAACAAAAGGCAGGGTAAAAGATTCTTACCACGCCCTTTTAAATCATTTTGACCCGCTGCGTCTCGTCCAGCGCAATCAGGAGAAAACAGAGCACTAACACTAGTGAGATAAAAGAGGGCCAGAGAGAGAAGGTAAGTGATGAGTGGTGAATGGTGAGTGGTGAGTTGCAAAAGAGAGAAATCGAGAGGAGAGAAATGGGGAGGTACTGACAATCAGCGAGAAAGAAGGGCACGTGAAAGGAAAAGACGGAGCAATGGTGGCAGTGCCATCTGTCAGGCATGGTCGGTGAGAAAAAGCACTCTAGTGTGGGTAAAAAAAGGTAAATTCCGTCGTGCAAATAAAGACGAGTTTAACAAGTAAATTCGGATTCAAGTGTGAGACTGAGAATGTAGCGTAATGTAGAGGGTCGCTGTCAAGTGGGGTCGTTTTACCCTATTTCTTACGTGGGTCCCGGAAAATCAATATCATACTTACCAGATGATACTGTTCATCAGGCACAGACCAGTTCGCACTAGGGATACGTATCCTCTGCGGAGCAAAACGAACGGACCAGATTAACTCTCAGCCGCTCTGATATTCGGGCTAACGGAGGGGGCTGTATTATTGGGCTTTGAGATTCGTGCCAAGTCAAAACGAACGAACCAGATTAAAAGCTCCGCAGAGGATACGCTTCCTTCGCACTAGGGACTATGGAGATAAGATTTAACGCCTCTTAACTAAGAAATATATAACAGTTCGACTCCAGTTTTAAAAGAAATATCTTCAAAGCTCAATGTGCGATATATCATATATACCGTTCGATTTTGATTCGACTGATGCTATCGCCTTTTATGGCGACGATTGCGGAATGTGAGTACGGTGGCCATTATTAAGCAGGAGAACTCCCCCACCACAAGAATAAAGAGACTAGTTTAGTGACCTTTCAGTGGAAAAATAAAGTAAAAATAATAATATTTTTTTAATATATCAAAACCTCCTTTTTTTTGAATAAAAACGTGGGTCTAGCCTCCATTTGCATTGAAATCACGGTTCTGTTACAAGAGTATGGTAACTACCATTGAAATAAAAAGTGAACGAGCTCAAACAGTTGAGCTCTTGTAAGGTTTGTGGAAGTAAATGCTAAAAACAGAATGAAACACAGATTAAACCGAAAAAAGAAAACAAATGGAAATTGGTGTCCTTTGGCCGGCTATTGGAATTCCTTCATCTCTGTATACCTCAGCTGCTCCTGTACTTCCTCTGCCAAATCCCTGACCCTTTTGTATTCATCTCTGAAAATTCGTGCCCCCCGTTCGCGCCATAATACAAATTGCGTAATGAGCCAGATTGCTCTGAATTTCTTACTGTACCTCGGCTCAGTGCTAACAGCTGTGTGGTTGTTTATTGTCCCGCCTACGGTGGTGGTGTGGTGAATGATAGCCGCCACTTCTACATATAGTGCCTTTGCGAAAAAACACTCATTAAACATATGATTGACCGTTTCCGCTGCCCTTTTGCATAATACGCATCTATTGGCCATATTCCATCCTCTCCTGATGAGATTGTCGAGCGTGAGTATTTTATTGGACCTTATCAACCATCCGAAGACCTTCATCCGTGGGGGAACTTTGAGCTCCCAAATTTTGTTAAGTTGTGATCCCACCGAGGGACCGCGGATCATTGCTTGATAAGCACTTCGGACCATGAATGTTCCCGTATTGTCCCAATTCCAATGTATTTCGTCCTCTATTGTATCATGCAAATGGTATCCTGTTAGAATTCTCAAAGCTTCTTCCAATTCTTCTTGTGCTTGTATTGAAAGGTGCTGTCTTAGGTAAGGCTGCAGTGATTGGGTTTGTTTGGCCTCCAGTAGTGTGATGTTTGTATCCAAGGCGTAAGTATATAATATTGGGAATATATATTTGAAGATGCCCTCACCCCAATTATTGTCCCAAAATCGTATACTAGCGCCATTTCCAGGTGTGAACTTGACAGAGGCTTTAAAGAACTGTTGCAAGTCATTGTCGCTTAGTGAAATTCCCAAGGCCGATGTGTTTGTAGATTTAGTGATTCGGTAGATGTGTTTCCATAATTTTGTTTCCGGCTTCGCCCAATACCAATGCCACTTTAGTAAAAGTGCCTGGTTGAAAGCACCAAGGTCCGGCACTCCCAACCCGCCATCTGCCTTGGCCTTGCATACTATTTCCCATTTTGCAAGGTTGATCTTGCGACGTTCCCGAGTTACCCCATGCCAGAGAAACCTTCTTCGTATCTTGTCAATGTCTTTTATCATCCATTTTGGCAATTTGAAGACAGTCATAAAGTAAGTAGGAAGGGAGGATAGTACCGCATTCAGAAGGACTATTCTTCCGGCAATGGTGAGATGTTTGGCCGTCCATCCCGCGAGCCTCTTGTTCATCTTCTCAATTAAAGGCATGTACGCATTTTTTGGTAGTTTCCGGTTTGATAACGGCAACCCTAGGTATATAAACGGGAAAGATCCCTCTTTACATCCAAGCACATCCGTTAGTTGCCGTCTTTGGTTGTGTGGAACTTCCGAGTACAGTATTTCTGATTTCTGAAAATTTATGGACAAGCCTGAAATCCTTTCAAAAGCCAATATCAACACCTTGATTGCTTGCATCTGCTGTAGTTCGGCCTTGATAAAAATCAGAGCATCGTCGGCATAAAAAAGACAAGGTTTCATATCTCTGTATGGTAGTCGTATTGCCCCGCTTGTAGTGAGCTTATCCATCCATCTCCCAAGAAAATCCATGCCAATGATAAATAGAAGCGGAGAAAGCGGGTCCCCCTGGCGTACCCCACGTCTAAGAATTATCTTCTTCCCCAACAATCTGTTAATTAGCACTTGTGAAGTCCCTTGCAGTACTCCTCTTTGCACTGCCTGTACGAACTCAGTTGGGAATCCCAGTTGTACTAGAATCTGAAGCAAGAAGTCCCAATTTAAAGTATCGAAAGCCTTTTTGATGTCTGCCTTAAACACCGCGATGGGTATTTTAGCTTTGCGAGAATGATGGAGAATCTGTTGCGCATATACAAAACCTTCAGTAATCTGCCGCCCTTTGATGAATCCCGTCTGCTTGTCGTCTATTAGATCAGCCATTTTGTCTTTAATCCGATTGGCCATGATTTTCGAAAAAAATTTCTGAATTCCATGTAAAAGACTTATAGGTCTGAAGTCATTTGGTGTCAATGGTGCCTCTTTCTTTGCGATCAGGACTATGTACGATGTGCTTAAAGGTCCAAGCGAAAGTTGTCGCTGCAGCACCGAATTAAGAGTTGCTAACAGATCCGGCATCATGTGTTGTAGAAATAGTTTATAAAATTCGCCTGTGTATCCGTCTGGCCCCGGGCTTTTACCGTTCGGCCACTGTTTAACCGCTTCCGTTATCTCTTGAACTGTTATCGGTCGTGCCATGTCCTGCAGGGGGTGCCTATTCGGGTAGAGGCTGTCCCAATTCACCGTTGGTAGGCTTGTCGATTCTTTCCCCATTAATTCACAGAAATGTGTAAAGAAAGCTGCAGCTTTATCTCGTTGGTTATTGGACTGCTGGCCATTGAATTCAATAGCTGCAATTGTTCCCCTCCTTTTTGCAAACGAAGCCGCGGCGTGAAAAAATCTTGTGTTACGGTCCCCTTCTACTTCCCATTTAACCTTTGCTCTCTGTTTCCACTTCTGCTCTTCTATTTTAGAGAGTTCGGTTATTCTTCTTTTGAGTATAGAGGTGATGAATTTCTCTAGAGGTGTAACAGTTCTTGTCTCTGCCACTTGATCTCTCCAACTGATGAAAGTGGCGCATGTTTTAAGCTGCTGCCGAATTACTCCATTTTCTCTATTTGTACATTCTTTAATCTTGCTTTGCAATCCACTCAATTTGGCATGTAACAAAATCGGTTCTGTTGCAGGTTCATGTGCATTCCATGCTTCTTTGATCATTTGCATAAATTGCGGCGACCGGAGCCAAAAATTTTCAAACCGAAATAACCTTGATTTTGCAAAAGTCGTCTTCGCCGAATACATAACCGGGCAATGATCTGAGGATGTATTGGGCAGTGCCACCTGTTCCCCGTTCGAGAACTTCAAACACCATTCATCGAATACAAGGAACCGATCTAATCTTGCCAAGTGCGGGTTGGCCTGCTCATTGGACCAGGTAAATCTGCGTCCGTGGAGAGGCATGTTTATTAGACCTAGCTGCTGAACTAGCCTTGCAAAGTTTGACGTTTGTCGCCAATCATTTGTGTTGTCCGTCCTATCTTCTGCAAGAATAGTCAGATTAAAATCTCCACAAAGTAGCCATGGCGTGTCATCCGTTGGCTTTGCCTGCCTTAGTTCCTCAAAAAATTGTCGTCTGCCCTGAGTTGTGCTCGGCCCATACACTCCAGTAACACTGAACACACTGTTGTCTTTGCTGTTTCTGAACCTCAGTGTGAGACAGAAATCCCCCCGTATTGAGTCAATCTCCTGAAATTTTGACTGAGACCATGCAATTAATAGTCCTCCCCTCGTTCCCCTTGCATTAATTGTGTGATACCCATCAAATCTTGCACCACAGACCTCATTTTTAATGGTAATATCTATATCAGCCATCTTGGTTTCCTGGAGACAAATGAAATCCGGATTGTGCACTCTAAATGTTTGACGGATTGCTAATCTCTTTTCCTTTGCATTAATACCCCTCACATTCCATGTTATGAATTTGATTTTTGTGCAATTCATTGAGACAAAGTAACATCAGAACTTCCATTAATGAGTAAATCTAATACACCTCTTAATCCCAGTACAATTGTAATTGCTCCTGCCTTGCTGCTATCCATACTACCCGGCCCCCTTTTCCAATTTAAAACTTGCTTAATCATAAAAACAAAGAGTTACTTCCTAACACAAGATACATAGCACTAATCCCTCTCTGGGATAGCACTGACCAACTTGATTGCATTCCTTCCCTTACGCCTCCCCTGCTGCCGCAGCTGCTGTCACAGTGTGCATGGCCGCCTCCCCTGCTGCCGCAGCTACTGTTACAGTGTGCATGGCCGCCATTCGGGTGATATTGTCAAGAAGTTTCTCACCCAAATCAATACCAGCAGTGGCGATTATTGCTTCCGCCTGATGTGGTGTTAACGGATCCGCATTCTGGAGATAAGTGAGCTGTACCATCTCCTTCAATTCAGTCCTTGGCTTTTTCACATTTGGTACTGATGCTCCTTCAGTGCTTGTATTATCTCTTAACTGTTGGGCCCTGTGGAGAATTGATATATATTTACCCCCATGTTTTTCCAGCAGCCTTGGGCTTCGACGACGTGGTTGAACAAAGGCCGGAGGGCCTTCAAAGCCTGGAGGCGGCCCGAGATCTTCCTCAAGAATTATGTTTGGACCTTGCTGTAGCTGCGGCCCTAGATGTGAGACTTGCTGCGGGTCCGGCCCAAAACTCTGTGGGTCGATTTCCTGGATTATCGGCCCAGTCCTGATTTGTTGGGCGGGCGGCTTAAGTGGCAGAGTGTCTGCGTTTCCAGTGTGGGCCGCAAGCAGGCCTCTATTCCTTTTCAGCCTCTGCATCAGAGGAAAAGCAGTGGTCGGTTCAGCAGAAAGCTGCAGCCATGTGAATTGCTGTGAAGGGCAATTAATGGCAACAGCTGTTTTGGAGTGTTCTTGCAGGGTCAGCCTTTTGAACGAGAGACAAAACAGCACGCTGCTAGCCCCAATTAGAAAGTTCCGAACTTCCTTTTGCTCCCCACTTTGTTTTTGGCCAGTTATGCCGTTGCCTCCATTTGATTCAGTCTGTGGTGTCTCCAGTGTTGTCTCCAGTGATAAGGGTGCTCCTTGTGGCACCTGCCGGCCGCCAACCTGACCGTGGTTTTGAGAGTGCGCTGTGGTTGAGGAGGTCGTGATGGTACGTTGTTGCTGTGCCATCCTGCGCAGCGGCATGTGCTGCCGGCGTGGGCCCTGTGTTTGTCCCCCAAAAGGGTCTTCATCATCATTAATATTGCCAACGTCTCGAGGAATGTTTGCTGTGCCATCATGCATCCACCCCTCAAGAACGATAGTGACAATGGTCGAGTAGGGTTCTTCTGACAGGTCGATAGTGTGGGGGATGTTGATCGGGTGATAGCATGCCACCAATACTCGAAGCTCGTGATGATTGCCATTTCTGAAAAAAGGTTCAACACGCAGGAGATGCCCGAACCCGGATACAACGATATCTAGGTCATGAATGTTCCAGTTGTGGAGAGGGAGGCCATACAGCCTCAGTCTTGCTTTGTGAGTGGTTGGATCAAACACCCCGGCCATTTCCTGAGACCATTCGACCAGTTGCAACTGCACGTTTGGGCTGAGGGTAAAGGCACACACCGCAACCGCATGATCCCGAAGCGCTACATTGGGGAACCTCACTATGTAGTCCCCGTAACACTGGTGTACTCTGGTTACATAGAAGTCTCTTGGCTGCATGTTAAAATAGTTCGCGAGCTTGACAGCCAGGCGGTGTGCCAAGTATCTAGTGATTTGGTGAGGCCCCGCCAAAACCAGGGCCGATCTTTCTAGGAAAGAATTGACCCGTCGGAGCTGTCCTCTCGGGGGTAAGAAGACTCTTACTGCTGCCCGCCTGCCCGCGTCCATTTCATCAGGATCCATAAGATCCATTGTCTCCCAGTTATCATTGTTGGCCATTTGGTTGTAGTGGTGGGTAGGGGCTTGTGGTGCTGGTGTATTTGCTTGATTTCTTTGGGTTCTAGCTTGAGAATTTATAGGACCCTGAGCTTGATTGGCCGGTACCTCATTTATGACGGTGGGTGTGCACTGTCTTGCTGTATGCCCCTGTTGGCTACAAATGAGGCATTTAATCGGCCTCTTGCACTGATTTTTCTTGTGCCCCTTAAGGAAGCACTTAAGGCATCTTCCTTGGCTCAGAAGCCATAGGTGGTGGTTCTGGAGAAAGTTTGGTGGCTTCTTCATATCTGTAGGTCTGGGTGTGGTGTTCTTCAGAATCTGCTTCATTGGTGAGTCATGGTCCTTGCCTTTTCCTGTCATTGGTATGCCAGTGTCTATTTTTTTTTCATTTGGAGTTCTTTCATCAACTGTAGCAACACAGTGCTTGGAGATATGGCCAGATTTGCTACACAGGTGACATTTAATTTCCCTTCTGCATTGATGTTTTTGATGTCCCTTAAGGAAGCATTTAAAACATCTCTTCTGCTGAACCAGCCATGCGTAATCCCGTTTTAGCTTACTGCTTGAATTCTGGGTGTTTCCCTTGGTTAGAGAGTTGCGCTTCTTTCTTGTAACCAGTGTCCATCCCTCTTCATCATTGTAGAGACTGTTGTTTCCTGTCTTTTGGGTTGAGTAATTAATATGGTTACTGCTGCTGCCACTAATGCCCTGTGTAGCAAGAATGAGGTGGGTATGGGTGACTGGGGTAGTCGGGACGTGGACTGTGGTTTGTGGAGGGGTGGGTGTGGTGTCATTATTGATTTGTTGTTGGTTTTTGACGATGTCCGCGTACGTTGCTCTCCGGAAATGCTCCGCCGTCTCGGTATCCCTCCTGTGAATCGCCTTGAGGATCTCCAGCTTACTCTCTAGGCGCGCTTCCAGAGGCATCGCTCTGCTCATTGAAACTGTATCTTTCTTTAGCCGGTGATTTATATCAAAACCTCCTTATATTCAAATGAAAACATAATTCAAAAATATATGTTTTCTTGTCAGATTTAAAACATAATATAATCGAATGTAATATCATCCACCTTTTTCGGTTTAAACAAGGTTTTTGTGGCATCTTTAAAATAAAGTTAAACTTTCTTGGTTATAATTAATTGATGCTTCGATGTGGTCCTGATAAGATGTATGCTGAAACCCACGCCAATAATCGCCAATTGGTTCATTTCCTTCTTTTAACATTGTAACAACTGAATCACAAAAAAACAGGTAGTGCTAGAACGGCCATGTCCATCATTAAATATAATTTTAAACATTTCTAAAAAAAATGTAATTTTAAACGACAGTCCCCTGTTTTATTTAAATTAATGCTCGTATTAAAACTCCGATATTTATTTTAGGGCAAATTCTTCTATGGGCATAAGGACCTATTTGTAAAATGAGCATATTTTCATTTTCAAAGTTCAAACAGTCAATCCGACCGTTCAACATTTTCTCCATATTACAATGTACTTGGAGGTCAAATTTTACATTTTTTTTAATTTTTTACGATTTATTAAGATGGGTACAAAATTCAATGGTCTGAATTTGACTAGTTTTGTAAAATACTTAATAAATAGTAAAAAAATTCAGAAAAATGTAAAATTTGACCTCCAAATACATTTTAATATGGAGATAATGTTGAACGGTCGGATCGACTGTTTGAACTTTGAAAATAAAAATATGCTCATTTTACAAATAGGTCCTTATGCCCATAGAAGCATCCCTCTTATTTTAGATGTTAGTTAAACATGTGACCCTTAGCACAATATAATAAAATCAATTAAATTAAGCTTGTGGCTCGTATATTAGTCTGGTATAAAGCAATTTAGTTTATAATTATAATTTGTTTTTTTTTAAACCGTGGCTTTAGTGTAATGGCACAAGCTTCTCCGTAGGTTCAATTATTGAGAATATAATATAAAAGATGTTAGAGGTGATAGGGCCATGTTCCACAGGCTCTTTTAATTATTTTAAACTGGGTCATGAAAGACCGGGATTCGGACCTCTCTAAGAGCCCAACCCGACGTCATATGAAAAGCCCAAAGGTTCACTAAGCCGGGGCCCAATACAGCGGCCTCAAATCATATAGCCCTAAAATAAGCTCATGCTAACCGACATACGGGATAGCCGTGGAAACGGCTAGCTTAATACCCACGTCCCAGTAACGGCTGACATAACTGCCCACGTTCTCCATAAACGCCCGAGATGGCAGTTATGGCTGGACTATATAAGGCAGTGATTCCCGCTAGACAGGGGAGGCAATTTCTGACTAAGAGAGAGATCATACAGGTTAGAGCACGAATCTCTCACATTTCACTCCGAGTTCTTAACTCGATCCACATCTCGGCCTGCCATCCTTTAGCAGGGCGAATCCAACCTAGTCTGACTTTCCATACGGCCTCATCTTCCGAGATAGGACGTATCAAGAGGATACATGACCTTTAATATAATAGAAATGTTTTTATAAATTTCATATTTGCGAGAAAATCTGAAGTATACTAAGACGCACGTTACCGATGATATAAAGATGTAAATAAGCAGAAAATTAGTGTAACAAAATTCTTAACCCTGACTAAAGATATAGAAATATTTTTTATTCTCTCATTCTGTCTTCTAATTTAGTCATTTATTTCGGTCCTTTGCCTTTTGGTATGTATCCTCTCCCTAGAGAAACATTCTCGCGCCGGTATCTATTTCTTACTTTTTTGGGGCACATTTTGTAGAATTTTGTGATTAATATTTCAAAACATGTAATGACCGTCTATTAGTTCATTTTTAAACATCTGGATAATGCAAGAATAAACACTGACAGTATCAAGGCTCAATGGTTCAAAACCATGAATTCTTAATTAAATCAGCACTGGTTTAGTAAACTACGAGTTCGAATATCAATTGATATAATAATAAACAATTAACAAAAACATTCCTTATTGACAAATTATCTATTAAATCTCAGCCGCATACTAATTATGCGGGTCATTATTGTGCCTTATTGGCGGCAATATTTGCTAGTTAAGAGCTTTTTCTAAATTTTAATCAAAAGGGGATTCCCCATCGCTTGCTAGGGAAAATCTTGTAAAAAAACATTTTCTTTCTATCAATATATCTGTTGGCGGCCAACTATAAAAAAAAAAAAAAATCTCAGCTGCATGAGTAGCAGTTAGAAACTGTAAGTCAAAACACTAATTTGCGTAGATATATATATTGAAGATATTCAGTCTTATAACCTGAAACATGAAATTTTAATCATCAGATCAGTGAAATAAATATTAAAACCAACCCCTTGTATCTACAATTTATTTCTACAGTTTAGATAATACGGGCCTTGCTTTATAGCAAAACTTGTTAGGAAAACAGAGGTCGAGATATTATTTGATAGTTTTTTTTAGAGTAAGTTTCGTCGGGGTTCACTAAATTTTGCTCTTTGTTAAAAATTAGTCACTCAACTTTAATTTGTTCTTCACCAACCATTATACTTTGTATTTGTTCTAATCAGATTACTCCGTTACTTTTTTCATCTAAAAAATTAATAGAATCCAACGTGAACTCCAACTCATCTTAAATAATATCTTAAGTATATTTTTTTAGAACATGAAATATTACTCTTCCCTCTTGCTTTTTCTCCAGCGCCATTTTTTCATTTCTTCCGACAAAATCCAGTACTCGATCTGAGCCCAGTCTAAGAGGATGAAAGTGAGTTGCTACAAAATTACACAAAGCAATCGATCGAGAAGGCAAAAAGTAGATGAAAAATTTGTCATGTCACATCTCGGATGCAGCTTCCGGCAAGAGCGGATGGGAGCTTCTAAAGAACTAGCATCTTCAATCTCTTGTGAGATCTTATATCAAGTATCAAACACGGGACATCCATTGCTTCGAATCATTGCTTTGTACAACGTAATAAATATTAAGATAATTTATGAAATTCAATCTAGAAAAATGATATAAAATTAATTGGACCACTCGTAAAATACGGATTTTTTTTAAAAAACGTAATTAAAATAATTAATTTTAAAAACACAACATGATTACTGTTTTTTTACAAAATCTATAAAATCCGAACTGCCAATTCGGCCTGAAGGGTTTTTTTTTTGCTAGACCGAATTGGCACTTCGGTCTAACCTTTTTTCACAGTTCCCCGTCAATTTCTGTGTGGCCTTGCGTGTAACTCCTCCTGGACCGAATTGGCAATTCGATCCAGAGGCTTATTTTTTAGCCCAGACCGAATTGCCAATTCGGTATGGGGCTTTTTTTTTTTAATTTAGAGATACTAAGAAGAGCAAAATAAAGAAATCTAACACTGAAAATTTTAATATTGTTGAAATTATTTGTTAGATTACTTCTTTTGATTTATAATTAGCATATTTATACTAAAATACACTAAATTATTTGAAATTATGTTGAATGACACTATATTACAATAAATTATGTTGAATTACGTTAAATTACGCTAAATTACAATAACTTCGCTAATTATGGTGAAATACGGTAAATTATGCTAAAGTAGACTGATTTCGTGCCATCTTTCATGAATCATAAAAAATAGTAAAAATTAGTATTCTACAAGTTCATTATGTAACTAATTTACTGAGCTACTTAGTATAGAAATGAAAATCTTAATCGGAAACTTCAACTCAAGTTTTGAGGCTCTTCCCTTTATTTTTTGGCAATTCTGAATTTCAAAAAATGACATAGTGGTCACAAACTCATGCGTATTTTCGCAAGCTTTCCGAAAAATGTTCATTTGCTGAAATCGGACACTCGAGTGCCGTTTTATGACCGTTTGAAGTTTCACAGTTGTTTTTCGCCTTTTCAGTAAAGATATCATCCCTATTCATATGTAATTTAGCGTAATTTATCGTATTTTAGTGTAATGTAATGTAATTTAATGTAATTTAACTTAATTTAGTGTAATTCAACATAATTTCAAGTAATTTAGCGTATTTTAGTATAAATATGCTAATTATATATCAAATGGAGTAATCTATCAAATAATTTAAAAAAAAAATTCAAATTTTCAGTGCTAGATTTTATTATCTTGTTCTTCGTAGTGTCTCTAAAAAAAAAATAAGCCCCCAGACCGAATTGGCAATTCGGTCTGGCCCGTTTTTTTATTTTTTATGGCGTTCTTTCTACAACCCGGTGAAAACAGCTGGATCGAATTGCCAATTCGGTCTAGAAAAAAAATCCATCAGACCGAATTAGACAGTTCGGTTTGTATGATTTTTGTAAAAAAAAAAATAATCATGTTGTTTTTTTTAATTAATTATTTTAATTACGTTTTAAAAAAAAATCCCGTAAAATACATTCTACAATGAACATCTTGCTAAAAAAAAGACAAGTATAATAATAACAAATTTCAGTTAATATATAATTTACAACAAATCACGTACAAATATATAACTCAGTTTATATTCGTTATTTTCTGTTGAAATATAAAATAGGATTTAAATTATAACAACTTGTATATTTAATAGAATAGAAAAAAATGGCTTGTAATTAATAGTAATAGAAAATAGTGCATTCCAACTGCTAGTTTTTTGTTGTCTTGTAAGTATAAATAGAGACACCTGTAATCAGAAAAATAAAATTACATTTAATATAATTTGTTTTCTTAATTTCTTCTCTCTCAGTCTTACAAAAATAACATTGTATCAGATTAAAAGACTCTGTGACCCAAAAACCTCAAAACCACAACAAATTTTAGCAAAAAAAATATGGCTCAAGAAGAAGCAATGAATTTCTCCAAGCTAACAAACACCTTGCTCAATGACAAAAATTACTTATCATGAGCAAGAGCAACAACCAGAGCCCTGAGTGGTTGTGAGATGTTAGAATACATCAATAGAGAAAATAAAGAACCAAAAGCTGCAGATCCGAAAAAACTAATCGATAAAGAAAGAAAGGTAGCAAAACAGTGGAGAACCACAAACGATAGAATCATCAACTCACTCGTGAACTCAATGGTGCCGGTTGTATCTGACCTCTTTATGATGATCGAAACGACACATGAGTTATGGAAAGCGGTAAAGGCCATGTATAGTTGGCAAAATAATTTCTCATATATTTATCAACTTATGCAGAAAATTCAATAGGAAAAAAAGGGTCAAAAAGCAATAATACTGAGTACCTTTGTGCCCTTGAAAAGAAGCGCAATGAACTTCGATCCTATCAGCCGATAACAACAGATCTAGCCACACTTCATAAACAAGCCAAAAAGGATGATATTTGTAATAAAGAATTTCTCTATCCGGATTTCGAACTCATGACCTCTCATATGAAGACCATGTGTCTTTGCTACTAACTCAAAGATTAGTACTCGGTATAGGAACTTGAAAATTAATTTGCGTCAAATGTTTTTCGTTCATCTATAGCCATCTAGGCATGCACTGTGTAAAGATCAATCTCTGAAATATAATGCGGGCTCATTTCATAATTGATTATATATATATTCAAATCTATGATTCATTGATTTTCATAAATGACACGTGAATACAAATTCAGAGCACGGGACACATCTCATCTATTATCTATTCCCCAGAAACTAACTAATCCTATTATTATAAAGGCATGTAATTCAATCTACCAGCCTACCAGGAATCAGTAAATTGGAAGAAGAAGAAGAAGAAAAATCATAAAACGAGAGGAACAAAACAAATTAATACGATGCATGCATGCATGGATCTATACTCGCTAGTAGTAGCCGACCTGGTAACTGGTAAGTTGCATGTATACGACTTAATTACGACTTTCGAGCAGTGAGCAGCCAGAGATGAGATTAGAACAAGCTAGTAGCTAGCGTAAAACTGTTGACAGAACGTGCATGCATGGCAGTGGTCACATCATCTATAATTTGTCTAATTAGAGGAACAGTGCATGTCGATGCATGCGCGTTGCATAGTCGTCCCTCTTGTCTCTGTGTGATGTAGAATTGACAATCCCCAACTCCGTTCTTGTCGCCTAACTTTGTGCGCAAACGACGCTTCGCTCAAGCAAAATGTCGACCTTCCTTTTTTGTTTTTGTTTTTATCTCCAATATTGCTGAGTAATTTACGGTTGTAAGATCGTAATAACGAATTTGTCGAAATATGTAGAGAAAAAAATGCAGAATTAAGTAACTATATATTGCATTTTGAGATAAAAATATATATACGAATATTAATGAATTTGAAGGATATGCGTGTAAATAATTAAACAAAAGCAATTGAAGAATAAAACCATAACTATAACGAAATTTGATATATTTTGTAAAATTAAAATAAATTTGAATTGAAACATCATAACTCGTAAACAGACAACAACCAAAAAAAGTAAAGCATTGAAAAAGACAACCATCAAAAGTCCAAAACTACGTTCGTTGGCAGCTGCTTAATTTGCTCTAGATAGTAAATAATTAATGTTAACGTTGTTCCTTTTCTCTCTCTTCTTTATAAGAAATTTTTATGTATATTTCTAAAAAATATATATATATATATTGAAGTAACGTATTTTTCTCATTAAAATTCTAATATTATATTAACTCTTCTAAATTTCAAAATCCACAAATATTCTCAATTTATTACCTTTTATATATATTAAAACTCGTTTTAAATTCATAAGGTTCTTATTTTATCATTTAATTATTAACGTGTCTGCGTAATGAAAAATATTCAATCATTTAATTAATTAGTCGATTTTCGAAGACAAATAGTTTATGTCTTTACTTATACATTTAAACATGCAATTGTACGTGCGTCATAACTCACAAGTAAGAAAATCATTTGTCCTCACATGAGTCAATTAGAAAACTGAACATTTATCTCAAACATGCTACATATTTTTTACTTTTTTCAATAAAGAAAAATGAGTACTTTGTGAATTCAATGTGAGTTTTAATAAAAAAAATAATAATTGGATAAATTTGTGAATATTTTAAATTTAAGACAAAATATTATAGATTTTTTTTGGTAGAGGCAAGCCACCAAACTATTTAATATCCACAACAAATTATCTCATCTGAGTCTTCAACGTGCGGATATTGTAGAATTTAGATGGGAAAATATCAGAATTTTGAAGTTTTTGAAGAATATACATGAAACCCCCTCCACCCCACCTTTAAATGATCACGAGTTTGATAAAAAAATGCTTTGGTGGTTAATACGCTGTAATTGAATAACATTTAAATATATAAAATAAAAATAAAAATTATATGAATCTCCCACTCCAGCCCCTCTGTTACTGTAGCAATAATAGGAGAATGTTGTACTATGGTTTTTACTAATTATATGGTTCCTTTTTTTCAGTTCCGCACTCGTCCTCGTGTCAACCTTCATATGTATAAATACTTGAAAGTTAAGATATTAATACTTTCATGCCTAACTTGTATGATCATTCATTTTTCAGTCCCCCAATGGTTCCCGTGTCAACTTTTCTCTAATGAAGTAGTGGAGACCCCGTATCCCGCATCAACATTTTTCAATCGTCCCCGCGTCAATCTTCCTCTAACAAAAATAGTCACCCTCATAAGAATAAATACTTCAGTTCATATGTATAAATACTTGCAAAATAACATATTAATACTTGATGTGTAACTTGATATGATTGATGCCTGAAGATTAAACTTTATACAATATATATACATATAAATATTTCAGTGCATATGTATAAATACTTGCAATACTTAATATTAATACTTTCAAACGTAATCTAGCGACATATGTAAAAAATATCAAGTTTTGTGGCCCCCCAAATAGTTACAATATTAATATGTTTAGAAACGTATATGGTTTCCCACAGGTACAGGGATATTTGGAAGATTTGATTGGGGAGACAATTATTTTACGTAAAAAAGTTCAACTCATAGATATAAATACTTATGTGCATAGGTACAAATACTTTCATGCATATGTATTAATACTTTTAAAAAAAATCAGCGCTGGAGTTTTTGCGGTCCCTTGGGCAGTTGTGGTAGTTACAGTGCGGGAACATTTGGAGGATTTAGTTGGGGCATCATTATTTACGTAAAAATTGTCTTATAGATATAAATACTTCCGTCCATAGGTATAAATACTTTTGTGGATAGATATTAATACTTTAGAAAAAAAATTCAACGCTGGAGTTTTTGTGATTCTCAGACAGTTATGATAGGATGTAGAGACAGTGCAGAAACTAGATTGCGGGAACTATTATCGGAGTCCAAAACAAAATTAGTAACCATAACCACTAAATCCGTTATAGCTGAATAAGTTATTAAAATATAAAAAAAAAATCTATTTTTTTGTAGTTATCCGAAGTCAAAATATATTTACAGCAGAGGATAACTCTACCATAAGACGACAAAATTTATTTGATTGAGTAAAATCTAACTTACTTAGTTACTTGATAGCAACTAACAAACGCTCTAAAAAAAAGAGTAAACTCTTTAAATTAAGTTTAAAATCGATGAAAGTCTAAAAAAGTATTACATGTCCTTTGAACAAAAATCCCACCCGTTATTGCATGCAATTTGAAGTACCTATTCATAGTCGATTGAGAAATGAAAGCTAAAGACAGAGACAACTTGAGACGTAAGATTAGCACAAAATACAAAATTATATTAAGTAATTAAATAAAGAGCATGAATTTGATGCAGTGTCTATAGAAAATAAAAGAAAGTAGCTTTATTTTTACTCTAGGTTTTTGTGAATTGTGATATGATTATACGAATGTAATTTTATTGGCGATTTCTGTAACATGTTTGTGTGATTTGTTACGAGGATTTTAGTAATTTGCTAGTTTTGGAAAATGATATATATAGAGAGAGAGAGAGTTGGACTACGGTACTTTGCGAAGTAAAACGAGTGTTTTACTTCACATCTATATCTTCAATTTGAAACATCAAAACGCTGACCCGAACTGTTCAAGTTAATCTCCATATTAAATTGTGCTTGGAGACCAAATTTTACATTTTTTTTAAAATTGTTACTATTATTTTAGATTTTTTTAAAATTGTTGTTTTTCAAAAAATCTTGGACCATCAAAAACAATAATTTTCAAAAATTCTAAAGAAATAGTAAAAATTTCAAAAAAATGTAAAATTTGGTCTCCAAGTACAATTTAATGTGAAGATCAATTTGAACGGTTCGGATCGACATTTTGAACTTTGAAATCGTAAAATATGAGTGTGAAATAAAACACTCGCTTTACTTCGCGAAGCACCGTAGGCCAACTCTCTCTCTCTCTCTCTATATATATATATATAGAGAGAGAGAGAGAGAGAGAGCAAAGCTAAGGTGTGATGTGCTCACCAAGAGGGTTGGTGGGTACAACTCCAAAAATATATCGGATCGGCTTCAACGGCGAATCCAAACCGTTGAAATTAATGTACTTTATGAGTGATGCATGTACATGCAAAATTTTAAAAATTTTGAATTTATTTGCTACAAGATCAAGCGGTCAAGAAATGATAAAAAATGAATATATAAAACAACTTATAAAATGTTCATTTCTTTGACTGCTTGACCTTGTAGCAAATAAATTCGAAACTTTTAAAATTTTGCATATACATGTATCACTAATGAAATACATGGATTTCAACGGTTTAGATTCATCGTTTGAAACCGATCTGATATACTTTTGGAGTTGTGCTCACCAATCCCTTTTGGTGAGCACATCACACCCTAGCTTTGCTCTATATATATATAGCCACACACTGACACACACCATATTATTTAACTCATTAATTCATGTAAAGATCAATTGTGAAGCATAGAGTGTACAGAAGCAACGGGTCTGTTAAAATATTAGAGAACTTTTTTTGAAAACTAAGGTGGCCATATCGTCTATAAGAAGTTTGCAATATATCATTTATATATTTGCAGCGCATGTTTCTGTAGTTGAGCAATATTATTTAGTTATAATAATTAGTTTTTGATTTAATGACAAAATACAACACTCTCCATGCGAAGAGATCGTAGATTAAAAATCCAGATAGGGGAAGGAGGTCTTTTATAAACAATTAAATAGAAATTTATTAACACCTCCATCTTTTTATCTAAAAAATAATAATAATAATAATTTATTTATATAAGAAGTTTGCTAAATATCGTCTATAATTAAATTTGTTGGATTCGTTCACAATTTTTTGTGGTGTTATATATGTGATTACTATTTGCTGGAACATATTTGAGATTCGTTTCAGATTTCATTTTGGATTAATTCGGGATCTTTGGTTTATTTTTATTAAGTCTGCTCTAATTGACTCCACAGTTCAAATTAAACATTTATGAACGATCCCTACAAATTATCTCCTAAAAGATTAATTCTTAATGTAAATTTGATCTATTCGTTTTAGATTTCATATATTTGAGTTGGATTATAAGAATTTGAACAAGTCGAGATGATAATAACAAATGAAGAAGAAGAAATGTTTTAAGATAATAGAGGAATGCCTCCATTTTTAAAAATTTTAATAACACAATATTTAAAACTTAAAAGTCAAAATAAAACTGTTGGATATGATCTACATTATTTTATCTATGCACATGTAAAAAATTATGATAATTCAACTTTGTTTTGGTTGTCATTAAGAGCTTGTAAAAACGTACTAATGTGAATAATTTCTAGACGTTGATTTTTCAACTTATTGATTCACATAAAAACATAACCAAAACGTGATATTTTTTTATGAGCACACAGAGAAAATAACATAGATCGCATCTAACGGTTTATTATGAAATTTTAAGTTATTAATGTTTTAAAAATAGAGGTATGGTGAAGACACAAAAAATAGAGACATTTGAACCCTTCCTAACATAATAATATATACAGTATGTAACTTAACCAATTGCTCTTTTTTTTTTTTTTTGGAGTTTTTACTGTGGCTAAAAATTGAGAGATTTATTTACCACTGTCAGGGGGCAAATCTGAAATTAATACCAGTATCTGAGTTTTTCTGGCAAATCTCTTTTAGCCTTGGGTAGAACATAAAGCTAGTAAGGTAGCTATACTGTACATCAACAAGTCTCTGTCTCTCTGATACAACTGATAAGACCTCTAAGTACATTTCTTTTACTGTACAACAAATATAGAAGGATTTTTCATCTTGTATGGTTGTCTCCTCCATCATCTCTCTATTTAATTTCTGTCATATATTTTGCTAAAAAAAATTCCATGTGCTTATTTACATCTTCTATAATTCACTCCCCAGATATGTATTTTTTATACTGTAGGTATACTGTGGAGTGTGGACCACAGAAACAATGAAATTATTGCCTGAACCTGAAGTACCGTGGACCACAGAAAAACAAATCAGAATATTGACTGTATACCAGAAGAGACATGCAAGGAAATTTAAAAGCTGTGTTCTGGAGTCTGGACCAATGATGTATCCATAGAACGTCACAGAGGAAAGATTCGTCGTTACCGCGGTAATAATGGGAAAAAGGAAGAACCGGGGTTAAAAAGGTAAAGGCGGTGAGGTTACCGGGGAGGTGACACGACAACAGTGAAAGGAAACAGACCTGAGCCTGACGCAGAGAGGCCAGAGCAGCGCAGGCTCTGAAGCTGCGTCTGATCAAACGTCGCTCGCTAAGCAAGCATTCACCGCACTGTACGGAACAGAGATTCCCATGATCCCATCTATGGTATCTAACGGTGAGGGTATGCTTTTACTATTAATAGATCAGTAAGCGTACAAGAGATATTTTAAAGAGTCGTCTGTTAACTACTATGCTCAGATGCTCTCCGGTAGTATGAAATTTATTGGATAGCCATAGCTTATGGACATTCAGTACCGTCAATTGTATATGAACGGTTTGGATCTTCCCAGGGAGGTCCAGTGAACATGCTAAGATGGACAGAAGCCTAAAAAAAATTTTATTTTATTTTAAATAGGGTTAAGTACCCTATTTACGTATGCATCGTAGGGCCTGGCTTAGAAATGTAGACCTGTTATTTGTCGAGTTTGGAGATACGGATCGTTATTAGCCGCAGCGGTATGTGTGAAAATCCGTTATTTGCTTGGATGCATGCGGTTACGAGCCATTAGAGGACCGATGGTCTCTTGATTTTCTGCAGCAATTTCGAAAAATAATATATATGAGAATGAGACGTGCTATATCTCGTGTTCGTTTTCGTGTTGATTATCAAACTTTAGTTTTCCATTTATAGTTAGAGGAGATATCTAGTTATCACAATCTTGAGTTACGACAAAATAATCACAATTTTTTTTATAATTTTAAAGTCTAAATTGTTGATTCAAATCGTTCAACATAATATCCACAATATAATGTACTTTCAGATCAAATTTTATATTTTTTGAATCTTTTTACTATTTATTAAGATAGGTACAAAATTCAATTGTGTGAATTTGACTAGTTTCTGTAAAATATTTAATGAATAGTAAAAAAATTTAAAAAATGTAAAATTTCATCTGCAAGCATATTTTACTATGGAGATCGTGTTGAATGGTTTGAATCGACAATTTGAACTTTGAAAATGTAAAAATTAGTTGTGGTAACTTTAATGTAACTCAAAATTGTGGTAACTAGATCCCTCCTCTTATAGTTATTAAGTTCTGAATTTAATCAAGTTTCCTATCGATTCCTTACAAATGTATTGTCCAAGTAGAGATGAATCAAAAAGCGTGTAAATTTGATTGTTGACCGAAGTCGTCGAAAATTTCGTTTGTGAACCTCCAAAGAAAATTAACCCGTATATTCTTTTTAATTCACTATTGATGTAGTAACAAAGAGACATGCAGTGTATTCAATAAAGAAGTAACGTCTGTAATATTTGTTTAGAGTTACGATTCTACTAATCAGATGAGCGATGTAACAGGAAAGCATAATTTTTTTTAAGGAGGAATCCACTTATAATACTTGTAACATCTTACAACAATTCGGTTTTGTGATTTTAAAAATCCAAACAGTCGATCCAAACCGTTCAACATGATACCTATATTAAAATGTATTTGGAGATAAAATTTTATATTTTTTTGAATTTTTTACTATTTATTAAGTATTTTACAAAATTGTTATTTTTCAGTGGTCCAAAATTATCTAAAACAACAGTTTTGTAAAATACTAATAAATAGTAAACAAATTAAAAAAATATATAAAATTTTATCTCCAAATACATTTTAATATAGGTATCATGTTGAACGGTTTGGATCGACTGTTTGGACTTTTAAAATCGCAAAACTGAATTGTTGTAAGATGTTGTAACTTACAATGTTATAATTAGATCCCTCCTCATTTTTATTATATATTTGTTCGTCTATAGCATCTCTAATTCTCTAGGCTATATTTTTAAGAAAATTCAAATAATGACTTGGCAATTATAATTATATTTGCGGCGATATAGAACAATTGTAAATTATTGAATTAACGGTGCGTTTATAAATTATCACATCAAACTCTATTAGTATTAATTTCTTTTTTTTAAAACCTGATAATTGCTATCAGATACTATTAGTATTAATTTCATTGATGTCATGTTAGTGATTGCAAAATTATTAAAAAAAGAATTGGCATGTCAATATAAATAAAATTGTGGAGATGAAAAGCAACCTTTGGTCTCAAGGTTGATACTCTAAGTGTAAGAGGAAATATGTTCAAAATCCAGGTGGTGAAGCCGTTTGGATATATTAATAAATGTGTGACTTGACATTTCACTCTTTACTAAAAAAAATTAAATCAAGGCAATATATACATTCTAATTTATTTCGAAGAGAGAGATATTAATGGATGGGTGGTTTGGCCTCCAAGTTTTCACAAACAAATTTTATAGCAATGTACATATTATAAATTTAATGTGAATAGAATTTCAAACTTTATTAATGTGACAAATAAATTTAATTTTATAATTATGTAACTGTATTTAGTTTTTATAATTCTTGAAACGAAGATGCTGTAAGATATAAATAATGATGAGCCGGCCCGGTCCATAAATTAAGTGGATAAAGACAATGTACAAAGAGCTGCTGTTGTCGCCTATAAACACCTGTAATCGTCACACCTAAAGTAGCAAGTTTGAGAATTTGTAACCTTTTGAAATTCTCACTTTGAGCGGCCCGTAAATTAAGCAGGCTTGGAAGTGGGGTGTGTATCATGGGTACCATAGTCATTTAAAAACTTGCTACTTTAGGTGTTATAATTCATTAAGGAGCAAGCATGATACACACCCTAAGTTTGAGAATTTGTACCTTATTTGTAGATGATAACATATATTTTGGGAATTTATTCATGTTATAACACCACCATAATGCTTGGAAGTGGGGTGTGTATCATGGGTACCATAGTCACAAGATTCGTGAATAATTCATTTTTTTGTGATGATGAACCGAATACCGAATTATTCGATTGACTGAACTTTGACTGAATTATTCCTAAATAATTCGCAAATTTTACGAATTATTCCCGAAATTTACCCATAATATTTTTTTGGTATTTTTTTTTGCTTCCTTGTAGGACTGAGATCCCTGGTCCGAATAATTCCGAATCATTTTCGAATTATACTTGAATTATTCCCGAATCACGAACTTTTGACCTCACCAAACCGAATCCGAATAATTCATTTGTCACTATGATGGGTACTGGACTCAAATTACTCATTCAAAACTGTCTTGGGTACTGGACTCAAATTACTCAATCAAAATTGTCTGATTCGTTTCATAATTCGTATTAAACTAAATTTAACTTGCACAATTAAGCACTCAATTAATTAAAAGCAAAAATCAAATACAAAAACTAAAATTAATTAAACAAACATAATTTAATAATATAAAAAATTAATTAAACAAGTATAATTAAATTGGTACTACTTTTTGAAATTTATAGTCAATTTATTCATTATTTTTTTTTTAAGATTTGATGTAATACAATTATATTAATCTAAAATCAGTAATTTGTATCAATACACGTAATATCGTTTGACTTTAACGTTATATCTTCTACAAAAAAATTAATTATTAAAAAAACAATTTTATAATAAATTTTCCATACATTTACCAGGATACTTATATTCTAAATTTTTCTCATAAGTTAAAATATCTTGAGAATTCACAAATTAAAATTTCTATTCTCATATTCAATCATCCTTGTATTAAAAAAAATGCTCATTGCCAAACATGTATATTATTCTTTTTTTTCATAATAAGAAGAAAAGACGAAGATGTCACAATTTAGAATCGAAAAAATTTGCTGAGGCGACATCTTCCTCAAACGAAAGCATTCGTTTGTCTTTCTTGTCTGCTATCGCTGAATAACTTTATCGTCGTCCCTCAGCATAGCTAAGTAGCTCCGACCATGGCTTCTAACTCTTCAAACTCTCATTTTTTTTATTATTTTTCTATTTTTCTAAACCAAAAGCTTTTTTTTTGTTGATTGAATAAAAGAATAAATTAAAGAAATAGTCTCATCAGTAGGCCGCTCGCAGGAGAGCATCTTGGGCCCGATGAGATTCACGTCAGAACTTTCGCGTCTGTTTTAATTTACGTGCGCACGAATTTTGAAGCAGATCGGACGGTCATAGAGTCCATCGAACCCACTTTGGGCCCGATGGGCATCGGACCCAAGCTGCTCTCCGCTCGCAGAGCTCCTTGGCCCACCTGGGTTGAATCCGCTTCCAACCTCAGTCGTCCATGAGGCAGGTGTTAGAACTGGTTGGATCAGTTACTGACACCACTTTACCTCCTTCAGTTGGCGCTCCATCAAATCTGAAAAATTCTGTTCTAGCCACCCGGGACACGCTCGTGAGCAACACCCGGAGCACGCATCTTTCAAACACATCTTAGGTTTCAAAATCTCACTCCAAACTCTCTTAGATTTTTTTTTTGGGAGAGAAAATATGGAGGTATATCCTCCAATTTTCAAATTCTCTTGGATATGCTCGGACAGAGATAAAATTTCCGTGCTACGAATGAGAATTAATTTTTAAATTTTAATAGTATTTTATTCTAAATTATATTAAAAATTGTGTATAAATACAATTTTTTGAAAATAAATAGAAGTCAATTGACCCATATACGCTCTTTATTCAATCTATCCCTACTTCTAATATTATGACAATAGTTACTTATACTTGACCGTTCATTTTAGATAATGCAGTACATGCAGATCATTTTTTTTTTAGTGAGTCTATGGTACTATGCATAGCACGGATTAGTCCGTACTACGGAGCCATATTTTTATTTTGAAAATTCTAATGGTTGATCCGAACCGTTCAACGTGATCTCCACATGAATATGTACTTGCAGACTAAATTTAATATTTTTTCGAATATTTTTTACTATATTTTAAGATAGGTAGAAAATCACTTGATCTGGAAATTCTGAACCATCCAAAAACAGTAATTTTCTACCTATCTAAAAAATAGTAAAAAAATTCTAAAAAATGAAAAATTTAGTCCACAAGTATATTCTCATATGAAAATCATGTTGAACGGTTCGGATCGACCGTTAAAATTTGAAAACGAAAATATTAATCTGTAGTACGGACCAATCCGTGCTATGCATACTACCATACACTCTTTTTTTTTATGAAAACATCTAGTTTTTTTTTTTTTTTTTGAGTCGAAGGCCCTTAGGCTTTGAAAACATCTAGTTTGAACTTGAACAACCAAGTGGTTTATTTTGATCTTTATCTTACAATTAGAATGGACGGTATACTTTATCTGACACCATTCAGTCAAATTTGTACGATTGAAGATGAAACCAACTTTATTTGATCTACATGAATCTCTAAATTATCTTTGGATTGAATAAAATTTTTCCCCGGATCTAGCATCGTATTTTCTGAAAGCGACCTAATTTGTCGCGTCCATTTCCAATTTCTACATTTTGCAGCCCGATCCTCTTTCGTTATCCCAAACAAATCTACAGGAATATTGATTCCGGTGGACAGAAAATGTATATGAACATAGTATTATCACTTTTATCTGCTATTCATAATATATCAATACTGATAAATCATAGGACGAGAGATGCTGATTTCACTCTAAAGGAAAAATAAATAAATGAAAGATGATATTATCAGGTAAAGAGGAGGGTTCAAATGCCTTCATTTTTTGTGCCTCCACCATGTCTTCATTTTTAAAAACTTTAATAACTCAAAATTTAAAACTTAAAAGTCAAAATAAAACCGTTGGACATGATCTACATCATTTAATCTATACACGTGTAAAAAATTATGACATTTTAATTTTGTTTTTGGTTGTCATCAAGAGCTTGTAAAAAACGTACTAATAGGAATAATTTCTAGACGTTGGTTTTTGAACTTATTGGTTAACATAAAAACAAAATCGTAATGTGATAATTTTTTATGAGCACATAGATAAAATGATGTAGATCATATCCAACGGTTTTATTTTGACTTTTAAGTTTTAGATTTTGAGTTATTAAAGTTTTTAAAAATGGAGGCATGGTAGAGGCACAAAAAATGAAGGCATTTGAACCCTCCTCTCAGGTAAATGAGAGAGGTTGCTCATATTTATTCCATGTATATATATATATATATATATAGAATCTGGCTAATATGCTACGCGTAGCATAGAGGGCCTCCGTGCTACGGCTCAATTTTTGAGTTTTCAAAATCCTAACGGTCGATCTGAACTGTTCAACATGATCTCCATATGAATATGTACTTGCAAACCAAATTTTACATTTTTTAGAATTTTTTAACTATTTATTAAGCCACTTTGAAAACACAGTAATTTGTACACAACAGTAAAATTTTCTGGACCATTGGATCAGTAATTTTCAAAGTGGCTTAATAAATAGTAAACAAATTCTAAAAAATGTAAAATTTGGTTTGCAAGTACATATTCATATGGAGATCATGTTGAACGGTTCGGATCGACCGCTAGGATTTTGAAAACTCAAAAATTGAGCAGTAGCACGAAGGCCTCTATGCTATGCATAGCACCGTCGACACTTCCTATATATATATATATATATATATATATTTAATTATTATAATTGAACTTTATATTCTATTTCAAGTAAATCACCTTCTCCATTTTAAATTCAAATAGTGCACCAGGTTGGTAAGCTGATGGGGATCAGTCATACACTTTTACTTAAGAATAATTTTATTTCTTAAGTAATCACCTTCTTATCAGTCATAAACTTTTGTAGGCGAAGCAGATAAATTCACATTTTTTTGCAAATTGTTTGGTATTTATTGATTAGTATTTTTTTTTTTCAAAATTACAACATTCATATGATAATCAAAACACACACAAAAGAAAATTTTACAGATTGCAGTTTTATAGATTCAAGATTTGAAGAGCTAGCTTGCAATCTCTTAATATTTTTATTAATTTGTTTATTTCCAAAACACACACAAAAAAAATTATAAAGCTCCTTGTGTAAGAAATATTAGTTTATTTCCAAAATACAGGGAAATGTTTATGTTCGGAGCTTACAGAATAACAAATTAACAATCAATGAAAATGAAAAAAAAAAAGAGAGTAAATTAAATAATATTTTAAAAGGTTACTTGGGCCAGAGGTTTCTGACTTCAATACATCACTGAAGTTTTGTTTCCAAGAGTCTTATTTTAAGTTGGGATCTCAGTCAAGTGGCAAAGTGCGTCAGTATTTTTTTTTCTCTGTCAGGAGTTTCAGATTCTCTGTGGCTTAAGAGATGCTTCAGTGTATGGTATATCGCTGACAACACATCACACGTGATTGGAATTTGGAAATAATACCTAAGCTAGCGTCTTAGCGCTAATCAGTAACAAGCTTTCAGAATAATATCTGTATTGTATCGAGTTATACGGACAACATATTATTTACGTAGTATTATTGATAGATATTACAAATATATTATTTTACTATTTATGTTATTCATTTTAAATGCATTATTTCAAAATCCCGATTTTGTAACTATCCTTACCGATATAACAAATGGCTGCATGTATGCTGCACAAAGAATCATACTCTCAACCTAAGACCTCCCGTAATATTTTTCCAATTTAGTGCTGCATTTCTTTCGGAGCGTTCGGCAACAAAAAATTAAGAATGAAGGATTAAGAGTTTAAGAAGCGCTAAGAAATTGATATTTGTTTGTCTTAATCTGTGAGTGAAAGCTATGAAAGCTAAAGAAAGGGATAGAGATGTCTTAAGATCCGAGCAGAGAATTAAGATCCGAACAAAAGGAGGCTAAATGAGGTGTTCTTAATCCGTGCTAAGGAACCGGTGTTCGGCATGATTAAACGGCTAAAGAAGCTAAATGAAGCATATTAAGCCTTAAAAAAAGCTTAATCTCTTATTGCCGAATATTCTTTTTGTGATAACTGATAAGCATGACAATTGACGACCACATGTTCGGGATGCAACTAGTGTTGTAGAGTCGGATTCAGTTAGAGCCCTGGAGGTTAGGAACCATCAGATATAGTCTGGATCCGTTTGGAGTTAACTGTTAAGCAATTAAGTTGTCTTTTGTTACTTGGATTATGACTTGATGTAATTTCTTTTTATTAAAGGTATATTTAATTTTAGATATTATTTTTTAAATTTAATATGTATCTTTTGTAGAGATGAGTATTCATGTCACCACTGTATTTTAAATTTGCAGTTGCAACGGAATTTAAGAACAAAATTCACCGTTTAGCAACGAAGCCGGTGTAAGTATACAGCTGTAAATTTTCTACATTTGGGTCAACGGGTCATGGTGAAAAGAAGGGAGACAGTTGTAAAATTTCTTTACACTCATGCGGGCAGACCGGATTCGGGTTTGTTTCTATTTGGATCGTCCAATATAATTGGAGGAGAACCGGTTCGAAAGCCAAACGAGGATCAGTCAGAGGCGGGTCTTATACAAAAACTTGAAAGATTTATGGATTGTATTGTATCTGATTCACTCAGTTTAAAATACAGTAAAACTCACAAAAGAGTCAATGAATTTAGGCTATGTATATAATGTTTAATATTTATGTGTAATGTAAAAGCCCGTGTCAAGATTTATCGTTTTTTTTTTACTCATATAGAGGATAAACTTAGTTGGAGATGGGAATCTAATGGAAAATTTTCGGTTAGGTCCTTGTATAAATTTCTAAATTTCAAAGGCAGTCAATCTAGAAATCCAATGTTATGGTGGAAGGTCCCTATTCCCATTAAGATTCGCATCTTTATGTGGCTTACTCATAAAAATAGAATATTAACAACTGACAACTTAAGAAAAAAAGGGTGGCGAGGAAATAATACTTGTCAGTTAATTGTCAACAACCGGAAACTGTCGATCATTTATTTGTGAACTGCTCATTTACAAAACATATTTGGTTCTATATGGGTTCTTGTCAAATTGTTAGCATTCAATGGTCGAAATTTACATATATTATTAAGTTTGCTAATCAATTACCTAATACTCATCGATCAGCCTTTTTATTGGTTTTTAGTGCAGTTTGCTCGACATTGTGGAAACATCGCAATGAATTGTGTTTTGACAATGGTAAGAGGAAAACGGTGAGACAAACTATTTTACTTATCATCTTACTTGTGCATTATTGGACAGGTCAGGTCACACATCACGTTTCCGCCTCTACCGCTTCGTGGCTACTAGTTGATATAGATGTACTCCCTCTCTCCTGTTGGCATCCAGATGATGTTGAAGATGAAGTGGCCAACTCCACTGTGTTGGCGCTACGGGACTAGCTGCGGATCTATGAAGACTCTAAGTAGAAGACCTTGGGCTTGGTAGCCCAATTTTGTAGTTAACTATTTGTTCACAGCCCCGTTGAGTGGCTTAATTTCCTATGTCGTATGAACTTTTTTGATTGCTTTGTGTTTCCAAATAGTTGAGACATTTTGTTTTAGGGTGGGTATTTTGGTGATATATAGGTAAAACAAACAGCATGCTGCCGGTTGTAACTTAAATTTCTTCAATAAATGGACTTCGGCCTTTTAATCAAAAAAAAAAAAAGATTATCGTTTTTTATGCGTTTGCTATGCATAATTAATTTATAGATACATTCTAATTATTGGATGTCTTGTAAATTATTTTGAAGGTTGTTAATGAATTTTGATCTTATAAATGTTTAATTATATAGAATAAGAACTTTATCGTATAATCCAGTTTGCCAAAAGCCACCTAAAGAATTGGTATGTCAAATTCTAGATGACCATCTTTCCAATCTGTACAAATAAGGGTGTCTTGCCGGGGATCCATATCCTCGACGGTACCGTAAAAGATTCCCTTTTACAATTAGCTATTTACGGTTTGAGATTAACTCTCAACCGGTTTAGGATTCGGGCTGACTGAGGAGGCAGTATTATTGGGATTTGAGATTCGTGCCAAGTTAAAAAGAACGGTCCAGATCAAGTAATTGTAAAAGATTCCCTATTACAGTACTGCACTGGATATGAATTCGCCTTACCGGTAGCCTGGTACCGCCAAGCAATTCGCTTGGAATGGATGGCGACTGGACAAATTAAACAGAGAGAACTCTTTTTCAGTTCATGCACTCACCACTCACCCGCGCCGCGCACCTTATAAACCCCTCAATTTTTTTCCTTCGATCGCTGTCCTTCCTCTCCAGTCCCTGTCTATGGCTTCCTCTCTCTCCACCAGCGCCGGCACCTCTTCCATCTCCACTCCTTCCGTCCGCCGCTTCACTCCTCCCATACGCACCCACATTTTTTTCTCCAAATACTCCAAACCCTCTTTCTCACTCCACGCCGCCAGCCCTGCCACCACCACAACCACTCTAACTGCTCCACCTCAGCGCCAGATTCGCAATCTTTCCCCAACCGATCCCCGGAAAGGCGCTGATATACTGGTCGAGGCCCTCGAGAGAGAAGGTGTGACTGATGTTTTTGGCTACCCAGGCGGGGCCTCCATGGAAATCCACCAAGCCCTGACGAGGTCTCCGGTTATTGAGAATCACCTATTGAGGCATGAACAGGGAGAGTCGTTCGCTGCCTCGGGATACGCGCGCTCCACTGGGAAGGCTGGCGTATGTGTGGCTACATCGGGGCCGGGGGCAACAAATCTTGTGTCGGCTCTTGCAGATGCATTACTTGATTCAGTGCCTATGGTGGCAATCACTGGACAGGTCTTATTGCTTTCTCTTTTCTCTCTCTCTCCTTTGTTTTGTTTCTCTGAACCAATAATATCAGTCGTATTAATTAAGACTTTGTTTTTATTTTTTAATTTGAACCGATTATTTTGGTAGCAGGAATCCTTTAAAAGTTCAAATTTCAATTGAATAGATGATTCGACAAAAAAAAGTCAAATTCAGAATGCACTTCGGGATATGTTTGTCTCTAAAAATTACAAGCTTTGCTGGCCATATTTCTCTCTGTGACTTCAATATTTATTTATACTATTCTTAGTGCGTAAGCAAGGAATTAACAGATGAAATCTGATTAAATCGAGGTGTTACTGCGACAATTTAAAAATTGCATTTTTTTAATTGGTGTTTAAGGAAATGAAATCAGAACATATCTGGTCATGTAACTGGGCCTAATAGCAGTAAAAGTAAAAGCATAATTAAATGAATGAAATAAGGCTGCATTTTTCATTGATTCTTTTTTATTTAAATTCTAACTTATTCTTATGAATTTCCTTTTAACCTTTGTAATTAAATATAAATAAATACACTTAAGCTTTTTTGCTTCCTTGATTTGACATGTGGGAATTGCTTAAGTGGCTGTGGTCTCTGTCATTGTAAAGTTAAATGTATTCCAAAATTAGTTGCCAACTAACTATTTACTATCTTCAAATGGGTGACATCCCTATATTATGTGACTGGTACTTGTACACACTTAAATACTAGATTCAAATATTTTACCAATATAATAAGTTTGGAAGTAGCAAAATCTTTCTATTTTTAGGAGGCAATTCAAGTACACATTAATTCTTTAATATTCATACATAACATATGTTTCCCAAACTAATTACCTTGTTGAACACACCAGCATCCGTTTTTATGAGAAAAAAATCTGAGTTTAATCTGAGATGTTTTTTTTTATTTAGTTGAATTCCTCCATGTAAGAACACCAACTCACATTAGCAAAAGAATATTAACTAAACAAAAAGTATTATACGGTATTAAGAAATAATTGTAACGATATATGATTAGAAAAAGAAGGGTGATAAGGACCATAATGGATAGCCAAGGTGTCGCCAAAATTATGTCAGATAAACCTAAGGTATAAAGCATCTTATTGATAGAAAAATGCTGCATGTATTAGTTTATCAGAAAATATTTAGATCAAAAGATGAATCAGTCAATAGAAAGAAGTTATACTATTATTAATAAGTATTTAGATGGAAAGATGAATCAGTCAACGGAAAGAAATTATACTATTATCAAAAGAAAAATCTAAAGTATAAAGCACCTTGTTGATAGCTTGGACTTTATTGTCTTCCAGATAGTATTTCATGGAACTTGATTATATTATTATTAATAAGTTCAGCTTTTATGTTTCTGTTACAGGTCCCTCGTCGCATGATTGGCACTGATGCCTTCCAAGAAACCCCGATTGTTGAAGTGACTCGTTCCATAACAAAACATAACTATCTTGTACTAGACGTAGATGACATACCTCGCATCATCAAAGAGGCTTTTTTCCTGGCCACTTCAGGCCGGCCGGGGCCTGTTTTGGTTGACATCCCAAAGGACATTCAACAACAGCTGGCTGTCCCAGTGTGGGACACACCAATGCGCCTCCCGGGGTACACCTCTCGCCTCCCGAAGGAACCTGCACATCACCTGCTTGATCAAATAACCCGTATTGTTTCTGAATCAAAGCGCCCGGTCTTGTACGTTGGAGGTGGATGTGCCAACTCGGGCACAGAATTGAAACGATTTGTGGAGCTAATGGGTATACCTGTTACTACCACCTTGATGGGTCTTGGTAATTACCCGAGCAAGGATGACCTGTCTCTACGCATGTTGGGTATGCATGGCACTGTTTATGCGAATTATGCAGTAGACAAAGCAGATCTGTTGTTGGCCTTTGGGGTGAGGTTTGATGATCGGGTTACTGGAAAGCTTGAGGCATTTGCTAGTCGCTCCAAGATTGTGCACATAGATATCGACCCAGCTGAAATCGGCAAGAATAAACAACCACATGTGTCGATCTGCGCAGATGTCAAATATGCTTTGCAAGGCATGAATGAAATCCTGGAGTCAACTAGGCTACACCGCAAACTGGATTTCTCTAGTTGGAGAGCCGAACTGGATGAGCAAAAGAAAGCATACCCTTTAAGCTTCAAAACTTTTGGAGAGGAGATCCCGCCTCAGTACGCCATCCAAGTGCTTGATGAATTGACCAAGGGAGAGGCGATTATAAGCACAGGTGTGGGTCAGCACCAAATGTGGGCTGCACAGTATTACAACTATAAAAGACCTCGTCAGTGGCTTACCAGTGCGGGTTTGGGTGCAATGGGTTTCGGGTTACCTGCAGCTGCCGGGGCTGCGGTTGGCAACCCGGGTGTTACTGTGGTGGACATAGACGGTGACGGTTCCTTTCTCATGAACATCCAAGAGCTTGCCATGATAAAGATCGAGAACCTACCTGTTAAGGCCATGGTATTAAACAACCAACACTTGGGCATGGTGGTACAATGGGAGGATCGGTTTTACAAGGCCAACCGTGCACACACCTACTTAGGCAATCCGGCTAATGAGGAGCTGATATATCCTGATTTTGTCAAGATAGCCGAGGGTTTTGGTGTGCCCGCGGCACGGGTTACAAGGAAGAGTGAGGTGCGGGAAGCCATAAGGAAAATGTTGGATACACCAGGTCCTTACCTGCTGGATGTGGTTGTGCCACACCAAGAGCATGTCTTGCCGATGATACCGAGTGGAGGGGCGTTCAAGGACATGATCCTTGACGGAGATGGCCGGACTGTGTATTAGACATTTTAAAATTTAGGGCTTTTCCTCAGGTGTTGTTTATTTTTCTCCTTAGAAGATAAGGTAAATTAGCTAGCATTTCGTGGAACATTTGATGGTAGGGTTTTGGCTGTTTGATCTTTCTCTTCAGAATAATTATCTGTTGCGGCTATGTAATGTACTAATGTATTATGTGATAGAGGTAATAATTGATACTTGGTAGTCAACGTTGGCATTTGAATTGTTGATCTGAATTTGAATTTTATTGTGTTGATAGTTACCGTAAAAAATGGAATGAAATAGACCTCAAACATGTTACCAGGTTGGCTCTGCAAGCTTCACATAGCCTGGCTAACCTGGCAACGAGAACTGGACATTGCCTTACTGGTAGTCTGGTACACTGAGCCCAGCAGCCATGCTGGAGTTAGGAATTGCGCAAGAATTAGACAAGAACTACTTCTCTCACAGAGAACGGATTTAGAATTAGTTTCTTGGAAGCATAATGTAATTTAGGATTTTCCTTCCCAGTTTATTTACACTTTCTTTCTTTTACATTAGCAGCAAGTATTGTTTACATTCATTGTGTAATCGCAAACTTTGTGTAATACAGTTTGATATTTTTAAAAGATTGAACCAACTTGTAATACAGAAAAAAAAAATAGGCCGGGCATTAAAATTTTGAGCCTCATTATTCCAGCCAGTTCCAACTTAGTTCCGAGAAATGGCCGAATTTTGTAACATTATTTATCTTGAAAGAATTTAGGAACCGAAATTTTTAAATATACCCCTGCCAAAAATAAATAAATCAAAAGACCACTAAATCTGTAAAATTTGATATTTGCCCGGCCGTAACGACAAATGGTGTCCCCAAGACTGGGCCGCCATTTGTCATTGCAGCCCTCCAAAAACCCAAATAAATCCAAAAAACATTTTGCTGTTTTTAATTGATTTGTATAATGATTTTCAAAATAGAAAGAATAATTAATAATTTGAATATGTTAGAAAGAACATCAAACAAAATTGATAAAACATCTTATAATTTAGATGTACTATAAGGACTCTGAAACATTTTTCAGGTAGGATTTTTTCCAACTGTAAAAAAAAATTAATCTATTTCTTAGTTACTAGAAAAAAAGTATAAATGTTTTGGATCTGAATTATTGTTTCCGGTTCAAAAGTCACTTCTAGTAGATAAATAAATTATCGTAGTCCTTCTAGTACATTCAAATTGTAAGATACTCCATCTATTTTGAAAAAAAAAATATTTGATCTGACTTTTACAATGATGGCAAGATTTTTTTTTTTTGAAAATAGATGAAGTATCTTACCATTTGAATGTACTACAAGGACCACGATAATTTCTATATTTACTAGAAGTGGCTTTTGAACCGGGATTAATAATTCAGATCCAAAGCATTTTTATTTTTTCCTAGTAACACACCAGGAAATAGTTTAATTTTTTTATAGCTGGGAATATCCTACCTAAAAAATGTTTCGGAGTCCTGCTAGCACATCTAAATTATAAGATTTTTATTTATTTTGTTTGATGTTCTTTCTAATATATTCAAATTATTATTTGTTCTTTCTATTTTTGAAAATCATTGAAACAAATATATTACAAACCGTTGAATTGGCCGAATTTTTTTGGGTTTTCTTGAGGGCCGCAAGCGACAAATGGCGGCCTCCAGTCTTGGAGACCGCTATTTGTCGTTGCGGTCCAAGTAAATATTGAATTTTACACAAATAGTGGTATTTTATTTTTGTTTTTTTGTTGAGGATATATTTAAAAATTTCGGGTTTAGGAAGTTGTGAGGTAAATGCAGCCTATTTTACAAGAAATACGAACAGTCCAACACCTGTAAGTTATTATCTTCGAAATATCAAACTGCAGTAGCTTCGGTGATGAATAAATGATAATATGTTTCCAGATCCATTTGCACCTTAGACGAAGGGATATGCATCCGCTGCTTTTCTTGATAGAAAAGCAGGGAGCTGCTCGTCTCTTTCTCTCTGTATCTCTCTAAAAAAAAGAGAAGAGAGAGAGAGAGTCACGTGGGAGAGAGAGGAGGAGGAGAGAGATAGAGAGGCAAGCAGGAGAAGAGCAGTGGTTTGGCAAGCACCGGATCTCGTTCCTAGACGAAGTAGAACGAGGAATTAAAACAAAGGAGATTTTGTAAAACGAGGGATTTGACAATCTCTGCAGTTTGTGATAGTGACAGGTTGCAAGTTATTATTTTTGCCTTTTTTTATTTCATTCTTAGATATATACTTAAATTAGGAATCAAAGGCCGAAATTTTTTAGTTAACACTTCAATAATTCATAATTAATCAACCACCATCCAAACTCATGAAATTCCAAAGTTATCACCCACGTGCTCTCAAGATGCGTACCAAATCTAATCGGTGCGCATCCTGGAAAAAGACACCATTTTGGTGCGCGCACTGGGGAGGCACATCAATTGGTGTCTCAACTGATGGTGCGCACCACTCTCTGTTTTTTTTTTTTTGAATCTGTTTTGTGTTGAATTTCAGATCATTGTCCACTATCTAAACTTTAGGGACATATAATTAAAAGGTTAAAATGACATTATTACTAGGTCTCATCTTTCTTGTTTTTAATATTATTCTTAGCAATAATATTCTAGATTAAATGTTGTCACTCTCTATTAATTTTTTTTCGGATTATTTAAAGGGATAATTAAGATGGTAAAAAAATTATCATTAAAGAGACAATAGATGCTTATAATAGCATTCATTTTAGTTTTCTCAGCCACAACATTAATTATATATATTTTTTTCGGTTATAAAATATCAGAGTTAGTGATCATGATGCAATGGTCAAGATTAATGTTTTCTTCATTCATTTCATTATTTTATTCCATGGTTATTATTCACCGAAGACCATGAAATTTATTTTCCGTAACCCTAAATTTATTTTTATTACATACAAGTCCAATTATTAATATTTACCGATAATTTTTTATTTCTTCTTTTCCAGATAAATAAACTGAAAAACTAATTGCTTCATTTAATATTAATAGAACGAGATTTTGATTTTTATACTCAATCAATATTAGATTTAGTAAGAAATCTAGAAGAGTGAGGCTATGGTGCTATGTATAGCACGGATGGCAAGTGTACTACGGCTCAATATGGTACTTTTTAAAATTCTAATGTTCGATCCGAACCGTTCAATGTGATAACCATATGAATATGTAATTGCAAACTAAATTTTATATTTTTTCGAATTTTTTTACTATTTTGTTAGATATGTAGAATTTTGATGGTCCAGAATTTTTAGAAAACACTGATTTTTCTACCTATCTAAAAAAATAAGTAAAAAAAATTCAAAAAAATATAAAATTTAGTTTGCAAGTACATATTCAGGGGCGGACCCAGTGTAGTCTAGGGGGGCAGCTGCCCCCCCTGGATTTTGAGTTTTAGTGGACATTTATCGGTTCTGACCGACTTTGCCCCCCCTGAATTTTTTTTTGACCTCCTCTGGATGTTTAATTTGTAATTCGAGTTAAATTTAGAGTTTAAATTGAAATAAATTTGTTGAATTTTGATTGGTAATTAGAATTATAAGTCAGATCATCAGAAATTACAAGTCAAAGCATTGAAAAGTATTAGTTAAAGCATTATTTTGTCGAGTACCTAATTGGTTAATGGATTTAAACCCGATTCGATATTTTTTTGCCCCCCCCCCTACAAAAATTCTGGATCCGCCCCTGTACATATTCATATGGATATCACATTGAACGGTTCGGATTGACCGTTAGGATTTTAAAAAGTACCATATTGAGCCGTAGTACACTAGCCATTGGTGCTATGCATAGCACCATAGCCTCACTCAATCTAGAATGTCGAAGGAAAAATTATATTTTGATTTCGATTATAACTAGGATCAAAATAGTAGAAGCATACTGAGAGAGTTTTAATTTTTCTTTCTTTCTTGCAATACGAAATGGAGAGCAGATGTCAAATAAGTCAACTTAATTAATTTTCTACAGCGACGAAGTTTGGAAAAAAAAAAAAACAGAATTTCTATATATAATTATAAATATAATATTCTAGAGAAGGAATTCCTTTCTTTTTTATACAAACAAGCAGAAAAATAACTGCAACTTGAAAAATTAATTAAGAGACTGATGCGCATCCTCAGCTGAGGCACCAATTGGTGCGCTTCCCTAGTGCGTGCATCAAAATGCTGCCCTTCTCCGGGGTGCGCACCGGTTAGGTTTGATGCGCACGCTGAAGGTGCGTGGGTGGTAACTTTGGAATTCCATATTTAGATGGTGGTTGGTTAATTCTGAATTAATGAAATGGCAACTAAAAATATTTCAGAATCCAAGGGGTTCATCTGCATCAATTGTACAAGACTGAGTTTGTATCCCTAATCAATGAATTGAAATCTGCTGAAATTCATCATTTGTGAACAGTGTTTTTGAAATCTCTGAAATTTTGAATCCAGCCGTCCAACTTTTTCTATGCACGTATCTCGAAACAATTGATTTTTCTGTGTACGCATCTAAAAACAGCTTACACCTAATAAAACTAACACAAAACAATTAATTTCAATAACATTGTTCACCAGTGAAAATTTCAGCAGATTCATTTCCCTAATCAATACCTATCCAATCCCGCATCACACACCTTACACCTAATAAAGCAAGCACAAAAAGTAGCACAAAAAATAACCCTTTGTCTTGGCAAAAAAGAACCTTTGAAAAAATAAAAAAGAAGAATTAGAAGAACAATCGGGTTTTCTATCTAAACCTACCGGAGGTCCGGAGCGACCGCAATTCGCCCCACTAATGCAAGATTCTAAACGGATTGAACCAATATTTAACCCGAACCCGAAAAAGGATCTCTAATCGACAAAAGAACGGGACTCGAGTAGCAAAAGTGCAAAACCCCACGCCATTTCCAACTTTAGACAGAGAGAGAAATGAGCACTGGAGGAGAGAAGGGGAGCACTGGCGGCGGAGAAAAGGGAGGAAGCGGCGGCGGCGGCGGCGGCTCGGTGAAGACGCCGGCCGATTTCCTCAAATCGATCAGAGGTCGCCCCGTAGTCGTCAAGCTTAACTCCGGCGTCGACTATCGAGGTTTCTCCCCCTCCCCTCCCCCCTTTCTTTTTATCATCTTCCCTTTCTATTGCTTTGTTATTCTGCTACTGGTGTTTGGCTTTTCGCTCCAGTTATAATGGAGATTTGTATTTAGAAGAGGATTCTTTCATTTTTCTACTGAGAGTTTGTCAATTTAAGTTATGGATTCTCTTACATGTCTCAGTTTGAACCACCCTTTGCGCTAGGATCCGTCTCTTGAGTAGCATGCTTCTAATGCCTTGATTCTTTTTTCTTTATACCGCAAAGAGGCCTTGGATCAGTTTGAATTTCTCTTCAAGTTGCTTAAATCCTAGACATCCTTTAAAGGATAAATTGAAATTGAGTTGCTTTGCAAAGCTTTTAATTAATTTCTCTCTTGGTTCTTCTGCTCGGTTAAGACTCTTGTTTAGACTCAGAACCACTTCAACTTTCCTCTAATCCTTGTATAGGTCGAGGTTTTCAATACCTTCGACCATAGAGTAACAGGTGTCAATTTACCCTTCTTGTTTACTTGCTGAGGATGGTCATACATTGCACAAGTTATACATATTACTTATTTTGAGGTTAATTGGACTCAATTAGGGTTGGATCAAGGCTTTACTGCATGGCTGTGTTACTTTAGAGTCTTAACTGAACATTTGAATGTTGTTTTGGACATCTGCCAATAAGCCCTAGTAGCTTCCTTGTATAAGTGTATGTCTGAAAATAATCAAGGCTTTAGTGCATGGTTGTGTTACTATTGAGTCTTAACTGAATATTTGAATGTTGTTTTGGACATCTGGCAAGAAACGCTAGTAGCTGCCTTATATAAGTGTATGTCTGAAAAGTCATTATTTTACCAAAAAATTGGTAGCTAACTTCTACAGATATAGGTATTTTGGCGTGTTTAGATGGGTACATGAACATAGCAATGGAGCAGACAGAGGAGTATGTAAACGGCCAGCTGAAAAACAAATATGGAGATGCTTTTATCAGAGGAAACAACGGTACATTTTTTTATGTTACAAATTACATTTCCTTATTTTACAGTTGCAAATAACTGCAAACGTCCTTTTGAATTCTGCAATTAAGATCAAACAAATTTTTAGCATTATTTGTGAATAATCCCCCTCCCCCCCCCAGTTGAGTGGGAGGGTTACATCCCACATGTTTACGAGCTAGTTTCTAGTTTCTCACAAGCATAAATTATAACTAAATAAAGCCAGGTTAATCTGGAGTTTTCTAAAAAAAAGTGGACTTGAAATGTTAGGTTTGGTTGGCTTGATGTGGGTAAGTTTAGGCACAATTTAGTTACTCCTGCTTTATCCATCCTTGATGCGGGCTGCGTTATAGTTGCAAAATATGTCATTGATGCTATTTACGGTTTGCTAGGAACAATGGCAATGGTCTAGTTTGCTATTAATGTAATTACCTAGTCAGGCTTGGATGATGTGCAAGTTTAATCTTCAAAATTATCCTTGCAACATATCGAAATATGAAATTTAGCCCTAAAAGAATGAATTCTGTGAAAAACTTGCCCTTCAGTAACCAAAATGCACCTAATTATTCCTTGATGTATTCCTTTTTTTCAAGAAGACTGAGACTGAGGGCATTTTGTATTTTGGAGGATTTCGTAGATATTTTGTTTTTCAAAATATTAAATTGATGATAGTTATCGTTTTAGAAGAGTGTAGATTTGGTTTCTAACGCTTGCTTTGTTATGTGTTGTCTTAATGGATGCAGTTCTTTACATCAGCACATCAAAGAGGACACTTGCCGATGGTGCATGAACATGAGACAGTCTCACTTTTATAGCTTTATGATAAACCAAATTTATGTCGCTCTCATGGTTGGATTTGGTGTTGTTGATCTCAGATTAACTGTCTGTGTTTTTCATTTTTGGATTAAGACAATCAAATATTTGCTTGCTATTGAGGCTGAGAGCTTGTAATTGATAATTTTCTTTTTCTGCTTCTTTACCTCTTAATGGTTTTCTAAAACAGACCAATCTTCTATTATCGATTATGATTAGTTAAGGTTTTCTCAATTTAAGGGATGGTACTATGCATGTCAGATGCTAAGATTTTTAATTGCCAAACCGCAATTATATCTAACTGTTCTTATTATTGATAGATAGATCATAAATTTATAACCATTCAATTATATGTGGTACATATTTAGTGGTACAGGCACATCATATCATTTGACTCTTCTGTTATTGTAAATGTTTCTTGTATGAATAAAATGAAAGGAAACAAATAAAAAAAAAAAAAATAATACCAGTACGACAGTGAATGATATCAGATCCTTGTTGTGTTTGTTAAAACAAGGTAAACGAGACTTCAAATTTGCAGAATCTTTGATTCTCCTGGAAAGATATGATTCGAGTTGTATTCTTACACGTTTAAAGCAGTGTACTTCAAACTGGATGAGAAAAATAAGTAGACTAAATAATTACATGCGACATTCTTAAAATAGCTAAAATCAAATACTGCATATTACGAAGCTCATGAGAAGCCATACACAACTTAGTCCGGCTCCCAATTTTTTCAACAATACAAATTTAGTTCCCTATTGGCACATAAAAAGTTACAACAAACAGATTGAACTCTAAAAGTAAAATAAGAAAACCTCAAGTAAAAAAGTAAATTGGGTTCTTAACTTTAAGATACATAAATAGAGTATAGGCTCTAGCACTAATTCTCTACTCTAAAGCCATCTCCCATATCCAATATAAAATATAAAATAAAAATAAAAAATAAAAATAAAAATAAAAATCACGGTTAGATAGAACCATGAGAGGTCAACCGTTACACTTTACCGAGCAACTCTTCTGCACTAATCTGCACTCTCCACTGCTACATCATCATTGATTATTTGCAAGAGATCTACTGGTGTGGCCGCAGGATCCAACTCATGGCAACCCTTTGGTGAATTAGCTGCTTCCTCTCCGGTGAGAAGACGCGAGGGGATACCATGGGAGAAGCGAAACATTTCCTCCCTTGGAATCCTCCTGACCTCATTTGGGTCCATGTGTCGGTGAAAAACTGCCTTGAAACCTGCGACCTTAACCATAGGCACCACCTCCACACCTTTGTCGCCATCATAATCTGTCACAATCTCCACGATTTCATATTTATAAATGGCATCTTCTGGCGTTAGCTCATTCCATTCAGGAGACCAATTTTTGTACACAGCCCAAGTCTCACCTTTCCGAGGGACTATTTTGATGATTCCCCTTGGGCCCTTTTCAAACCTAACCCTGTGAGAAAAAATATTCACGGTATCGGTAACTTGGTACCGCCCAACCCGGAAATCACCACATGTTTTAGTGAAACCTGATCCAACCCAGTTAATGGGTCCCAGCTCCAAGTTTGATTTGGAGTTCAAAAAGCTCATGCGAATGGTGAAGGGCTTTTTTGTTATAATTTTCTGCACCATAGCATACAAGCGGGGCATACCATCTTCACTGTCATATGTGGCCCACACCTGGTCCCCATCAAAAGCTTTCTCAGTACGATCTTTGTCGAAATCATAAAAATCAGGATCAGGCACGTCAATTGAGAGAGGTTGCCGTACCACCTTCACCACTTTTCTTTGGTCTGTAGGGGTAACCTCGACAGCTCCATTGTTTTTTCCATCGCTCGTGTCATCCTCCATACGGGTACTTTCATCATTTTCTTTCAAATTTGAGTTTGAAATTCGCCATTCCTCAAGTTTTTTCACAACCAGATTTCTTGTTTTCTCCATTAGCATCGCACGGATGTCAATTTGAGATATATCCCGAAAGTTATTCCTTCTTGCAGGCACACGTGATGAGAAGTTATAAGTATTGGGGTAATTACCCCCAGAATTGTTGTTGCTGTTGCTACTGTTATCATTTCCTGCTTGGAAAAACCCATTTGGTCTTTCAGGATCCGGGACCTGCCTCTCCGACCCATTACTTGTTTCCCCACAACTATACCGCCTCCTCTTTGGAGGCCTTCCCAGCTTCTTTGGAGGTTTCTCCTGAGTGTACACGTTTCCACTCCCACCCGAACTATAACTATAGTTATAATTATTCGTATTATTACTGTTATTATAATTATAATCATAATTAAACCCATATGTAGTTTCTTCATGCTTCCTCCTACCACGACTGGAAGTTGACTTGGGCTGCTGATTATTTTGCCACTGGAAATTGGAGCTGTTATTATTTCCATATGAATCATAGTTCCTGGAATTGGAGTTGGTCCCAGAATAACTGAAATTGGAATTGGAGCCTGACCCATTACACGGGAACCCAGTTTCAACGGCCATGAAAGCGTTGTGGCAATTAGGGCACAGGAGATTATGATTCAAATAAATGCGCAAGTATTCATATTGCATGCGACACCGGTTGCATGAGGTCCAGAAAGTATCAACACCAGTACGGTGCGCCGAACCACCCGAACCCGAGCCGCTAGCAGCTCTCTTTCGGGTCCTTGTGCTGGAAGAAGAACTAACCCCGTTATTAATGGTAGGAGTACTACTGCCATAGGACTTGCGCTTTTGGTCGTAAATCGACTTACTGGAGGTGTCTGATAGAACAGACAAAGCTTCAGAAATGAGTTTAAATGCACCTTCTGCTCCGACTGATTTGTTTTTATCGGGATGGAGTTGTAAGGCAAGTTTTCGGTATTGTTTCTTCACAGTCTCTTCATCAGAGAAAGCAGTGAGGCCAAGCACGCCATACCAATCACTCTCCCCACCGTATCGGTTCTCTGATGCCTGGTAAACCTCTATGGTCGAGAGTAGTTGGGGGATGCCGTCAAGAGAAGGGTAGAGCTTCTCGGCCTTCAATGCAAATTTTCTCGCAGCTTTTAAATCCCGTGAGTTGAGTTTTCTCTCAGCAATTTCCTTTGCACGAAGGGCTTCATCTCGATTATTTTCGTCCATTTCTCAAATTTAAATCTGAATCTCCTTTTGGTTTGCCGCAAATTTTCAGCCGTGATTAAACTGAAAAAAAAAACAGAGAAAAAGACAAAGACATGCATGTCAGTGCTTATGAATCAAATTGCATTGATACATACTAAAGTTTTCTTATGCTAAAATACTGTCGGAAACTTTTTAACCGAATGCCCCTTACACACTCCACATCAGGATTGTTCTAGAAGTGCAGTGTTCATGGAGTGACAAAACACTACTAAGAATGTCTGCAAACCTCCAGAGATTGGTATAAATTGCCAAATATAGTTTTTTTTTATTTTTAGTTTAAGAATATCATGTATCAACTATAATTTTAAAAAAGCTTACAACTTCACTAGTAACATCGAGGCATTAATTTAGAAGTACATTTAACACTAAGATTTCTAATTTCGGTCATTTAAGCAGTGGTGCAAATTGTAGATTAATACAACCGAGAAACATAATTACCATATCTAGAGCATCAGTAATACGCATCTAATATCAAACAACATGCTAAATGGAATTAGCTTACATTACTAAGCATTTGTACTGATGCTGGAGAATGGACGAAACTGCAGGAAATAAAGCTTGATTTGTCACTTAAGCTACGATACTAATTACAGTAAACAAGACTCATTCAGCTTTAATGCCTAATTTTGAAAGATCGGAGCCAATTTGGACAGGAAATGGATAATAATAGCGAGCTGAAGCAGAGATCAAGTACTAATGAGACATAAAATGCAAAAAAATCACATAGAGGAGATAATAAGAGCTAACTATCTCAACTACTTAACTAACGAATCCAGAAAAAGAGATCCACTGCTTAAAATTATTTCGAAACCTCAAATTGCCCAAAATGACAGTGCAACTCTAGAAAGTGGAACTCACAGGTCGAAATCAACAGACGAAAGCCAATCAGGGCAAATCGAACCGATCTACAAGGTCGACGAGTCAAAATTCCCAATTCCGAGCTCCTAGGGCTTCCAATCGAGAAACCCTAGATCTCGGCAACCAGACCGAAGTCAGTTGAAAAAAAAAAGTAGTAACAGAAACTAATTAAAGTGAAAAAGAGAGTACCCATTAGATGAAAATCGATCTGGAAGAAGTAATTTCGGATCGAAGCACAAATCCCCAAATATTTTTGAAATTGGGGAAATTTTTGTTCAGCTGAGTCAAAGTCCCTCAGACCCTCAAAAAAATTAATATTCCAAAATACCAAAATGCTTGTGGAGGAAAAGGGTAGAAAAAGAGTAGGTCACAACAATGTATTGTAAATTCTTTATTAATAATTTTTCTTAACTTTAAGCATGCCCTTATATTTTGTTATTTGGTTATATTCTTGACTAGGGTTAATTTCATAACCAGGGGTAGGCTTGTCATTTAAGTTAAATTAGGCCATTATTAAATACTTATTAATATTTGGAACTTTATTGCAATTAAATATTAGCCAATAGCATTTGTTTATTCCTCCTTAATAACGGAATATTCATTAAATTTTACGTGAATTAATTCCAACCTATCCTTGTCACTGGGGTAACAAGTGGGGGCACCTAAAATGTTAGATTCTTATGAAGTAAGGATAAATTTGTAATTGCACATTTTATGCATCAATTATGAAAATACATCTTTTGTATTTGTTGGGTAGATAACAATTACCTGTAGCAGTTCTCAAAGGTGTACTAGCTTGGCAACAAAAAAACATTACCCTTGTCGTAAATTTTCTTGGCCATATATATTATGCATCTCGGGCACTACCTATATAAATACAAAAAATAACATAGATTTAATAACATCTTTGTATCGAAAATGAATTAAAATATATATACATTTTCATGTTTGAATGAATTATAAGTACATGTAGCTCTGTAAAATAAAATTCATACCCAGTACTGGTCCTGTTTTTGTAAATTTATCCATACCATAGTGAAATCGCTAGGTGGATGCATTTTGCAATCTTTGATATAAGAGATTAGAGATGCATATATACATATATATTAATTCTAGAAGTTCAAAAATTAGAAGTTGTTAATTGAAAATAACATTTTTACAGTACTTGTGATGCAATTAGAGAAGCAAAGTACCAAAAGGACTGGAGCGGTACACATAAACAGTAACGAGTACAAATTAACAAGTACCTGTAGTGTAGCTGTAGCAACACCAAAAAAGCTAACGTCTTCAATTAATGCTAATTTTGCATTTATAAAACGCAATTTCCAAAAAGAAAACCAAAATTTAATTACATGCGGGAACCAATAAACATCATCAATGTGGGTCCCACATAACTCCGGTAAGAGTATGTACTATGTAGCCTTTTGGGACTTTTAAACCTGGGTTGAAGTTGCATGTGAAATATAGGTGAGTGGGTTACCCACTAGGGTTAAGATTAACCGATGTACATGACTGATGACTAACTGCATTGCCATTACCCCCGTGGTCAAACTGAAATTACATGAATATCCTTCCAACAGGGAAATAAAAATAAAAATATAAAATTATTAAAAACATAAGAAATCACAACCACCACCCACAAAAAAGTGCCCTAACCCTAAATACTACGGAAGATGCCCCATGTGTAAACTTTTAACATGTGGGTCCCACCCTCGGTGATCTTTAAGGTCCTTTACACGACCATTATCATTAGTTCAAATTATTACATCTAAGACTAAAATTATTATTATTTATTAAAACAAAAAACATCATCAATTACTATCATAAGCAGTACACTTTGTATGTTAAGAATTACCATCTATATATACACCTGTGACTGTGTGCGCCTGCGTGCTTGTTCTTTCCTCAATATTATATGCACATCTGAAAAAATAACAAACAAAAAGGTGAAACAAGAATGCACTTTCATGCTAAATAAAAGGATAAAGAGTATAATTCTCTGTATGAGCTAGTGAATTCTTCATATTTTTCTTGCAAGTCTTGTTGTGATCTTCACTTGAGAGAGTGACATACCTCCGTAACTTATCTATAACACATATACATAGAACCGATGCAAAAATTAAACAAATCAATTATGAGAGAATTGTGATGACATGTATTATATTAGTTTATGAAAAAGATAAACACAACCTGATTTATACAAATAGATCTCAAAACAATCAAAAAATTTATTTAGATCATTCTGATATATACAGATTGATCCCAAAACAATCAAAGTTTTGTACATTTTATCAACAAGAAAAATTTCACTATACAAGTATTGCATCCTATACAAAACATACACCTCTTAACAATCACAAATACAGACTGATGGTCTAAAAAATGCCATCACAACAAACTCTCTCTCTCTCGTCCATGGGGATGAGAGAGAGAGAGAGAAATCACCTTGGCAGCGTCTGCCACACTTTTAAAAAAACAGAGAGAGCGAGAGAGAGATCATCTTGAGACGTACATATAATCTTTTAAGTACAAAAGAATGAACATCATTTATTGCATACTAATGCACAGTCTATGTTTGTATCAGCACAGCTTTACTAAGCATTCCTTCTCATCTCTGGCCATGGCCATAAATGGATGAATATACCCTCCTAGTTCTATGCACAAGCACCAAGTTTAAACCGGCTGCAACGATACATACTGACATCATGACCATGGAGCTTGAAAAAAAGCAAGTAGGTCCCTCACACTTCAACCCATCACCCTAAAAAAATGATTCCAATTTTCTATCTGACGTCCATGTGCTTGTTTTTCCGCCTCATAATCATTCAGACTACTTGTAATAACACCAGAGAAGATCATAGAGCCAGCTGGGTTGGCTATGGTTAAAATTGTATATTGCGCCAAAAAATTTCAGGCCAAAGAGTTCTGACACAGTCGCTGGGATCACAGCCCAGTGGGCCCCGTAGCCTAACCCGACAAGGAGCGTGCCGATGTACATAGTACCAGGCCATGCTGTGGCAAAGAGGAAATGACCAATTGCAAGTAGAAGTTGTGCCACTGCTGTTGCGATTGGGTGGGAATATGCATGATCCCTAAGTGGTACAATGAAATTGGTATGAGAAAAATGGCCAGAAACCCAGACATTGCTGGTGGCAGTTCTATTACAAAATAGGAAAATCAGACAGCAGTACAGATTACAGACATGTTTTGACATGGATGATCGAACTATTCTTAATCTGCCTAGCTGAATTTGAAGTTAGCACTTACAACATTGAAGAATATACTCGAATGCTAACATGGAGGTTAGATCAGTTCGAGACACAAATGTTTTTTTTCTCTTTATTAAAAAAAACAGTTGCAAAATCATTAGATGCAATCTTAAAGTAATTTACTTGACCGAATACTTATACTGGCATACTCTATTTTCCATTTTATAAGCACTTTTGAAGGTCGGTTTAAGAGAACAATTAATGGAATGGTGTGGAACCATACCATGCTACTCTAGTCCAATAACAGCATGTGTCCCTCCTAATACAATAATAAAAACAAACAAAATTTAAATTCAAAGAACATTTATACCTCACAATATTCTCTGAGGAGTACCCACCTGCAACCCACCCCAGAAAGTTCCAGATGCTGATCATTGACACGGAATCCTTCGCATCATCAAACCCTAAGCTCTGACTCATCTGCCCAAGGTTGTCTATCACTGTCAGCCCTGATCCGGCACCCAACAGCAGTGTCACAAAAATCAACCAAAAATCTGCCTTTACCAGTGCCTGCAACAGAGTGAAATCCTCCCCCCTGTGCGGGCCCGACCTTTTCTTAACTCTCACCCCTCCTCTGGCCGCTGCACAAGTGAATTTTTCCTTCAACTGCGCAATAATCTTCTTTCTTTCAGATGCCTGAAGCAGTTGCAAATGTGCCTCCTCCTGCAACTTCTCCTTTTCGACCTCATCTTCCCATTCTTCGACCTGCTTTTGTTTCTGCATGCTGCTGCTCTCCCCACTAGGGGGTGTATAAGTGGGGCTAATTAGTGGCTCTTCCATTGGTGATAGCAAGAGGGGTTAGGAGGAGGATAAACAAAATTATTGTTATAAAGATTACTAAACCGTGGTCTAAATCGACCAGATCTTAAACAATCATTACACTCATGAGGTAATGCCGCGAGGATCAAGCAAATGGAGTAGATGTATAAAAAATTTGACTGGTCATATTTGCGAACTTGTCGGGGACCTCTGACGAGTCGGACCAAGAACATGAGAGCAATCGCTACCATTGACGGACCAGTTGCAACCATGAAAAGTAAGGCAGATTTATCGGGCGTGTGTATCATTGCGAAGATCTGGGTTAAGATAGCGCCACTCAGACCCACAAACCCTTTAAGGATGCCAACAATGGGTCCACGGTTCTTGGGGAAGTTCTGTACACATGAAACTAGTGCAGCTGTGTTGTAGAACGTCTCACCATTTGTACCGATAAATATTAGAATGCACATCTGCATAAGAACAGGGAATGAAATGAGGTCAATGGGAATGTTATTTTGTCGAAGGAAAATATTTTGATCTTGTGGCTACGGTCCAGTATTTACTATGCACAATCTGTGATTGTAGGGGATATCAGAAAATTAGTTACAGCAGGTGGTCGATTTTGGAATGGTATTTGACTACTTTGTCATGACCAATGGCAGGTTTAGCACTACACGGGTTGTTCACTGCTAATGGCTTTTTTTGGGACTACATTAGTCATTACTTGTACCTGTGACTAGTTGGAGGTAAATGCACTGATCTCCTCAAGCAGGAGCGGAGGCAGACTTCCAAGTTATGGTGGTTAAATCTCAAAGTATGGGGGTCAATCTTATAAAATTTTCATAAAAATATGGGGGTCAATTTTATAGTATTCATACCATTTACTCTAAATTATACATCAAAATTGTGTCAAAATACAAACTTTTTAAAAATGAATGGGGGTCAATTGACCCCCATTCATCATGAGTACATCCGCCTCTGCCCTCAAGACTGGTATGAATTCTGGTATCGCATGATTATGACTGGTAGAGGAGCCATCCAAAGGTACAGCAATGTTTGTTACAAGTTGATTTTGTATTTACCAGACAAGGCTAGAAATGGAAATTAGAGCATAGCAGTATATCTGTCTAGTATTGTACTTATTTTATACTGTACTTATCATGCATCTACCCAAGGGTTTATGACTTTCAGTAATCTAGTTCATCTTGGTAATGCGCATTATGAATCAATATCAGGCTACCGGCTTCTGACTAGTCAAAGTCAGAGTTCTTTTACTAAGATTTTGGGACAAACTAAATATTACAGTTAAGTTGAAGCCTTAAAGTCTAACATATTAATTACTTAATAGCAATTACTAATTATATAGGGATCGATTATGTATATCCCTTAACATGCAAAATAGGCAGCTAATAAGGGGATCCATAAATTAGATTAAATTACATTCAGGTTCAATCATCCAACTAAGCAATTATTAATTATTATAGAGAAGGATCCAAATGCCTCATGTATTCTGTGCCTCATTCGTGTCTCAAAGTCCAAACAGCCGATCCGAAGCGCTCAACATGATCTCCATATTAAAATGTGCTTATAGACCAAGTTTTATACGTTTCGAAAAAAAATTACTATTTTTTTAGATAGGTAAAAAATAACTGTTTTTGGATGGTCCAAAATCTTCTGTAAACAGTGATTTTGTACCTATCTAAAAAGTGGTAAAAAATTGCAAGAAATATAAAATTTGGTCTCCAAGCATATTTTAATATGGAGAACATGTTGAGTGGTTTGGATCGACTATTTAGACTCTGAAAACAAAGATAAGAATACGAGACACAAATGAGATCACATAAAAAACACAAGGCATTTGAACCATACTCTTTATTATATTGCATCATACTACTAGAATAGGTCCTCCATATATGACACCTTCCCCAAAAAGGGTTGCAGTGCATATCAAATTATTGACAGCATCTCGATTTATAGAAAGATTATCTAGATCACATGAACAATATAGATACTAAAAGAAAATAAAACACCTCTGAGTATAACATATTAATTACTTAAAAGCAATTATTAATTATCCAGAGACCAGATTATTTATATCCCCTTAAACTGCAAAAGAGCAATCTAATTAGGTGAGCGATAATTAGATAAAATTACATAAAAAAATATTGTAATGTACTACTAAGTTAATTAAGATATACTTTTTAATATCTAATTAGATTATAATTTATATGTGGTATCATACGCCATAACAGGTCTCCTTATATGATACCTTCCTCAAATGAGGACTGCATGCCAAATAATTGAACAGCACGTCCTGCCATATCATTATCAAAAGGTTCTTGATGTTATAAATTTATAGAAATAAAGATCATCTGGAGCACATGAATAGTATAAATACTAAAAATTATATTAAAAGATTCCTGAGCCAACTACTATCAGTAGCAATCCAACTTTCTTATATATACATAGCCTTTGATATATCTAGCCATTGCCATAAAACAAATGAAATTATTACCAAGTTGTTAGAACTACTCATTGGTGTGAAATCTTCACATATCACCTCAGAAGTTCACATAATTCATACTCATTTTATGAAATAAACAATGCAATAAGTCACAGCCATCCAGTAAAGCTTGTGGATGTGCTTGAACCAAAAAACACGATCTCTCGGGGCACTATACTACGTGACAATTCAAGGAGCACTACAGGGTTCTCCAGTGGTAGGTTATTAATTTTGCTGATTTGCCGGGTGGCTTAATTGAACATCAGAATTCAGCCACTAATATTGATGTCATAATATCAGTTAAGTTCTGGACCATCCATACTGCCACCACAATACCATACTAATGCTTATTTGTCGGTACTAATATCAAAACTGCACACCCATATGCGTTAGATGGTTTCAATGTCCCTCGTTTTTTTTTTTTTTCAATTTAAGCACGTATAGGTGATAATATTGGGGTTATACAAATATTTTCTTAAGAAAATCAACATTTAAAGCCCAAAAATAAGTAAGAATTGTTCCATTGTGACCCCCATAATTTTAATTTTATTCTTCATTTTATCATTGTACTGATATCAAGATCTAGTATGGACCTATGCCCTATTTAAAAAACTTGCGACTTCACCCATGTGCACACACATGTTTGATGATATCCAAACTCCATAAAATGAAGAAAATAACTACCTTAATTATGTAGCAAAAGGAGAATTATCAACAACTTTACTAAACTAATGCCAAAAGTATGCTAACTCATCAACTCAAGTAACTTTATAGGAATGAACACACAACTGTTTGATGTAATGTCTAAAGTGACCACAATTCTTACCGGCCATAAAGACAGAGTCGGCGACCGACCGGTAACCACAAGCCAAACCCAACCATAGCCTACAAAGTTGGCCATGGCACCGATCAAAAGTGCGGCCCACAGGGGTATGATTCCACACAGAAATCCAGCCAAGGACCCAACACTGTCTCCAAGGTCTTTCGCAACACCGATTCGTGCCAACTGCCTTTGGTAAAGAGAGGCCTTCATCACTGGAGAAATACTCCCAAACAGGTACCCGATGCTCGCCACGGATTGCAACCACATGGCCTCGACGAAAACCAGCCACCTGTTGTTGAGAAATGCGGCCGTTCTCTCTCCCAGCTTCCCCATTTGGTGTTTCAGTGGTGTGGTCTCACCGATTATTGAGAAAGGTGCGATCTTTTTAGGTGATTTAGGAGAAGGGTTTTGTTAATTGGAGATTAGTGATGGAAAGAATTAGCATTGAGTAGTTGAAGAATGACAATAGACCGTTGCTATTTGATTTTTGGAAGGAGGCAAGAGGTGATTGGTGCAAGGGACATGGCCAAGGCAACTTACATGGTTTAAGTAATATTTTGATTATTGAGAGGAATTTTGGAAGAAAGATGCTTTGCCTTGAAAGCTTTCAAAGTCACATATGATATTTTATTTCTTTGAGTTGCTTTCCTCGATGTCTCCGAAGTTTTGGCCTTTTGGGTATGAAATATTTTTGAGTGAGGCTACGGTACTATGCATAGCATGGTTTGATCCGTGCTACGGTTCAATATTTGAATTTTTAAAATTTTAATGATTGATTTAAACCGTTCAACATGATTATAAAATAAATATGTACTTGCAACTAAATTTTATATTTTTTCGAATATTTTTACTATTTTTTTAGATAGATAGAAAATCACTTGATCTGAAAATTCTGAACCATCCAAAAACGGTGATTTTCTACCTATCTAAAAAAATAGTAAAAAAATTCAAAAAAATGTAAAATTTGGTTTGCAAGTACATATTCATTTTATAATCATGTTGAACGGTTTGGATCGACCGTTAGGATTTTGAAAACTCAAATATTGAGCCGTAGCACGGACCAATCCGTGCTATGCATAGTACCGTAGCCTCACTCAATATTTTTTCTTTCTAGTGATATATATTTATTAGAGATGAGGATAGTTTAAATGTTTTTTATTTATTTGTAATTCATTTTGTCTCTATATTTAAAATTATAATAAATTAAAGTTAAATTTAAATATTAAAATAAAACTGTTAGATATAATATGTATATTTTTTTTTTTCATGCAAACGTAAAAGTTCATAACATTTTGATTTTAGTTTCATCTAGCTTGTAAAAAATACATTGATGTGGATAAATTATAGACGTTGATTTTTTAACTTATTAATTCATATTAAATCAATTTATAAATTGATACTTTTTCATATGCATGTAGATCAAATAATATAAATTACATTACTGGTTTTACATTGACATACACATTTTAGAATTTTTGTTATGAGAAGATTAAAATATGGAGACATGATAGAGACACAGATAATGAAAATATTTGAACTCTCTTCATCATAAATAGAGACAAAAAATTTGTTTCAAATTCTGGCTTTAGAACTTCAAACAAATTTTCCTTTACTAGCTAGAAATGAAAACATATTCTCCATCATTGCTTAGGAAAAAGGTGTTATCGATATAAGCCCTTTTTATTAAAAAATAATAATATCAGCATTACATGAAAATATCGTTAAAAAATTTACCGTTTAATTTTGAATTGTATATTAAATGAGAAATTCAGTACACTTTAGTGGTTCGGATTATATTTCAAATTCCATAATTAATTCATTGCATTTGAAATCTGGAAACCGTCTAAATGTACACTGTAGGAAGCTGAATGTACACAAGTTAAAAACATTATTAAGATCATGCATAACAAGAAAAATTTTAATAACTCGAAGCAGATTAGATGAATTTAGTAGAAATGTATATTATTAGAATGATTTGGAGAAAATTACATATAACAATATGATCTTTCACCGATTTTCTCATCAAATAAGGCACAACAATAAAGAAAAGGGAAATATTTTGGTCCTTCAAGCCATCATACCAGAGCGCATCCCGTAACTAGTTTAACAGAAAAAAACCTTCCAATTTTATCTAACTTCAATTTACAATACTCATATTTAAACTTTTAAAGTTCTGTTTATAACATTTTACAATGCTACTCCCAAATATTTAAACATCTATCTGCAAATATTTAAATCATAAATCTGTGTAGTTTTAAATTATAATTGTTCTTGTCTTCAAGCCGAAAAAGAAAAAATTCCTTTCACCCACTCTTTTTTTATTTTTTCTCTGATATTTTCATTTATTTTCCGACAATCTGTGATGAATTTTACGAATCTAAAAATACAAATCATCCTTTATATTGATAAATGATAATAAATAGTTTCTCGTTGTACGAGTCTTGGGGTGCCACATCTTTGTACGGCTCTATTTTATACTTTGCTACGAAGGAGGTAGAGGAAGGAAAGGCAAAGAAAAGTGTAGAAATTTTTTTTTTTCTTTTGGTTGAAAGACCGCAGGTACTTGCATTGTAGAAATAATTTTTATTTGATTAAGTCTCTGATAAAAGGATAAAATAAATAAAAGTTTTGACGACTTAACAATATTATGGGCCATCACTCTTGCCTCAAAAGCTTTACAAATGACAAGGATGTACCCAATTATAATGGGCCGGATGGTCATTACCGAGCAATTTAGCCCAGCCCAAACTAAGTCTCTCTGATCTAATATGGCCCGGCCTCTTAAATGAGAAGATTCTTTTATTCATTTCTTCAAAATGTAAAGTGTAAAAGAAAGTTCACATCTTCCTTTCTCTCCCTTTTCATTGCCGAATTGGGATCTCCTAAAATAACTCAATTTTTGAATTTAAATCCGGACCGTCCGATTCGAATCGGGGCCGTGATTAAATGGGCCGCGTGCGCTTCCGGATTGGGCCGGATTCGAATCGGACGCTCCACCTCCATTGCCTTCCCTCTAATAGATCACTAGGGTTTTTCCTCCAAAGCACGAAAATGGCGACCAAAACCAAGCAAGAGCTCGCCGGAGAAGCCCAGATCCACCTCGAAGAAACCATTAGCGCCGCGTACCACATCCTCTCCTCCATGAGCGATGAGCTCTGCGACGCCGCGCTCTGGCCTCCCTCCACAGCCTCCGTCGGATCAAACACCTCCAATCACCACCTTCCCCTCCACCACGTAGCTCCTCCTCCTGCACCGCAAACATTCGACGCGCCCGACTCCACCCATCCGGCGGAATTCGGCTCCGGGGGCAGCGGAGGGGTAAGTACCGGAGGATCTCTAGACCAGGCCAGGCATAGGTACAAGACAGCCGTTACCTCTCTTCGTGCCTCAATTAACTCTCTATGCGCCATCTCCTCTCAGGTATCGGTCATTATTTGATGAACTATGTCTACAAGATCAATCTAGTAACAAGGTTTGGATGAAAATCCAACATTCATTTTCTTCATGCGTAATCCTTTGGGAGACGGCTCTTGCTTTATTCCTCACTTTGGTAGTTATTCTAGCACCATCCTCGTCCTTTTTATTAGAAAATACCCAAATCGACAGACTGAGTTAATATGTGATTTGTATGCTAGAAAACATGCCCTCAAACGCGTAGATAAAGCCTATTATGCTCAATTTGACCTGAATTTGTGTTAACATAACCTATGTTCACAGCTGTTCTATACTCCACCTGTGTAATTAATCACAGAACAAGCTAATAATAACAATAAAAAACAATAGGAAGGTGTAGTGACTACGGAGGTGCATATAGGGGTGTTCAAACGGTTCAGTTTGTTCGGTTTTTCAACCGAACCGAAAAATTTCGGTTTAAATGGATCGGTTCGGTTTACAGTTTTCAAAACCGACTAAACCGAATTGACCGAATTATATTGGTTCAAGTATGATTTATATTTTGTTTGGTTCAATCAATGCTTCCTTTCTTTCATTTTAGTTTAAATATTTTAGAACATCTACATATTTTATATGGAATTGAACAACTTGTGTATGAACATGTGTAATTTTCGTTAATAATGACACCAATAGGTTTACTTCGGTTTGAACTGAACAAACAAAACTCGTTTCTTAATCGGTTTATAAGTTTAATCGGTTCGGTTCGGTTCTATTTTGAAAACCGAAGAAAAGTTTGGTTTGGTTATTTTAGTTTGATTTCAACCGAACCGACCGTTTGAACACCCCTAGGTGCATATTCCTGCACCTTGTTTTATTCATGAACTATTTGATTGAACTATTATTTGCATTATTATAATAATGTGTGTTTGTGTGCATTACGTTTAAAAATGACAAGATTTGAAATTTTATTCAATTTGTTTGATGTTACAGGAAAACATACCAGTACCAAAGTCAGATCTGAGTGACATAGATAGGTTGGAAGCACATGCAGCTTCTCTGAGAAAGGTAGTTCTTCGAAGATTCTCAAGAGTTGCCTTAAATTTCTACTAAATAAGCAACTTTATTTGATTTGTATATTTCTGGATATCAATTTTTGGTGTTTGAATGGAGACACAATCTTTCCTATCATCTTACTGACACTATTGCCTAATTGTATTCGAGACTTACATCTCAATTGTCTTGATAGCTTGCAGGAACTTTTTACTTCTGTGATTGAACACACTAGAATACATTTTAATCAATGTTTATGTTTATTTTGTGTGTGCAGGAAATAGAAGTAAAAAACAAGCATATCAAGCTATTAATTGATCAGCTTCGAAATCTAATAACAGATATTTCTATGTGGCAGAGTCCTTACTCTCTATGAACCCCAAGTACTAATTTAACTTATCTTCAAATCTTACTTTCTTTTTACAATTTTTCTTGTATTATATGTGGTCTTTGTTATCTGCACTTGGACTTACCCATAAACTCGCAAATTTTATCAGTAAAGTTCAATTATGGGTATGAAAGATCATTATGGCTAAGATGTCATCATGCCATGCCATGAATTTGCTACGGATGACCACTTGAATGTGCTTTTCACCTGTCCTGCCCCTTTGGGACTTGTATGAATATTTTTTTTAAAATTAAGGTCACCTGGGGCAGACATATCCTCTTGAGTTCAGAAGGTTATGTCATATCTGCCCCCTATTTTATCAAGTCTTTCTCCAAAACATTCTTCAAATTTAAATTTTGTAATGATAGAATTTGTAAATGTGTAAGCACAAATTTGTTTCAATAAGAAACCATACTAACGGACAGAGACTTCGTATACACAATAAAAACAATAGGAAATGAAATAAAAAAATTGAAAACTCAAAAAGCTTCGTAATGTAACCGAATAATTCATTATCATCACATGTTGCGGTTGCTGAACATGTCCGTACTGTCATTATTTGACCATCAGCTGCATTATTTGAATTTTCTGTTCTACGTTAGACTTATTGGTGATGTTTCAGAATTGGGATCTGCTGAAATCCTTGGTCGGATTTCAGGATCTAGAAATCCTCTCCCCGTCTCTCTGTCCTCTTTCTCTCTCTTCAAATCTTTGAGAAAAGAGAAAGAGAAGAGAAATAGAGACCGGGAGAGGATTTTTGGGTCTTGAAATCTGATCGAGAATTTTAGCCGATTTGGACTCTGATGTTTCATGATGCAAATAAACAACTCGGATCAAATACTGTGTGAGGGTCTGATGATGCAAATCATCGTCGTGAATTTGTGATTGTACCACACGAATGTGTGCTATTTTATAATTCTTTAACTAGTCAAGCTGCGAAAATCATGTTTGATTTGTGTTCTTTTTTTTCTATAGAAGTAAAAAGATGTGTCGTAGTTTAATTTAGAATGTCCCTTCAAATAACACGAGAATTTTTATACATCTTGAGCATCTTGATATCCTCCACCGCCCTACATGCCCTAGGTCCATAACTTTGTTCAAAATTTTAGAAGATTCCCTTTTATACAAAATTCAACGGAATTCTGTATCTGATAGCTTTGCTTGTATGGTTGACATCACAGCAAGAATCTCAATAAATTTGCTGGAATGGTTGACATCACACAGGTCATATTGCTACTTCTATGAGTGCCTCCAGGAGCCGGATAACAAACGGGGTGGGGTCAGAAAAGAAATGAAAAATGCAACCTAGCGTCAAACCCACGGCATGTCCTACACCAGGGGATGAGATTTGATTCTGACAAATTTATGTAGTATGATTCCTCTGTTGTAGATCAGATGAACTGACAACTGCAGAAGAAAATTTTGGGAACGTAGAAATTTAGAGTTATAAATAGCTAGCTATAGGTGCCCGATAACTTTTTCGGATCTTAAAAGCTATAGCGCTATGAACCGTTTTCAGCGCTATATAGCTAGCTATAGATGTTTTTTTAGTTTTTCCGCAATGACGTGATATTTGTTATTTAAAACTTTGTCTATAATTGATGAAGGCAAACCATAGGGTACATTTGGATGTGTCAAGGATAGATGTTATTCTAGATTAGAAGCTATTCGAAATAACAATGTGCATTCAAACAAATTTTTTACTATTCAGAATAACTATAGATGTGCATTCAAGTGTGAAGAGAGAAAACAATGTTTCCTTCTCGGATTTCCGACAATACAGTTCCAAATGACAAAGTTGATACCACATGCCTATCTTTTTACTTAATTAGTACATTGTTAACACTATTATTTCTCGTTTACATCTACTCATTATTCTAAATATACAATCCAAATAATATTTTTATGATCCATATCTGCTGCTATTCTAAAAGAAAAGCAATTAAGCAAGACTACTTTTCTCTTATCTCAATCATTTAAATTATATCAATGGTTTAGATTATTTCAATCATCTCTCCTTTCATTTATTGTATTATAATACTTATTTGGTCTCCCAAAACGCTACTCCTCTCTTCTCTCACAAGCGATATTAATCAATCCCTTTTCCCTCCGATTAGATACTTTCTCTCTTCTTTCTCCAACGCCTCACGATGTGTAATAAATAAAGCCGTTAGATTTAATCAAAGCACGAATTGTAACAAATCTGTCCATAAACATTATGCTACTCTGGTGCAGGGAAAGTGAGGTTTGAGGAGCGAAGGGTCATTTTTTTTATGTCGATTGTACCCAGTGCCCTTATGCTAGTTTGGTAAGTACAGAAAAACATAATCTTAAAATCATAGACCGACTAAAAATACTAGCCATGTATTTTCTGCGCTTACCTCATACTGCTGCGTAGGCTATCTATAGATCCCTGATTAAGCCTCTGATTTGATAATTGACACTTTGACAGCATATTTTGGTTGTTGCCACTCTTCTCAAAGAAAAAAAAAAAAAATCTAGTGATTTCGCTCAACTCTAGCAGATTTCTAAAGTAATAAAAATTTCAAGAAATAATTGTTTCTAAGAGAATTTAGAGAAACAACCTCAGTAGTTCACGACCCAAAAAACAGAGTGCTTGAAGGTCTATCACTGCTCCATCAGTTATTAGCATATTTTGTTCCTCCATTTGCAGCAAGATTAATTTTACTAAATTTAATTTGACGCTTTCAATTTAATAAGTACAAAGTCGGGTCCCTCTGTGTTCATTCACTCGACTATTCCATGCACACAACGTGTTCGACATAATTCCCTAATAAATTTGCAGGGATCCATGTAACAATGTGCAAAATCAAACAACAAAACTCACTAAAAAAACCACGCCTTTATGCAGATCCATCAACGACAGCATAACAAGATGACAGCTCGATTCTGTATCTTCATTTGGCACGGGCAACCCGATTCACGAGTACTGACGATATGACCCTAACTGGAAGAGCACCCGAAAGCGACTTGCTAATTGTGGTATCAGGTTTGGACGCAATGCCCTTGGTGGCTGAAATGGGGATTACTATGTGGTCACATATTTCAGTGATGATGATCCGGCCAGCTCGAAACCCGACACACTCTGTTATGCCGTGATTCAAGACAAGCCACTTTGGATCACTTTTGATCGTGACATGATCATCACCCTCTAGGTAAATGAAAATGTTTTGATTTTTTTTTTTTAAATTTGTTCAGTTAATCATTTTTGTGGTACATTTTTTCTTTCTTATTTCATTTTCTCCTAATGTTATACAAGCAAGAGCTTATCATGAACAGCTTCAAGACCCTGGACGAGCGCGGTGCGAACGTTTACATTGCCAACGGAGCATGCATAACGGTGCAGTATATCACTAACATAATCATCCTTCATCCATGGTATATTTATCCACAACTGCGTATCGACTGGGAACGCCATGGTGTGCAGTTCGCCATCCTACTACGTGTGAGACGAGAGGAGAAAAGAGTAACATTTACAATTAATAAAAGGAAGACATGATTGAAATAATCTAAGCCGTTGATAAAATTTGAATGGCCGGGATAGAAGTAAAGTAGAGTTGTTTTTCAATTAAAAAAGAAGCAGATGTAGATCCACATTTTTTACTAATTCGGATAGCACTATTTTTATACTAATATGAAAATCACTATTTTTTCGCTATTCTTACTATTCTAGCTTCCATGCAAACATACCCTAAAGCAATAAAACTCTACATATAATATATCTAGAAAAGAATTATTTGACAATGATAATTTTGACAATTTTAATAATGAATTCACGAAAAAAAGTTTAAATAAATTTATATGAAATTATAGATTTGTTATTAGATCTAACAATCAAATTTCATGGACCGTTATATTTTAGACCGTGGATAATTTAAGGTATTTGAAGTGTAGTCAAATATAAACCAAATCCCATCACTTTTTATAGGCAAATAATATAAATCATGACTATAATGTCAGATTTCAAATTCGAACTTTATTTTTTATGGTTGTCATAATTAGTAAAATAAAAAATTCTCAATTGATCCCTCCTCATCTATAGCTACGTAAATTAGCCACTTGGTGTAATTCTTATGGAAATTGTTCCAATACACTTAAATTCTTGTTGAACGATTCATATTCATTTGATCCGATGGTTATGCTAAAATAGAATAACGTGTCTATGATTCATGTTAATTAGTAAATAGTTTCTAACTAAAATTAGTACTGCTCTTAAGACCAGTGTTGTAAATAACGGTATTCGGTCGTCGGACGGATAGGGTACCGATAAGTGATTAATCGGTATGCGGCCGACTAATCGGAATTATGCGGACAATTTAACGTTTTTATTAAATTTATGTATATATATCATAATTTATTAAAAATAATTTATTTAACTCATTAAACTTATCAAATAAACTTAATTTAACTTAGTTTTATTATTATAACATGACACTACGCTTATTTATTCTTAACACATAAGCATTTTACATGTTAAGTAACACATTTATTTAATGAAAAAATAAAATTGAGAATTAAACATTTTCAAATACTAATAACATATTATTTGAAAGAAATTAAACATTCCAACATAAAATCATTAAAATTAGTTTATGATAACAACTTAATTACATAAATGAACACGTCGTACTAATCGAAAAAATTACATCAGTAAGTAAGAAAAATATATGGTATATAAATAATAGAAGAATTAATCAATTTCAAAGTAAGTAAGAAGAAAAAATATATATAAAAAATATTGAATGTATATCCAAGCATAAATAAAACTACAATATAAGATTTATAAATCTTATTATCACACACTATCACAGAAAAAAAATGTGAAAATAAATATTCATTGAAATAAACGGGAATAAACGGAAATAAACGGGAATAACCGGGAATAAACGGGAAAAGACGGCCGATTAATCGGAAAAAACGGCCGATTAATCGGAAAAACAGCCGATTAATCGTTTTCATCCGCTAACATGCCTCCGTTAAGAATGTTCGTGACGGTTAGGCCGCCGTTTCCGATTAATCGGCCGACTAGACCGTTTTTTACAACACTGCTTAAGACAAAACAAACAATGCCTACTTATATTATTTTGATGGAACATTCAAAATTAATTAATGAATTTTGTTTGTACAACAGCTAGCGTATTGAATTATTCCTCAATTCTTATTGTGGTCATTTTTAAATATATCTAACAATTATTTTTGTAACATATATGTTATATTGGTATGTAAAACTAAACTATTTATTTTAGCAAGATATCATTCTTTTAAATACTTAACTTGTTTCATCTAACACTTAGTAATTCTCTTTACTTATATAGTTATAATTATTAAGATGTGTTTGATGACTGCAAAAAAGTCAACACAAATGATAATAATTGCACTTCCTCACAATTATCAACAAAATTACGACAATGATATTTTTTAAAAATTAACTGGTTTAATGTAACTTGTGAAGAGTATATAGAAAATTACCCCATGTTAATTGATTTTTTGCTAAATATATGTCAAAAACAACAGTATTAAAATTAATTAATTATTATATACAGATTAAATATAATTATTGAAAGAAAGAAATTAACCACAAGTTATATTCAACTGAAACACAGATCGACACTTGAAAAAATAAATTGCCCTACACACCAATATTTTATTTTAGCATTGTAACAATCTTTTCTTTCATCAATAGTAATTAAGCTAGGTTTATCATCTATTGTTTAATGAACACCGTGTGAAAACCCGACATTTTTATATCCAAAGTTTAATAGAAATTATTTAATATACTCAGATCCGCTGAAAAGTTATAAAAATAACCGTATCGGCTATTTTCTGGCCGGTACTCAATTTAAATCAGTACTGGTCGGAAAATGACCGATACGATTTTTTTTTTTCAACAGTACCGGCCAGACTGGCCGGTACTTAATTTTTTTTTTTAAGGATGGGCATAGCATAGTTGGCTAGAAGAAAAAGTCGTAGAAAACTCGGATTGAAGTACCGATGTTTATTTTGACAGTGTCGTATGACACTAAAGTTTATTGTTGGCATGCAGCTAGTGAATTTAATTTGACAATAACCAGTTCTAAAATTGAGTACCGATGCTTTATGTACGGCTTAACAATGGCAGAAGTGCATCGATGTTTTATTGCAAAAACATCAGCACGCACCGATATTTTTTTAGTACTACCCGGCTAATAGAACATCGATGTTTCATTGCAAAAACATTGATGATGCACCGATACATCAACCAATGTAACACACGCATCCAACCAAATGCATTTGTTGATCTTAACCAAACAGAGTGCAAACTTCAATCCGAGTTTCCTACGACTTTTTATTCTAGCCAACTATGTTATGCCCATCCTTAAAAAAAATAAAAAATAAAAAAAATTAAGTACTGGCCAGAAAATGGCCGGTACTGTTGCAAAATAAAATTTTGGATACCGACTATTTTCCGGCCGGTGCTGAATTAAATTGAATATCGGCCAAAAAATGACTGATACGGTTATTTTTATAACTTTTCAGCGGATCTGGGTATATTAATTAATTTTTATTAAACTTTGGATATAGTAAAAATGTCGGTGTGAAAACACAATATCAAATCATTAAAATGTACTCTTCTCATTTTGTGTTCGTTGGGTAATTGCACTAATTGGACTACTCAAATTTCCGAAATTTTTATTGTTACTATAAGAAAAAATTCAAATTAAATCGTTACCATTCTGTTGGGGTCCTTATCAATTCTACCACTCTCGCTAACCCAGTTTGCGCACCAAATAGGTTGATGCGCGGACTGGGTTGGCGCACCAACCTCTTCTGCCTATTAAGGCACCAACTCAGTATTATTTTTATGTTGCGTATTTAGATATTATTTTAGATCGTTATTTCGATTAGTTTTATGTTGCATATTTAGATATTATTTTCATATTACTTCTTATGTTGCATATTTTAGATCTCATATCCTGCGATACATAATACATTAAAACATAAGAACACACCATAGATAAAACATAACACACAACGATACATATTCCGCAGTCATAGTATCTTAAAACATAACACACAATACATAAAACATTACCGAAAGCCTCAACCTTAATACAAAACAGAAAGTTTGTACCATAATACATAACCGAAAATCCTAACCTTAATACATAAACAGAAAGCCCTAACCATGACATTATTGGGTACGGTTCCTAGCATCTCTTCTTCTTCTCGCATTCCTTTCGAGGGTAGCTCTGTTGGTCTCGTGACCCCTTGTCCTTCCTTCCAGTATGTCCATCCACATTGGGATCCTGTTGTGTCTTCTCCGACCCAACTTCACTAACCGGTGCTCTGACGTTAAGATATCCCCTCCGTGCGGCGGCCAATCACCTTGATTGTCATACACGTGGAATTCTCCACTCCATGTGTCGATAAGCGTTTGGATGTTGTAATAGTAATTTACGAAGACATTTGGATCGTAGTTCCTATATTTTTCACACATTTGTAAGTTTCATCATCCAAGATTATGAAATTTTAACACACATTCGTACCTTATTTGACACACTGCCATTACATGAACACATGGTATTCCGGTGAGCTGAGGCTTTTGGCAAGAGCATTGCACCTCATGGTCGTTCTGCACAACGACCTTGTACCTACAGTCTCGGGAGGTGTACACCCATTTGCCTGCCTCTATGTCAAATGGGATTTTCTCACCATGTGATGTCACCATGAATTCCCCGGATCTATTGAATGGAACCGCGCTCATTTTGTTAGTCTTCCGGATGTGCTTGTTCAGCTTCAAGTGCGTACGAGTGGAGAAAAGCTGACCCTCTTATTGGCATTGCACGGCCTTCTCTCTTCTTTCAACGAACCATGTGACACACTTGTAAAACGTCTCCTCAATAATTGCAGCAACCGGTAACCTACGAGAATTACAATTTACAGTTAAAATAAAGATAACCTAAAATATTTCATTAATAGTAAACTATGGGAATTGTGAATAACAAACCTGCGAGAAGTTTTGAAGACATTGTTCAGCGATTCAGAACCATTGCTGGTCATTATTTCCCAACGACTCCCGTCGTCCATAGCTTGATAAACCTTCCATGGCTTAGCTGGTTCTTCCTCGTCATTTTCATTATACTTCCCACATGTATCCAAGTATGTCAGCCAATCAGGATTTCGCCTTCCGATTGCATCAAGGCCATCTTGTAATCTTCTTTGCTTCTTCTTTTTAACCATCATCTTGAAGAATTTAGAAGCAACCTTATCCTGAGTGTGTTTTCCAAAATTCTCAAACACGTGTTGAGAACAGAACCTGTGGGCACACTGCCCGTTCTCCTCTGACCAACCCAAATCATCTTGAATGAACACTTTTTTTATGCCCTTGTGCCGGTTAGAGACCACACACATGAACCTACAACTACCAATTACATTATCCCGCACCCACTTCATAAACCACCCCCAATTCTCAAACTCTTCGCTCTCTACTAATCCAAATGCTAGTGGGATTAACTGGTTCTCCGCATCATATCCGGTGACAATCAACAGCCTGCCCTTGTATCTACCTGACAAGAAACATGCGTCGATACTGATGATGGAACCCGGCACGGGACGATTGTCTTCCTCATCACTGTGATCTATTGTCTGCCCACCGTCGTCACTAGCATCCCAATTTTCCTCTGCCTCCCATTCTTCAGGATCTTCGTCTGTATTGTCAGTATAATAACGCGGTCATGGAGTTTCAGATCAGTTCCGGCTAGAGCTGGAGGATGGAACCCGAGATCGGCCCCGACTAGAACCAACCCCCACGGTTGGGGACCGACTAGGACCAGCCCCCGTAGATGGGGACCGACTAGGACCAGCCCCTGTGTCTGGGGACCGACTAGTACCAGCCCCCGTGGATGGGGACCGACTAGTACCCGCTAAATTTACGGCCCGAGTAGGACTCGTCACTGAATGATCCATGCCCCGATTAGGGTTCTGTCTACGGTTTTGTCTAGGGTTCTGTCTGGGGTTGGCAACCACATATAACTCTAGGAACTTGAAAGGTGTTGTCAAATTCAATGTCATTTGGGTATACAACCCCCAACTGCTATCGTCTAGTACAGGGAGCTGTTGGAACCATGTTTGGTTGCCTGGGCCAATATTAATCCTGGCAGAAATTACCAGTTCGTAATAATTGGGTCAATACCAAGTTCCTGGTACACTTCCCTAACTATACCGCTGAAATCTAAATTTGGGCCGATATTGAACATTTTCTGGGGTTGGGTACTGTAATAAGCACCATTGGGCCCTTGTAATACTTCACCACCAAAATAACAAGCAATTCCAATCATAGTTACCTGAATTACAGAACAAACCCAACATTTAATAAATTTACAAAAAATTAAAAAAGTAGTTAAATAATTAAAAAAATATAAAGGACTAGAGTGAAAAAAACTTACTCTTTGGTCTTTGCGAGAATGTTCTTTGCTGCCTGCTGCCTTGGGTCGAATGGAATGAGCACAATATACTGAGTTGGTGCCTTAATAGGCAGAAGAGGTTGGTGCGCCAACCCAGTCCGCGCACCAGCCTATTTGGTGCGCGAACTGAGTTAGCGAGGGTGGTAGAATTGATAAGGGTCCCAACAGAGTGGTAACGATTTAATTTGAATTTTTTCTTATGGTAACAATAAAAATTTCGGCTCAAATTTCAAGGAGAAATGAAGTTTCGGTTTCTCACTCTCTCTCAAATTTGGAGTTTGAATTATTTTCTTACTAATTTTTTTTTTAAATCTCGGTAGAGGCTACCTAGGGTATTTTCTTATTTTATAGGATATATTTCCATATTCTTAAACAAGGAAGATAAAATATTTGATTTTCTAGGGGCCCGACGGAAATTTACATAAACTCGATATTTCAATAACGCATCCCTATTTCTCTTTTTCTCCATCCGCCTCCCCTCGCCGCCTTCCCCCTTTTAAAACCAATCCAAATCCAGAGCGCGTGATACCAACGCTGAAGCAGAAACACCCTAAAGAAAATCTCGAAAAAAAAACCCCACCGAACCGGGCTTTATGGATCCCGATGCCGTTGCTAAGGCTTTCGTCGATCACTACTACCGCACCTTCGATTCGAACCGGGCCGCTCTAGTCTCTCTATACCAGGACGGATCGATGCTGACGTTCGAGGGCGGCAAGATCCAGGGGGCTCAGGCGATCGCTGCCAAGCTCACATCGCTGCCATTCGAACAGTGCTTGCACGCGGTCTCCACCGTTGATTGCCAACCCTCGGGCCCACAGGGAGGGATGCTCGTCTTTGTTAGCGGCCAGCTTCGACTCGCTGGCGAGGAGCACGCCCTCAAGTTCAGTCAGGTACTGGAAGTTTCCTTTCAGATTTGTTTATAGATATTTGGTAGATTTAAATCGTGGTGTTATTTTATATGTTATATACGAAATATCATGCCTACCCGCGCAGTGTGGTGTAACAGGTGATCAATTGATCTTTTATGCGTGATAGAAGAGACCTAGACTTCTATTGAGAAAGATCTCTCGAGTTTTGTGCATTTGCCATCTTTTGTGTAGATGAGGATAGCTAATTTTAGCTTGTGTTTAGAGATCTGTCCTTTGTCATGTTTCTCTGCAGGATATATTTAGATTTTCTTGTTTTCTGTGTTTTTTTTCTCAAGTAGATTAATTTTAAGTTTTTTCTTGAGGTCTAAGGTTTCATATGTTTCTTCATTTTTTGCAATCTATTATTGAGGTAATGTTAGACAGAGATATCTGCTTAGATCAGTAGTTCTTATACTAGATATAAGAGCATGCGGGGGTTCTCTTTTGTGACTCAGTAATTTGTGTTCTATATGTTGACTTAGAAATGCTGGATAAATAATAATCTCTTCTCCAGTCTCCATTAATTTTTTTTTCATCTGTTATAAGGAGAGTGGTTTCTTAAGCAATGCTAATCAATGTAAAGGTTCTCATATCCATTAGTATTTGTTGCATAAATAATTAAATTTTGAGCTTTTCTCTATTCCATTGATGGTTCCATATTTCTCTGTGTTCTAACTTGGTAGTATGTACAGTTTCTGTTTGGTATTTGGTACTGCATTCCAAATATTTTCCAGGACATCAGAAATTAACCTGACACTGCCTCTTAACTTTTATTTATGTAATTGTGCAAAATATAAATTCAGTTATATTAATACCTTGTTTTCTACCGCTTTTTTGCTGTGCTGTCAACAGATGTTTCACCTGATGCCCACGCCTCAGGGGAGCTTTTATGTGCAGAATGACATATTCCGTCTCAATTATGCTTGATCATGATATTATATGTAAGGCACTGGCAGTGTGATATTTGGGGGTCTGTTTCTTTTTTCTGTTTGCTGTTTGGCTTTTATTAGAGCCTTACACAGATCTGCTTCATGCTTTGGTCGTTTTTCTCCTTGGTGAAGGTGCTTGTTTATGCTTTTTATTAAGGGCAATTTGGGTATTACTTTGGAAAAATGGTTGTGAGAACTCTTGGAACTGATGAGAGGCATTTGGTTAAAACTTGGTTCTTGTTGCCTGTGGTCATTCATTGTGTCTATGGATTTTGAAATTTTCAGTCTATTGATTAGACCCAATTTACAATTGTTCCAGGTTATTCTACTTGATATGTGTTTTCTTAATTAGGTCAATTACTTTGGTTGGACTCCTAAAGCAATTCATTTTTTTCTTGTCCAAATTTTCTTTGAGCTGGACTTCATTGACAATGATTAACTTTAGAATCTTGACAATGGTGCACAATAACGTATAAATAAGAAATGCAGAATGTTTTATCATTCATATTGCAAGTAACAAACAAACAGCAATTTGATTAGCTACCAATGCAGGCTACCAACAAGCCTTTTTTTATTTTTGAAATTTTCCTTGATTTGATTTCAAACTATAGTTAAGATTATTGAGTTGATTTATTGTAGGTATCTCAACCATTTGATTGGGTTCCCAAATAAATTGCAAATTTGATAGTTTTCAGATTGTCGGTCGTGATGCAGAACAAGTGGGCAAGTCCCACAAACTATTGAGAGAAAGGGACCAAAATAAATGCAAATTTGGTAGTTTTCAAATTATTAGTCCTGTCGGCAAAAATGATTAAGTGGATAAGTCACGCAAGCTGTTTTGCAGTTTTTTTCAAAAATGATTTTGTATGGTTCATTTCCATTAAATTAGTAAAAATATTATATTACATGTTGTACCCAGTACCGGAGTACCCACTAGTGGATTACTCAATGTATAATTTAAAAGGTATTGCCCCTTTTTGTGTATGGGTATCGGAACACAACAATCCGTACTGGAAAAATGAATCGAAGTATCATTTCTGGCACATGAAAATGCGGGAGTTTCTGTTTGAATTCTTTACTTGTTTTTTTCCTTTTATGTGATAATCCATGGTACCAATACCATAAAGAACGTACTATTCAACAAGCGCACAATGTAATAAACAGTGACAACAAAGTTCAAATCTAAGGGCCTGTTCGGCAACAGTATTGTTGCCGTGGGAAAAAAAAATTGACTCTTGAGTGAATTTTTTTTTCCCACAGCAACAGTAAAATTTAGTTCAACTTTTTTGAGTTCTCACACCCATACCCATTCCCTCAAGGCCACCGAACAGGCCCTAAAGGTCTAATGGCAAAAGCATATGGCTTCCATATAAGAAGTTATGGGTTCGAAATTCACAAAGTGGAGAAATCCTCTATAATATATGTAAGAGTTTAAAAATGTGTTGGATGACTTGACTCTCAACCCATAATTTAAAAAAGGCAAATTCTTCTATGGACATAAGGACCTATTTGTAAAATGAGCATATTTTTATTTTCAAAGTTCAAACAGTCGATCCGACCGTTCAACATTATCTCCATATTAAAATGTACTTGGAGGTCAAATTTTACATTTTTTCTAATTTTTTTACTATTTATTAAGATGGGTACAAAATTCAATAGTCTGAATATGACTAGTTTTGTAAAATACTTAATAAATAGTAAAAAAATTTAAAAAAATGTAAAATTTGACCTCCAAGTACATTTTAATATGAAGATAATGTTGAACGGTCGGATCGACTGTTTGAACTCTGAAAATAAAAATATATTCATTTTACAAATAGGTCCTTATGTCCACAGAAGCATCCCTCTTTAAAAAAAAAAGAGTTCAAACCTAAACATTGCGACAAAGCATCTTTAGATGGGATAAAATGCTTTACAAGTATCTTCGGATGGGATAAAATGCTTTACATGTACAAGTTGCACGGATTCACATCACCTCAGGTTACCTGACTCAAGCAAATTACGATCGGACGGCCCATTTAATATGACACGAATCTCAAAACAGCCCCCTACAGTCACAATAGGCACCGGATTTGAGTTTGGCCCATATAGAATTAATCTGGGCCAACCGTTGTGATTTGCTTGAGTCAGGTACCTGGGAGGATATCTGGATATCGGTCCGCCTGACACTATCAGTCTTTGAACCTACGGTCAATTTTAAGTGAACTGAGAAATTGGGAAGAACAAAAATCAAGGCTAAAGAAAGGCAAACAAAACAAAAAATAAAAACAACCGCACAATGTATTTGAGGAACCGTAACAAAGAGATATTGACATAATCAAGGAAAAAAAAAAAGAAAGCTCTAGACGTACCAAGGTCACTATCATATGAATCTATTTGACTATTTGAGCACACACAACTGGTTACTTGATACAAGAAACAACCAAAATTGGCTAAAATAAAAGTGTTCTGTTGTCATCCTGTTGCATTTTCTCCTACAAAGAATTCTCATTTATACCAGAACTTTGTCAGGGTAGACTGGAGACAAAAGATATGAAAACATGTAACATGTAACAGGAAAAAAAACTTCCAAATTTACAAATAAGACAGATGGCTTCTCTTCATGACTTCATTTCACTGTTTCAGTCAAGGAATTGTCACTGAAACCTCTGAAAAACAGCAAGAAGAAGAATAGATGATTGCCAGCTTGAAAGACCAAATTCATAAAACAAGTTTCAGTCTGTGTGTCATTTAGTTATCAACAAAGGAAAACTTCCATTAGGTTCGGGTAGAGGAGGATATGCTGGGCTTTCAATCAAGGATCTCTTCCCTTTCCCTGTCAAAGCATTTTTAATCATGTCTCCTATAGATCTTACTGGGTTGGTGATTTTTTCTCTCACCGCAAGGATGACAGAGACCTCGCCGAACTGCCAAATCATGGTAACTACTAACAGCGCTGAGAGGAGGTTGTGTGTAATGCGATTTTGCCTCTTTATTATCTTTAGATCTTTTGCTATCTCCTTCAAATCTGTTACCTCTTCCTTTTTGTTCTCACTGCTGGTAGGATCTGAGCACTTTTCATGTTTATTGACTGGAATTGCTAGTGCCGAGTCATTTAATTCAGAAGTGGTTTCCACTGAATCCAACTGCATGGTAAAAAAATATATATAAACAAATAACAATCATGCTAAATAATAGAGCAGGTTGGGGGGGTAATTGAAGCATAATTTCTTCCCTAATACCCATCCCCACACAACAAATACCAAAAGGAACTTAACAAAGTATAAACTTACTGTCAACTCTTGCATGATTTAGTGTCAACTTAAACCAATTTTGCTTCGATATACCCTCAATTGTGCAATTAAACACTAACGGAGCTATGAAAGAAGGTGGTAAAAAGTTTTCCTCTCAAGTAACCTGACTTTTTTGGAAGATCAATACCAATCAATCTGTAAGGACAGAGGCGGAGCCAGCTATGGGGTCTAAGTATATAAATTTTTTCTACTACGAATCGTGATCAATTTCACACTATCCATAATATTTTAGTTTAAACTATATTAAAAATAGGATATAAATACAAAAAAATTGAAATATGATACCTTAGAGAGCAATCTAGAAAGGAGAAGGTCTTCCTCCATTTCAGACTCTTTATTTCCATTTGCGCTGTTAAGCTTTCTTTCCTCCATGAATTGTTGCAAAGTGTCTCGCACCATCTCCATCTTTCTCCTCTCTGTAGATCCATCTTCCTTCTCCATTTTAACCGCAAGCACAACGAGAAAAATTCGCCGCTTTTAATTTTGGAAAAAAAACCTATTATTGGACTCAATTATAAATTTATAATTGATCCCATGCTGGAAGAATCTCCAGTTATCGCAACACTGGAACCGCTCGAATTGCGGTTCGGTGCCGTGGCAGCTCATGGGGGCGTCTGTGTTGAATTCAGATCCTCCCCGGTACCGTAATAGGGAATCTTTTACAATTACTTGATCTGGACCGTTCTTTTTTAACTTGGCACGAATCTCAAAGCCCAATTTTACTACCCCTCCGTCAGCCCGAATCTCAAAGCGGCTGAGAGTTAATCTCAAACCGTAAAGTGAAGGGAATTTTTTACAGTAATGGAGAGGATACTTGTCCCGTCTGTGTTGGCCCCACCGCCCCCACGTACCGTTTGACTGCTTCGTTTGGATGGACATGGTCTTGTTGTTACTGATAGACCATTTGAAGCATTTTTATATTAATAGGAAAATTAAAAAATATATATCGAGAAAGGGAACTTTTTTATGAAATCTCATTTCATAGAAAAACTAGATAGAAATTTCCATCCACCGAATAGAATAGACATGTCTGTCCATTTAATCGTAATCCTTCATATTACTAATTAATTAAACAAAAACAAATTCTGACGGTACAAATTTTTCTGTTCAGATGCACGTGAAAATAAAATAAAAATTCTGGCCGGGATAGAATCCCGAGTGCCGACATTTTTATTAATATCCAAAGTTTAATACAAATTATTAATTATACCTAGATTTTCAAACTTTCGCTAAAAATATCCAAGCCGGCCAGAAAATGGCCGGCTTAGGTACCAGAGTAAACCGGCCATTTTCTGACCGGCTTACACCATTTTCTTTTTTAATTTTAGAGAGAGAGACACTATGAAGATCAAAATATTGAAATTTTTGTTTAAATTATTTGTTATATTACTTCTTTTAATGTATAATTAACATATTTATACAAAAATACAATAGATTAATTGAAATTATGTTGAATAACACTAAATTATGTTAAATTACGCTAAATTACATTAAATTACGTTAAAATACGGTAAATTACACTAAATTACAAATGAATATGGACGATATCTTCACTGAAAAAGCGAAAAACGACGATGAAACTTCAAACGGTCATAAAACGGCGCTCGAGTGTCCGATTTCAGCAAATGACCACTTTTCGGAAAGCTTGCGAAAATGCGCATGCGTTCGTGCCCGCTATGCCGGATTTCAAAATTCAGAATCGCCAAAAAACAAAGGGAAGAGTCTCAAAACTTGAGTTGAAGTTTCCGATTAAGATTTTCATTTCTATCATTCAATCCAAGTAGCTCAGTAAATTAGTTACATAATGAACTTGTAGATAACCAATTTTTACTATTTTTGGAATTTTTTTACTATTTTTTATGATTCATGAAAGATGAGCAAAATCAGTCTACTATAGCGTAATTTTGTGCAGTTTAGTAGTTTTTTTTACCGTGTTTCAGCATAATTAGCGAAGTTATTGTAATTTAACGTAATTTAGTATAATTGAACATAATTTATTGTAATATAGTGTAATTCAACATAATTTCAAGTAATCTAGAGTATTTTAGTATAAATATGCTAATTATACATCAAAAGAAGTAATATAACAAATAATTTAAACAAAAATTTCAAATTTTCAGAGTTAGGTTTTAATATTTTGATCTTCATAGTCTCTCTAAAAAAAAAAAAAAAAAAAAAAAAAAGGAGTAAGCTGGCCAGAAAATGGTCTCTCTCTATAAATATGTTAATTATACATTAAAAGAAGTAATATAACAAATAATTTAAACACAAATTTAATATATTTGATCTTCATAGTGCCTCTCTCTAAAATAAAAAAAAAATGGAGTAAGCCGGCCAGAAAATGGCCGGTTTACTCTGGTATCTAAGCCAGCCATTTTCTGGCCGGCTTGGGTATTTTTAGCGAAAGTTTGGAAATCTGGATATAATTAATAATTTGTATTAAACTTTGGATATTAATAAAAATGTCGGTCCCGAGTGTAACGAAAGAAAATTCTTCTTTATAACCCGTGCTTTTCATTTCTCTTCTATCTCGCTCTAGATCATTCTTTTCATTTTTTTTTTCTCGCTGCGCTCTGGACGTGGTCTATTCCTCGAGGATTTGTTTTGGCATGCGTCTTAGTTTGTACCGTCCAAATATTTTTTTCTTTATAGTTTATTAGTGATATGGAAGTCATGATTATGGATTGAATAGACAGTAATGTTTATCCCGTCTAGTGGACGAAAAATTCTTTCCCGATTTTTCTAAAAAACAAGATTTCATAGAAACATTCTCCTTTCTCGATATTTATTTATTTATTTATTTTTCTATTAATGAAAAAAATCGTATCTAAGTCTGGCGACTCGATTCCATTTATTGCACATGGTTCTTGTTCTTACACGCTGTTTTTATTTTATGTTTTTGAAATTCTGCAATTCACGTGATCAAAATAATTTATGATTATGATATAATACCAGTATTAACCATACTTAAATCTAGGCTTAACTAGAATAATATCGTCCAAAGTTGTACCTCAATTATTATATAATACCCGCTTGAGTTTTTGTTATTAAGACGGTGAGTGCTTCGTATCAAGAAAAATGATGGTTTAAGCTGCATTTTCTCACGCACAAGTGCAAATCTCTCTGCCAGGGATGCTTATCATTTCAATATATTTCTATTACTTATCATATATTTTATATATATTTTTTGAAATTAATTATGGCCGATGATATCGTCGCATTAGAAATTTGAGAATTTTCGCAGTTGCACCCAATTATAAAAATGAATCAGAGAGATGAAAAAAATAAAAGATATTCGTTATTATTCATGCTCGCCTACCATTAATATTCCAGAGAAGATTAGGGCATAGAAGCATAATTGGAATTTTGAAATAACAAGTACCAGATCACTAAACCCAGAGAATACATCACAACTCAGTTTCTATATACTTAAACCTTAATTTAGTTAAAACAACATACATAATTACTAATATCTATCCTTACAATTAGGTTATCGAAATATGAAAACTAGGATTCCATCGTATATATACTGTACAGTAACTTCTCTTTTAACAAGCTGAAGCATTAAGAGTTCAAGGCAACAATTACATATTGCAATCCACTAGTAGAGCAAATATTAACCATGATACATCTATGACTGTACAACCTTAACTCGACCGTTATTTTTTTGAAGCTTAATACATAAAAGCATCAAGATCAGTGATTTCAAAATCACATCTTTCCCTCGAGGTCGCTTCCTCTGCGTTACTCATCTCCGCCTACCAGTTTTCAATTCCATAATTAGTTACTATGCATGAAATATTAGCAGGTTGGACGGTAGATGCACAAATACATTGAATGTTGGGTGATATATCCAAAAGAAGAAAAAAAAAAATTAAAAAGAAAGAAAAAAGAACAATGGAAAAAAAAAATTAAAATTCTAGCAGTTATCCATCACTCATTTAGTATCTCTACTAGTCCGTTTATCTATTTATTTTAAGGGGAAGTTTTATAGCAGATCTACCTTCTTACATGTTTTTGGGTAATTCTAGACCTCATTAATTGGCACCAAAATTGAAGATGGAAAGTAAACTATGAACAGCATGCAATTCCAAAATTTTCAGGGGCTCAAATCACAAATATATGATATACCTTAGCTTCACGGTATCTTTCAATCATGCGCCGGTACTGCTGTCTGGCATCTGGAGAGTCGACCATGGAAAGAACCCTTGACACAGCTTCGTCAAGGGCTTCGACCTTTTGCTTCCTAAAAACTTTGGCTATATCCTCCTCTTCGTCTTCTAGCACTACTGCTGCTTCGGGCATCTGGGGTGGGTTGATTGGGTCGGGCCGAAATCCGCGTAGACCCACTCCCTTTCGGCGCCACCTAAGCACTGCCTTCTCCACCATGCTAACTGTCCAGATGAACTCATGGTACTTCCTTCTTGCTTGATGACCTCTTACAAGAGCCTACGATAATTTGACACTAACTTTTACCTTTTGGTACTAGGGGGCACTACGTAGTACAGAATGTAACGGATAGGCCAGACTATATGCTTACTAATCCTAAGGCACATAGTATTTTTCCGAAAAAAAGTGACAGAGATGAGCTAAAACTAATGCATAAGGCAGGTACATAACTAGTGTGTTGGGACTGTTTGATAGTATTGTTAACTGCAGTAATATCAGCACACACTTAAATGCTAATTTTGAGCCACAGAGTAAGGCTTGGATCCTACAAAATACTTGATAATAGTACAGAAAGGCACAATAAAGTTGACACAGTATAGAGATATCACATCAGATTGGAAGATTTTAACAGCATCCAGTATTTCAAAAACTTAAATTAAAACGAATCAATACCTGAAGTTTGACGATGTGTTGGCGAACAGTTAAAAAGTTCTTACGACCTTTCCATCCCCGATATTTTTTTTGGATAGAGAGAGCAGCTTTATCTCGGTCATGCTTCGGACCATAGGGCCCGTGTATCTTTGATGCATTCGAGATCTCATTTAAGTCTTCTTGTGTCATTCCATATTCTTCAACTTCTCTTGAAATTGACTTTTGACGTCTCTTTCTGGAGTAAAAAAGAGTGTGAATTAAAATCTCATTTTACCTTGTTGAATTTAAGATACAGCATTAGGCCACAGACTGGTTTGATCTAATTCAGCCCTGTTTTCCATTTTCTTCATTTTATTGTATTTTATTTATTTATAATTTTCCTTTCTTGATTTATTTGTCTAAGGCCAAATAACTAAAAAATTGAGAATTAGTTTAACTGTTTCAAGGGACAATTGCACAATGCGGGTTCATAATGGCCAAATTGGATTAAACTGGGTGTCATTGTAACTCAGTTGCGCTCGATAATTAGTTCAACTATTCAAGGGACAATAGCACAACGCGGGTTCATAATGGCCAAATTGGATTAAACTGGGTGTCATTGAAACTCAGTTGCGCTTGATTTATACTTCAATCGTTCCATTTTGGACTAACTGCACATCAAGAATAAATTGATTTGACAATGGGACTCCATATGGGTAGCTGGCTGTTGGGTCTTGTGGAAGAAGAGAAATCGGAGAATTTTTTTCAAATAATGCTGAGCAAGAAGCACACAAATGGATGGATAATTGTTGAATCTTTTCTTACTTCCAAATAATCTGTATGATGTACAATTTGCTTCTTTTCAGTTTTTCTCATTGGTTTTCATTCTAATTGCTTGTAATATTTGTGTAAAGCTTTCTTTCTTTTCAATGAAATTGTCTGTTGGCAATTGCCAACCAACCTTCCAAAAAAAATAAAACAATATATTGATTTTATAAGTTTTTATAGATCTGGTTTAATTTGTACAATTAATTCAAGCAGCATACCTAAAAGAGAATGCACGGAACGCACCCTGGATCCGTGCAGCTGCCTGTGAGGCATTTCTGACAGCTGCTAGAGAATCCTTCAGTGATAATTCATCCTCGGTGGCACCACGTGATTCAATGGTTTTTTGTGCTATGTTTTCCACAGCCTGCTCCGCCTCCAGCTCAGCAGACCCCTTTGAAATCTCAGTCTCCTCTACGGTGAGAGATGAGAGGTGTGTTGTCAGAGCTACCTCTGACAGATAGGCCGCGAGACCTGTGTGTCCCTTCAATGAGGCAAGGAAACCAGGTGTTTTTCCTAATGGGTCTTGTGGGGTCGGATCTGTTACCACGGTTGCAGAGGCACCTTTTGCGAGCAGTGCTGCGACCATTTTTTCCCTGAATTAAAAAAATGAAAAAAAAAACTTTAGTTTTTGTTTGTCAATGTTGTTGTCTTAGATTTCTATGGTGTTATTTGAGATTTAATTACGGTTAGCATTGAAATTAAGACTGGTTTTATGCCACGCTTGTGACATCAGTAGACTGTATATTCAAAACCGGACACTGCAACTTTCACTGGTCAACTCAAACTAACTGCAAATGAATTTTCCTTGCTACCACTACCCCCAATATAATTTTTTTGCAATCCATAAGTTTTCTACAAGGTAGCATTTACTTGTAGAGGATGATTCTGGGATCACAACTTTTAATGCCCCAAATTACCATAATCACTTTTAAGCATTAATAATTCTGCTGACAAATGTGAATAGTTGGTCTTGTTCTTCTTTACAAGCTATGCATCTACGTAAAATTTTCTAAAATTTTGAGCTCCTTCGCTATAAGATCAAAAGGATCAAGTTGAATGCACTAAAAATTGTCTACTACAGTCAACTTGTTCAGTTCATGTTATCAACCATTCATCTTCTGTAAAATGGATTCAAACAGTTGTAAATTTATATCCCATAAAGAAGAATGAGATCAATGGTTTTGGTTTGTTGTTTGGGTTTTTAAATTCTGAAGTATTAACGCAAAAGAGAGAAGATGACAACTTATGGCACTAGCATCCTCCTATTGTTTATAATAACTGAGTCTACATGGAATTTGCTATGCTTATCTCACAACAATACAGAAATAATATATGGAATGCATATACAGAAGGTAGAAGTATTACTGTTGTTGCTATCATTATGAAACTCTTGATCTTCATAAGATATAATGTCATTATCAGTTACACAATGTGTCTATTCTTTGCAAATATCTAATACAACAAACAGGGACTTTAGTAGAAAATTTTAAATGGGGATCAACCATTTACTAATTGAGAATTGTATAGTAACTAATTTAATACTAATTATTTTATAAGTCTGGGAGTCAAAAAGGAAAACTTCAACATAAATATTGGGGGGGGGTGTTCAAATAGACATATATAGCAAAATCTTCTTTGTTATAATAGAAAAATCAATGCAAATTATCAAAATAAAAATAATTTAAAAATATGGAGTTCCATTGACCCCCAATACCTACATTTAAATTTGCTATTGACGACAAAGTTAAACGGATAGAGTGAGAAGTATCTACAAATAAAAGGAAAAATTTAGGTCACCTCCCAAAATAAGCAGCCCAATGGAGAGCTGTCCAGCCCTTCGAGTCTCGAAAATTTATACCAACACCCGCCCCAAGAATCGAAGAAAGGGCCCACTCATAACCTAATCCTGACACGCAATGTATCACACCTTGCTCTTGCTTTGTAAGTGCACAGCCTGTCTCATCATATCCACGTCTCATTCTCGTTTCCAGCCAACCCTGTAATTTCTCCTTCAGCAATTCCTCTATAATCCAGTCGACCCCGCCAAACAAACTATCATCAGCATTTGTTTTCCCAAAGAGCAGTTGTGCAAATCTAGAGACACGTGACAGTTCTTCGTTTGTTTTAGTATTGTTTGCAACTGGTGGTGCTATTTGAGGGTTAGCAGACGGCATTTGGTTCTCCCGTATTTCAAAATCCCTCACTTCAGAGCAGGATTCTCGATTCCAGGAAGTAATGCAGAGGTTTACCTTCCCAGGGCCAAGTTTGGGAGGAGTATAGCAGCGCAGAACTCCTTCCTGAATTATGTCTACTGGTACTTCTATGTCACCAAACATTACAGCTAGAGGCTGGTCAGATGGATTGCACAAGAAGGATCCAATTATTATAACCTGCATGGCATGCAACCTATTAATCTAGTTGCTACAACAGGAACATAGAAAAAGGACCGTCATTTCTTTGGGGGACAAAGGCTTCGGCAGAGATGCTACGGTTTGAGTTTTCTTCTAAATTTTCCTTTTTTCTTTGCCTTATTTGTATTTTTCTACTTGAATATCCAAAGTTACTAATTGTGGGAACCTATGTTGGAATGTTCTTGTTTTCAGATATTAGCAAGTGCAGCTGCTGCGGTGGTCCTAGCTGTATGTTTATAGTTTCAGCAATTGTTGTTATTACAGCCAGTGGAGCACCACTTACTGGTCCAGTATATAGTATCATATATCAGACTATTTCAGCACAGTGTCAGTTATGCACTTGTACACTTGAGTCTGAAAAGCTCTTAACTGTGCAATCATGTGCTGATTTTAACCCAGTTCAGCCTCACTTAACTCACAATTGTGCACAAAAAGCCTTTTATCAAATGTCAGTCTCCGCAGTTCAACCAAAAATTGCTTGATCGCAGAACTTTGTAATTACACAAGGAAAAGCCAAGAAGAGCAATAATGAAGTGATAACAGCGACCAATTGACCAAACCATTACCACCTATATCAATAATTTTTGTAGTTCAGGGACAAATAAGCTGGTTCACTACCATATCAATATGGTATCATTCCTAGTGTAGACCATTTACATTAACATACCTTTGTACTTGATGAATATGCCCATTCAGGAGAAATCTCGCGAATACTAAATAGTTGCCTCTGGGCCAGCGTCAGGCCCATCTCCACCCCGTGGTGGGGTTCAATAAACTGACTGTGGTCAAACCAAGAAGGATATGAGATATTTTCCCTTTTGCCCTCATCAATGTTCAGTGTCAGGTCCTGCATCCATTCATTGCTAGAGAATTTCCTGAGCAGGACTTGGTTTTCAGTTAGGGTTTTGTCACTGTTATAGGATGGCGAATCAATCGAGTCGGACCCCAGAAGGAACCGACGGGTGGCTGACAAACGGCGACGAAGCTCGGCCTCATCTGTTTGGTGGCTGTCAGAAGAAAGAGGCACGGTATTTGTGCTTTGCCATCCCTGCACACTTGTCTGTTCAATTAAAGGTGCATTACGACACTTAATTTATTTTAAAAGGTCAAACTTGCAAAATCTGACCTGATTCAAAGGAATCTTGCAAATCAGAACCAGACTCAGAATTGAGAAAAGGTCAAACAACCTGAATATGACTGAGGACCTTGAAAAATAAACTTAATGAAAACTTGACCTGACTGAAACCAGAATCATCCAGGTTCTCAAAGTAAACCTATGTGCCTGTTGCCTGTACCTAGAGCTGGAAAGTTCTGAACTGGCACAAAGGAATGCCAAACACATACATTTCACGACCATCACCAAAAACCTTGAACAGACAATGAGCTGATTAATTTTCAAAATAATGCAAATCAGGTAAACTCAAAATCTGAAAAAGGACTGGCCTGATGTTCACAACACGGTTTGACCTGACCTGCCATTTTCCACCTCTACTGAAATGTAATTTCGAATCATCAAGTCAGCCTCACTGGACTTGCATCCTCAATTGGACTAGTTTAGCCAATTTAAAATGGAATTAATCCTTACAATTACATAAAAAAATATTCAATATATATATATATATAATTATTACTATATCAATCCAACTGGCACTCAAGATAATTTAAAATACCGAAATTAACCCTCATATTATGCTCAAATGTGCAATTGAACACAAACAAGCCCAGAAAATCAATGACAAAGAAGTGATAATTGGTTAATCCAGCTGTTGGTACCATACAAGTCCATGCATATTAAAAACAGAACAAGGGATGTCCCTTTCTTACACAAGGAATGATGGAAATAATCATAATAAATATTGTGACATTACTTCGGTAAATTGGGATGAGTTGGGAACCATAGACTTGTCAAGTGAATTCGAGGTTGTGGCCATATGAATACCAGCAGGGACAGAGGTTCGCTCAAACATGTCTTTCCATGAAGGAGATCCTCTTGTTTCAAGTCTGAGCTGCAGTCCTTGTACCAGGCTTTGGTCCACAGCATTTTCGCCTGAGTATAACTTGTGCAAATTAAAATTTGGATTTTTCTTTATTTCTCAAGATATTTATTGAAAGAAAACTTTCAGTTCATGCCTTCATGGTATGGTGTTACAGTGGTCTGGCTGGTCCTGTTTCTCCTGATTGGTTTCTTGGAATTATTGTCCTTATTGTATTAGAAGCAAGTTTCAAAATTAGACTCTTCAGATTTCAATCATACTGTTTGCGAATAAGTCCTTAATTCATATGCCATCTTATTATTGTAAATGTAATTCTCTATTTCAAAAGAAAACAATCTTAAGTGAATTTTTATTTAGTAGATAAGATATAAGCCTTTTCTATTTTAAAAAAGAAGAAGACATATACCTTTTGGCCCCTTCTCTGATGGACCAAACTGTGAGAACATTGAAATTCAGGGGGATGATAGTGAAAAGACATCCATTTTGCAATATCTAATAGAAGAATATAAGTACCTAGTATTTCAACTGAATCGTCAGCAAAATTATGAAAGTTGGCATTCATTGGGGCACTTGCTGGCAAGTTCTCTTCCAGGTATATGTAATCATCAACATCTTCCAGGCTCAGCTGCACTTCCAGCTGTCTTAGTGCTTTGTCAAACTCAGGCTGTGTATCATCCTTTTTGTTAGGGTTTTGCACTGAGCTGACTTCTTCAGCATAAGTACTGTTATAACTCGGATTGCTGGCATTTGAGTTGCTGGTCGACTGGCTCTTGCTTGAGTTGACTGCTGAAGTCTCAGCTGAGAAGTTTGATGCTTGTAATGAGATGTACCTCCCCTAAAGTACAATTGAAGAATTTCATTTGAAGTTCCTTGAAGAAACTAAATCTAGGGTTCTAGTGCATTTGCCAAAATCACCCACAATTAATAAAACTCCGCAAAAATAAAAACAAGGTCAATGATGGATGCTAGTGCCAAAAGACAAAAAAGAAGCATATTAACAGAAGCAAGGAATAGAGACTATTCGCTGATATTTCCTTCGAAGAGTCAGATAAGAATCATAAGATATTAACAGAAGGAAAAGGCTAAAAACAATATAGGAGTATATAGAGAAAGAAACCTCGGAAACTTCTAAGTAGTGAACAAGTACAATATGCTCATAGGCCCTGAAAAACAGGACATATTGTTTGAAGCATAAAAACAAAGATGATACATTTCTCAAGGTATTATAGTGATAATCATTGCAATATCTTTTGCAGGATATACTTACGGATTCAGCATCCAAAAGCTTCTTCTCTGGAAATAAGGATTGCGGTCTCCATGCGCATAATAGCAATTTAAAGCCTCTACATTACCGACCTTCAACAAATCCATAAAATAATCAGTCAAGACTCAAGAGGCAAATAAATGTAGACCTAATAATCCTCACTAATGCTCTTTAACTTTGCCCTCAAGGTAACTCAAAATTAACCTCGATTTGCTCTCTAGCTCTTTAGCTTTACTCACAATGTTATAGACACCATAGCTAAGAAAAGGCAAAAGAGGATCAGCTTTTTGCTCAAAAAAATGTGACTGGTGCCCGTAACACTACCACAAATCAGTTGAACACATTGTGTTAATGTGCCCTGAAGTTATGTGTCTATCAAATCCATTTCTTATACTATACCAGATGGCACTTTTTCCCAGATAAGAGAGTACCTTGAGCCGCTCATGAGCTTCACCGACAGTTCTTCCGTCTTTCTTTTTGCGCCAGGAATGGCCATCCTTGCGGAAAAACCTAAGCACCCTCCGGTTGAACAGGAACAATGATCCACCTTTTTTTACCAACATAATTAATATGAAGTTATCATTCCTAATGCATCTATTGCCAAAAATCTAGACTTATCATTAGTAAGACTGCCATAATAAAATCAGATACACCCTAGCAGCACATGGTAAACACCACAGGTATGCCTAAATACACATGAATTACCACTATGTTCTCATTATGTAGATAAAAAAACATGAAAAAGGAGGTCTGGTTGGGCATCTTTTGCAATAGATAATGGAGACTACTGTGGATAGAATTTCCAATTCTTGCATGAGTATCGAAAACAGTTTTCATGAAGCAGCATACAGTAATTGAGCTTTACACGAAGGAAAAATACATAAAGAAAAGGTTTGAAAAAGATACTTGGTGGTTTTTGAGGAGGCTCAGAAGTGATTTGATATCTCTCATAATTTTGCAAGATGAAGAGAACTTCAGCCGGCTTCAGCCATCGTGTCAATGCTTCCTTTCTTAGCTCATTTATATCATAATCTTGAAACGCACACAATAACTCAATGAATACATGAGAAATAAAAATCAAATATATAAACAGCGAGAAAACTAAAAAGATCCCATAATCAAGACTCAAGAGTTAAATATGGTGGGCAAATGTTACTTCCAAATATGTAAATACTAAGAACAACAAAGTTCACGGAGTTGAGTAATACAATTGACCCATAATCAAGAGTATTATTCTAATATTTGAAGTTAATGCTTTAATTAAGCCTCAATCGTCCTCAATTTAAACCAAATTTCTATTAAATTTAGCTCCGTTCCATAAAAGAGCACAAATATGATATTTTCCATTGAAATTGTACCATTATCGTTTCAGTTAATATAGCCGAGGCAGATGGTTTGTATCATTTTCGCTGTGCACTTCTAATCATTAATGTATTGACTAGCCGACTACTTCAAAATTAGTTTTCACTAATTAAAGGGTTCTGATGAAAATAGGGAATGGAAGGACCTCTTAACAAGTTCAAATAATCAATAAAAACAAATTAACGTTAGTGCCCTTGTGTACTTGTTTTGCTATACTGGCACATGTGTGGTGCCTTACTGTTTTTCTGTTGAACTAGCACATTGTTAGTGCCTTTTTGCTGTTCTATTGCAGGTTTAGGGGTAATTGAGTTTATGCCTGGTCTATGATGAGATTAAATAGTGCTGAAACCTTGATACTGCTCTTTGATGGGTCAGTCAAAGAGTTCAGTATCTGGTTTATGATGCTGGGTTTGCTTCTGAGACCTATGACAAGCATTTTGGGTTTTTTATGGGTAGATTTGCATTTTTTATTTTTCCTTCTTGTTTGATCTCTACTTTGTAAGACTTTTTATATAATGGAAGGGCATTCATGCCTTTTTTTCAAAAAAAAAAAAATTAACTAAAAACGACTTTTTCCCACATGCCACAGCTGAATGTGTGTGTGCGAGAGAGAGAGAGGGCAGCCTCTACCAGGTTTTCAAGAGAGAGAGAGAGAGAGAGGTAACTTACTCTGTTGCATCTGGTTTTGTAAGATGGGGGAGTAGCAAGAGGAATTACTTGGAGCGATAGTCTATGGTTGGGACTGGAGGCAGATTCTCAGGGAGTCTGGGGGGAGGAGAAGTGATCTGTTCCTCCTCGCAGAAATAAAGATATCTCGAAGGATGAAACGTCGATGGTGTGGATTCACTTGCTGTTCTCTTGGGAGTATTTTCTTGCTAAAGAAAATTTTGACAAAACGGAGAATGATGGATCCAGATTCACTGTGGCGAATAAATAATCGAATATCGTGCGCATTTGTACTGTTTTTTTATTTATTTATTTCTGATCTGTATATTGTATACTGTATTTATCTCGATGAGCAACAGAGCAAGAGACATCGCATCGATTGAACTTCCTATTTTCAGCTTAGGATATTCTTAACGATTTTATGCGGCTCGGTTAAGTATCAAAAGATGTAACGAGTTAATCTAAGGAAAGATGGGATCTGACGCGAAAAGAAAACCGAAAGTGTGTCAACTAGATAACTAGAGAATATGTGCTCCGGGAGAGGTGGCAACGAGCTACTAAAAGAGTGAGTGAGGTTTTACTCGTAATAAGTTTGTTTATAGATCAAGCTGAGTGAATGAGTTTGGATTTTAGGTCTCGAGCTGAAACTGTTGCTCAAGACTGACTTGTGACTTGTTCGAACGAGCCAAGCTAGCTTGTTAAAAAAATAGATTCATAAAATGTATATTTTTTTTCCTGCTATGTCTTAAATTTTCATAGTACATCTTATTAATTATGGCTAAAACAAAATAATATTTATATAATTAATTATTAAGAAATACTCTTAATTCAACTCCAACTAAACAAATCAACACCATAAATTAAGTTTGCAGCTAAATTTATACATACAAAAATATCAAATTTCTAAATTCATACAAACATAATTAAGAGAATAAATTTATGCATACTAAAATTAAACAAATTAATACAAAATTAACTTGGTTGCTTATAATTAGTTCATACATATTCCATACAAAATTACCAATCAAATTAAGCACAGTCCAAAGTGCAAGCGAACGAGTTAGTTTGAATTTGTGGATCCTATTAAACTTTTAAAATACATATGTTAAATAGCTCGTTAATGACCAAGCTGGCTCGTGCTGAACCATGCCAAACTCAAAATTCATTAATTCTGACTCAAATTTATGGCGAGCGAGCTAGTTTTAACTCGGTCCATTAACAAACGACTTATTACCAATTGAAATCGAGTCAAGGGCTGATACCAAGCGGAACACGAGCCACGGGCTTTTTTTTGCCAGCCCTATGCCCAGGTGGGACCCGTACCGTCTCTGCCAGCCAATCGCAGAAGCACTGCTGGCGGGGCTGTTGCGTTAAGTGCGTGTCGGGATTCTTTGTGAAATCCATTGTGCGGCTTAAATGTTGAAGTTTATGAAGGGTTATAAGCACGTATAATTATTTAAATCAACTTATAAGTTATAACACATTTTAATGTTTCCATTTGTGGAGCAGTTTCTTCATATTTTAGAGGTCCAAACAATAAAACATCACAAAAGAATATTAAAGAAAAACATCAAACGCGTTCAAAATATATTCAGTATTAGACCTGGTATTTTACAAGCTAATATATAGGGTGAGAGTGCCTGTTGTTCTTGCCTGGTTATCTTTCAAAAAATTGTGACTGTTGATGTTTAGTATATATGTAATATTAATTCTATTATAGATTTATAGTAATAAATAATTTAGCTTATAAAGTCGTCTTTAAGTTGAAATATTTAAAAAAAATTGAGATGAATTTCAAACACGCAAGGGATGATTTATCCTATTTAATATGGAAAGTTAACTCCATCTACCCAGTATGCATATTTTGTTGCCTCTAACAATTTAAACATTTTGTAGCTTGAATAAGAATTTTGTTTAAAAAATCAGTTAAAGAAATCAATTCCTTTTTTTATACGTCACCTATCTCAAATCGGTAACTTCATAATAAAATGCAAGGAAAGGCTATAAAAACAGTTATAGCTAGCTATTTAGAATTTTATTAAAAAAAAAAAAAAGCGGTTGATAGCATCGGGGCAAGATCCGGTTAAGTATATGGTAGTGCAACTGCCATATTCTAGAAATTCAAAACTAGTTTATAAGAAGTTTTGGATCTTTATCCTACCTTAGAAAATAAAATTGCCATATCCTAAGAGATTTGTTTCTTCATTTGAAGAGTCCATACACAATTCGTTTTTGCCCTATCCAAAACGCGCAAGGTATCCAGTTTTCAACCATTCGTTTGATTTGTTTTCATCTCTTGAGAGAGTAGAAGGTCTCTTCAATGAGCATGAATAAATCGGAGCAAGATATTAAAAAGTCTGACATAGCACGTTTCGCATGGACCATGTCTAAAGCGAGATAGGGAGAGGAATGCCGTCCATTTAAATTTGGTTTTTTTAAATCCCTCTAGAAATTATCTTTCTACTCTCTTCTCCATTTTTAAGTCAAATGGCCACCTCCATTTCTTATCTCATTTTTTATGTTCTTTCCATTTCACGAGGTGTTCTACGCTTCTTTCTTCTTCCTCCTCCTTGTTCTTTCCAATTTCCAGTGCATAATCCAGTTTCCTTTATTTTTCTTTTTTTCTGATTGAGCCCACATTGTTGCTCAATACAAACCACATTGACATCGTCCTTTATTTTTTTTTTGGGTGCAATCCGTTTTTGACAAAAATACAAAGACATATAGAAAAAAAGCTCGCTACATCGACTTAACTATCTAATATGTAGTCTTATTTTTGTTGTTGTTTTTTTAATATGTAAAATGATACTAATTTTGTTATTTTTTATTATGTAAAAGGATACTACTTTTTTTTTATCATTTTTTATTTAGTACGCGGTTAGCTAATGGGTTCGAGCCCCGATTAACTATTTGAATATGATTATATTTTTTCGTCCTATCCTGATGAAAATACTGCATCCACCTTGGATAGTGCTATAGTTTTTAAGGTCCGAAAAATCTATAGTGCGGCTATAAATAGTTATTTAGATTCCCGATAAAATTGTAATAATATTACTTTATAAAACAAACCATCGAAGTTTATAACATTATATATAAAGTAATGAATAAAAATAGTAATAATAATATATAATACCAACAACTACTCTTGAATTGTAAAATGTCATACTCTTCCGTTAACTTAATATTTATTTCTTTAAGATGTTTCTAATATGAATCAAATCTGCATTTCAAAATTAAAAAATTAAGTTCGTCACTATCTGTTCTTGACTTACGTGTCTTTAGCACCGCATGATTCAATTAGCGAACAAATTAGGTGAATGACGATAGACATCAATTAGCATCTAGCAAACGCAATTCACGTTTATCCGGATATTTTGCACGCTAACCGGTATAAAATGTCTAGATCCAACCACCATAACCACCTCCACCAACCACGGATCCGGATCCCTTAAACTAACTCAAATTTGAGTTTGGATTCAAAGTGTCTTCAATCTGATTTGAGATAAAATTTACTGAATTTTTTTAATATTCATGTAAATTCTGATCGAACGGGCCAAATTCAAATTTAAGCCTTTAGAAATTTGAATTCCACCAACTACATCTCCACCCCCCCCTCCCCCCACCCACACACACGAGTGCGTATCCTCTGAGATATTTTATATTTTGCGTGACAGACATGTCTGATACCTATTCGGGGATGGCGCAGGGGCCAATATTAGTTGAGCTTTGAGATTCGTACATAACGTATTTGAATGGTTGAGATTTTTCAAAAGGTCACGCAACATATGAGACATCTCAGAGAATGCGAATTCCACACACCCGAAACTATAAAGCGCCAATAGATGTGGCCGAAGAAGAGGACAACATGCCCTCTCGTTTAATAAACCGTTTAACAATTTATATGAGCATATATTCTTTGATTAAAAAGAAAATTAATCTAATAATAGTCTTTGAAAAAAAAAATTCCGAAATTTTTTAAATCTAACTATCTTTAACGGAACTACCTTTTAACCAACAAAATTATAGCTGGTGCCTGCAAGTGTTGATACCTATGCGCTCGTGCAAGTGTTGATATATAACATATCAAGTGTTTATACCTAACATATCAAGTTTTTCTAAAGATTTGATATCAAATCTTTAGAAAAACTTGATATGTTAGGTATAAACACTTGATATGTTATATATCAACACTTGCACGTGCGCATAGGTATTAATTAGTTGAGCTTTGAGATTCGTGCAGAACGTATTTGAACAGTTGAGATTTTCCAAAAGTCATGCAACATATGAGATTTCTCCGAGAATGTGAATTCCACACACACCCGAAACTATAAAGCGCCAATAGATTTTTTTGGTAAAAGCCCGTATGCACATATTTTATTAAGCATATAAGAGTAGTAGTACATCAAAGTGTTTCCTCCTAATTGTTACAACATGTACTACTATAGCACTAAGCTGAGACATAATATTAGACAGCAAGTGCCTGTGAAAGCATTCAGCTGCATCTAAACAAACTAAAAACGCACAGGTGGTATGTGCATCATGTGGACACAAATTTGATTATCCTTGCTTGTTGTAATGATATGAGCCTAATAATTGTTTCCTCTGTGTGTATATTTTGTCTTGTTGCTTCTAGCAGAATACACTGTTGAGTATTTTAGGTATAGTGTTTTTGTACTCTTTTTGCCTTTAATATTTATAAACCCTCGTACTCAATTAATAGGTTAGTTGCAAGCGCACAACCTATCGATCGTAGTATTTAGGTGTCGATCCGCAGGGAGATAGGGAAATACCAATTTTTAATAAAGAAAACTACTTCTAAAACTAAACAATAAAAGTAAAGTAAGGGGGGTTTTGTTCTAAAATCCTAAGTTTGGGTTCAATACCCGGAAGAGAGGAGTTTCAAACAATAAATGTAAATAAAAATAAAGGAAAGAAAGATTTGGTTGTTTTCAAGTTTAAGGAGCTCTAGGGGCATTCGGTCTACAATTCCTTGCTAATTCTATTTATTCGGTTTGTTTGAATTCATGTTTGATTTGATGAGGTTTCTAAACTATGTTAGCCTTTGGAACAAATATTAACACAAATACTTTGGGTGGATGAATTAATGTTCCTCGAATTCTAGGGCTGTCACTAACCTAGAGGGATATTTAATCACATGCTTCAAAGCATATATCGATATTTGTTCTAAGGTGTCCTAATTAGGATTTGTCTTCACCGTTAAGTCCTTCACCAACCCTAACCTTAATTCTATAGTTCCGGATTGGATATCAAAGTACGGTCGCTTCTAATCCAAATCCTAAGGTATGTCTTATGATTTCAATTAGTACTCTCCTTACCTTGACCAATGCTAGAATTTAATAAACTTAAAGCGGAAAGACACGATCAACGCGATTTCAAGCTACTTCAATTCAATAAATCCTAACCAGGTGAACTAAAATTCAAGTACTAATGAAATTCATAAAGAATAAATCACAGAAATTAACAATCAAATCCGATAAAACAATCATAATAAAACAAATATCCGAATAAGCTAGAATTAAACAAGTTCATGCATTGAACTAAACCCCTAGAAAGAGACCTACTCTCTATTGGAGAGATCCATAACAAAGATTGGCAAAAAACATAATAAATGAAATAAAGAAATGATTACACCCTTTCTTAGATCAAAAACCTCGATCTTACCGACTCCTTGCTTGAATCTTCTTCTTCTCCTTCCTTGAAAAGCTTTGGAACTTCGAGAATTTCTGCAGGATCTCTCTCTCTCAATTTGTGGAAAATGGATATGTAAAATAATGGATCTTTTCTCATGTGGTCTCCTTAGCCTTATATAACATTTTCTGAACTTGGAGATCAAGTCGTTTTATTTTCGGCGCCCACTAAGCCTACTAACTTCTATATTTCTAATTCTGTGATTCTGAACTTGGAGACCAAGTTATTCTAATTTTGGCACCCACTAAGCCCACTAACTTTCCATATTTAGCAGTTTTTCAGGCTGATGCGGCCATTGATGCGGATGTACAGAATTATATATCCGAATTTGGATTTGTTCCTTCATGAAAGTTGTAGATCTCTTTGTCCTGGTTCTGTCAAGCTTTGAATCACCCAAATCGGAGTTTGTATGACCAAGATATGACCAAAACACGAACTGTGTGTCGCTGAGTGCGGATCAAGTGCGGCCCGAGTGCGTCCGCACTGCGCTCGGACTTTTCTGTTTTCTGCGTCTGATGGCTGAGTGCGTCCGCACCTCTGGGTCAGTGCGTCCGCACTGGGCTCGGTTTCTCCTGTTTGCTCTGAAATTCAAACGGGCATAACTCATGATCCGTAACTCCGTTTTCAGTGTTCTACCACTTTTCGGAAAGCTTGCGAGAAGATCTACAATTTGCTCTATTTTCTGTAACTTAAATAGACTTTGGCAGTAACTTGATTCTTGAATATATTTCATTCTATTCTCTACTAAATACAAGATATTTGGTGTTATTATGTGATAAAAACTAGATCGAATGTGTATATAATTTAGACCTATCATACACCGAATCAAACCCTTCCTTATGCACAAAACATCTTCTACTTTCTAAAGTTGACACCGTTCATAGGGACATGCAGCAGAGAGGACACTGAATCAAACCGTGACCGATAACTGAATCAACCAGACCGGGACAATCACCACTCAAAGATCCCAATAAGGAAACTGAATCAACCGGATTGGGACAAACAAATCCAAGATGATATCATTAGGAGAGAAGATGGAGAGCCACCAGTGTGAGAGCCAAAAAAAAGCTTGGGAGCAGGAACCCGCAAAGAAAGAAGGTTGGCAATTGTAAGACGACTGACTGCTCTACCATGATGAGATGAGAGTTGGGTTTGATTCTTCTTTCCGCATCTCTGCCAAAATGGCTCAAGGCCTATATATTGGGCTTTAGGTTTTTTTACGTATTGCAGCCCATTCAAAATCAAAAGTAACATAAAAAAAAGCCTTAACTCCCGTTTCTCACTCCATACACGTGTAGAAGTTTTAATATCATGTTCTCTCTCCTTGCGTGGCTCAACCTCCTTAGTCTAGCTCCAGCGTGAATGATGCATGAGTGACACATGAAAAGTGAGAGCAGGAGGTGGCCCGTAGCCCTCCTGTGAACCGCGCATACGCCAAATGCATGAAAAGATCCTTGTGAGCCGCGGTAGACCAAGAAATAGAAGAAACAAAGACAAAAATTAAAGCAGAGAGTAAAAAACACACATGAAAACGCACTAAAGAAACACAGTAAAAAAACACTTGAAAGCACATAATACACGCTGAAAAACATGCTAAACAAACATGAGAAGGAAACACACGAAACAAACTGAAAAAACACACGAAATAAAAAAGACAGCCATACAAATATAAGAGAAAGACATATGCGAGGGAAGAGAAAGAGAAAGGAGGAAGAGAGGCAGAGAGAAAGAGAGATGACAGAGACCATCACCAGATGAGAGGAGATAAGGATCAGATGAAGAGATAGACAAAATCATCAATCACCATTACTAAGTGAGAGGAGTAGAGGGAAGTTGAGAAGAGCATAAGAGAGTTGAGATAAGAAAAATAACCATCACAATCACAACGATAACAACAAACTATAACAGTACTGTAGAACATATATGGTACAGGAACAATATGATACACGGACTACAACTTTCCACTTAACTCCTCCATTGACGAGGAGAAAAAGAAAGCTATTAAAAAGCCAATAGATGTGGCCGAAGAAGAGGACAACATGTCCTCTCGTTTAATAACCGTCTAACAATTTATATGAGCATATATTTCTTTGATTAAAAAGAAATAAAATCTGATAATAGTCCTTTGAGAAAAAAATTCTGAATTTTTTAACTCTAACTATCTTTAACTGGGATCAGTGTTGTAAAAATGTTCATTTAGACCAATCAATCGACCGATTAGTCATTGGCGGTGACCAAACCGTCACAAATTTTTTCCGACTAATCGACCCGATTATTTTCGATTATGACCGATTATTCTCGATTATTTCCGATTAACCGCTTGGCGGTACTCTGTCCGTCAACGACTGCATACCGTTATTTACAACACTGTCCTGGTCTACCTTTTAACTAGCAAAATTACAACTGGTGCTTGCAAGTGCTTGATACATACGCGCGCGTTAAGTGTGATATATAACATATCAAGTGTTTATACCTAACATATCAAGTTTTTCTAAAGATTGGATATATCAACTCTTTATGTAGATTGGATAGCAGATGCTAGTTGGGCTCTAATTTGAATTGAAATATTTTTTAAATGCTTTGTATCAAAGGTAGGACTAGCTAGTGTAAAAATATTAACAAATTTATTGATTTTAAACTTTTTACTGTGTCCAAAAAAACATCAAGTACTTATACATAACACACCAAGTATGTATACATAGAATATCAAGTATTTTATATCTAACATATAAAATATCTATACATATAAACTTTTAATCTTATACTTAGTTTTTAAGTCTAAATACTTAAGCTTTCAATATGTATACCCAGCATATTAAGCCTTTATACATTACATATCAAAAAGAAGAAAATATCAAAGCGAATGGAACTCAAAACTACTTCACTATGGATATCGTTTGAATAGAAAAAACGTAGCACAAGCCGTTTGTAGTTTAAATTCACAAAATTCTTCACGTACCGTAAAAAAATATGAGCAAGATTGAACGGAGGAAAAAAAATCCTCCTCTGAAACGTTGTAAAAAATAGATGGGTGGTGAGAGAAGAGCATTTTTTTTTTTTCTATTTGTGATGTGTTGATACCTATGTGGGTAAGTGTTGACAAATAACATATTAAGTATTTATATCTAATATACTAAGTGTGCACGGGAAAAAAATAATGAAAGTTCCAATTTGGTAAAAAAAAAATTTACAAAATAAAAATAAAAGAAACTGGGATGGAAAATTTTTGAGGGACGGGAGACGAGGAAACTATAGAATTTCTTTTGAAAAAGAAGGCTTACCTATAGTTTTAATCAGAACAATAAGCACATATTTCTCAATTAATCTAAATTTTTGAAGAAAAAAATTTGCATAGATTAATTTTAGAGTATAAATAATCAGCTTTTAAATAACAGATGTAAATCATTAAATCGATCTTATTTTATAAATGATGTTTACTATTATAATATTTGAGTAATTTAGTATAAAGCCAATTAATAAATAAACTGATATGTTCTTCATTTACAATATCACAAAATAAGTAGAAACAATTTGATTTGGACTATTTACACCACCAAAAGAAATATTTTTTAAGGTAGAACTTCAGTATTTTTTAATGAGTGAGTCTATGGTACTATGCATAGCACGGATTAGTCCGTACTACGGAGCCATATTTTCTTTTTGAAAACCCTAATGGTCGATCGGAACCGTTCAACGTGATCTCCACATGAATATGTACTTGCATACTAAATTTTATATTTTTTTAAATTTTTTACTATATTTTAAGATAGGTAGAAAATCACTTGATCTGAAAATTTTGGACCATCCAAAAACAGCGATTTTCTACCTATCCAAAAAAATAGAAAATTTAGCCCACAAGTATATTCTCATATGAAAATCATGTTGAACGGTTCCGATCGACCGTAAAATTTTGAAAACAAAAATATTTGATGTAGTACAGACCAATCCGTATATGCATAGTACCATAGACTCACTTTTTTTAATTGCCGACAAGCTATGTAGTAATAGATATGGACAGACACACAATGCCATGAACGGCACTTTTCTTCTTTTGACAAAGGTGAAATATTCTCATGATTACAAGCCTTACCCTAATCAATAACAAACAACTACACATCCAAGTATCCAACCCCATTTGTACATTTTCAATCCTATCCCTAAGAAAAGCAAAAATTACAAAAGTCTTAAAAGCAAAAGAACATACATATTACATTATTTTTATTCAATCTTATTGGAAAACAAATGTCAATATCATGTCGAACACGGATATGTCACGTTGTTTTATTAGACTTTTGACTTGCTCGGGGTCAAATTTGAAATGATTTTTGGGACCCGCTTAAACTCGATACGTAATTATGCTATTCAATTTAGAGAATAACCATAATATAATATGCTAAATTTATTAGATATAGATGTAATCTTTTCCAAATTTTATTATAAAATCAACAAAACATTAATAGGAAAAAAACGTAATATTGCAAAAACTGAACATAAATGATTGATTTCACATTTTAAATATTTAAAATGAAAATAAATATAAGAGGTTACAATAATTAACCTGGTGCAAAATGAGCTTGATTGGACTTGGAATTAATCTGAGTTCAAATTTGACAATAGGTTTGGGTTAAAATGGTAAACTACGGAAGTAATTAAGAGGTCAAATTAATTTGAATATAGTTTGATGCATAAAAGTGAATAAGTATTTATCTTAGAATAATACCTCCAATTATGACATCTCAAATATTAAAAAACAACTAAAATAACATAATTAAGTTATTTTAGTGTGGAGCGGAGTAGGTTCGATGAAGCTGATCCGTCTTAAGATCCGTACACTGTCTGCTTCAATTCTTGATGACATCTGAATCGATTTAACAAATCTTCATATGAAAATGTACTAGGAAATCAAATTTTATATTTATTTAGATTTTTTACTATTTCTTTT
>JAJGRW010000877.1:101334-160531 GCA_025461045.1 Carex parvula | reverse complement strand
TAAAAATATGGCTCCGTAGTACGGACTAATCCGTGCTATGCATAGTATCATAGACTCACTCATTAAAAAATACTGAAGTTCTACCTTAAAAAATATTTCTTTTGGTGTGTAAATAGTCCAAATCAAATTGTTTCTACTTATTTTGTGATATTGTAAATGAAGAACATATCAGTTTATTTATTAATTGACTTTATACTAAATTACTCAAATATTATAATAGTAAACACATCATTTATAAAATAAGATCGATTTAATGATTTACATCTGTTATTTAAAGCTGATTAGTTATACTCTAAAATTAATCTATGCAAATTTTTTTCTTCAAAAATTTAGATTAATGAGAAATATGTGCTTACTTGTTCTGATTAAAACTATATGTAAGCCTTCTTTTTCAAAAGAAATTCTATAGTTTCCTCGTCTCCCGTCCCTCAAAAATTTTCCATCCCAGTTTCTTTTATTTTTATTTTTGTAAATTTTTTTTTTACCAAATTGAACTTTCATTATTTTTTTCCCGTGCACACTTAGTATATTAGATATAAATACTTGATATGTTATTTGTCAACACTTACCCACATAGGTATCAACACATCACAAATAGAAAAAAAAAATTCTCTCTCTCACCACCCATCTATTTTTTACACGTTTTCAGAGGAGGATTTTTTTTCCTCCGTTCAATCTTGCTCATATTTTTTACGGTACGTGAAGAATTTTGTGAATTTAAACTACAAACGTCTTGTGCTAGTTTTTCTCTTTCAAACGAGATCCATATAGACAGGGGCGGAGCCAGACTTTCAGACTATGTGGGTCAAACGTGAATGGGGGTCAAGCATATAAAATTTTTCTACTACGAATGGGGGTCAATTTCACACTATCCATAATATTTTACTTTAATCTATATTAAAATAGAGTACAAATAAAAAAAAAAATCAAAATGAATGGGGGTCAATTGACACCCATTCATTGTATGTGGCTCCGCCTCTGCATATAGAAGTATTTTTGAGTTCCATTCGCTTTGATATTTTTCTTCTTTTTGATATGCAATGTATAAAGGCTTAATATGCTGGGTATACATATTTGAAAGCTTAAGTATTTAGACTTAAAAACTTAAGTATAAGATTAAAAGTTTATATGTATAGATATTTTATATGTTAGATATAAATACTTGATATGCTATGTATACATACTTGGTGTGTTATGTATAAGTACTTGATGTTTCTTTGGACACAGTAAAAAGTTTAAAATCAATAAATTTGTTAATATTTTACACTAGCTAGTCCTACTTTTGATACAAAGCATTTACAAAATATTTCAATTCAAATTAGAGCCCAACTAGTGTCTGCTATCCAATCTACACAAAGAGTTGATATATCCAATCTTTAGAAAAACTTGATATGTTAGGTATAAACACTTGATATGTTATATATCAACACTTACACGCGTGCGTATGTATCAACACTTGCAAGCACCAATTGTAATTTTGTTGGTTAAAAGGTAGTCCCGAACAGTGTTGTAAATAACGGTATGGGGTCGTTGGACGGACAGAGTACCGCCAAACGATTAATCGGAAATAATCGGTCGATTCGTCGGGAAAATTTGAGACGGTTTGGTCACCGCCAACTACTAATGGGCCAATTAATCGGTCTAAACGGACGTTTTTTTACAACACTGGTCTCGGTTAAAGATAGTTAGAGTTAAAAAAAATCGGAATTTTTTTTCTCAAAGACTATTATTAGATTTTATTTCTTTTTAATCAAAAATATATGCTCATATAAATTGTTAGACGGTTATTAAACGAGATGACATGTTGTCCTCTTCTTCGGCCACATCTATTGGCGTTTTAATAGCTTTCTTTTTCTCCTCGTCAATGGAGGAGTCAAGTGGAAAGTTTAGTCCGTGTATCATATTGTTCCTATACCATATATGTTCTACAGTACTGTTATAGTTTGTTATCGTCGTGATCGTGATGGTTATTTTTCTTATCTCAACTTCCCTCTGCTCCTTTCACTTAGTGATGGTGATTGATGGTCTCTCTCATCTCTCTTTCTCTTTGCCTCTCTTCCTCATTTCTCTTTCTCCTCTCTCTCATATGTCTTTCTCTTCTATTTGTATGGCTGTCTTTTTTTATTTCCTGTGTTTTTTCGGTTTGTTTCGTGTGTTTCCTTCTCATGTTTGTTTAGTATGTTTTCCAGCTTGTATTATGTGCTTTCAAGTGTTTTTTTACTGTGTTTCTTTAGTGCGTTTTCATGTGTTTTTTTTTTATTCTCTGCTTTAATTTTTGTCTTTGTTTCTTTTCCATTTCTTGGTCTACCGCTGATAGGGCCATGTTCCACATGCCCTTTTACTTTTCTATCTGGGTCATGAAAGATCCGGGATTCGGACCTCACTAAGAGGCCAACCCGAAGTCATACAAAAGCCCAAGTTTTACTAAACCGGGCCCAATAAACGGCCTCAAACGACTTAGCCGAAAATAGGCTTGAGCCACCAACGCGCGGAATAACCGCCGGATCGGTAGGCATAACTGCCCACGTCCCTCATAACCGCCCGGGATGGCGGTTATGATCAGACTATATAAGGCAGGATTTCCCATTAGACAGGGACGGGATTTTTTGCTAAGAGAGATAGCATACAGGTTAGAGTCCGAATATCTCCAAACTTTTCTAAGTTCTCAACTCGATCCACACTTCAGCCTACCATTCCTTGGCAGGACGAATTCAGCCCAATTCACCTTCCATACGGCCTCATCTCCAGAGATAGGATGTATCAACTGCTGCTCACAAGGATCTCTTCATGCATTTGGCGTACGCGCGGTTCACATGAGGGCTACGGGCCACCTCATGCTCTCACTTTTCATGTGTCACTCATGCATCATTCACGCTAGAGCTAGAGTAAGGAGGTTGAGCCACGCAAGGAGAGAGAACATGATATTAAAACTTCTGCATGTGTATGGAGTGAGAAACGGGGAGTTAAGGCTTTTTTTATGTTACTTTTGTTTTCGAATGGACTGCAATACGTAAAAAACCTAAAGCCCAATATGGCCTTGAGCCATTTTGCCAGAGATGCGGAAAGAAGGAATCAAGCCCAACTCTCATCTCATCATGGTAGAGCAGTCAGTCATCTTACAATTGCTAACCTTCTTTCTTTGCGGGTTCCTATTCCCAAGCTTTTTTCTGGCTCTCACACTGGTGGCTCTCCATCTTCTCTCCTAATGATATCATCTTGGATTTGTTTGTCCCAATCTGGTCGATTCAGTTCCCTTATTGGGACCTTTGAGTGGTGACTGTTCCGGTCTAGTTGATTTAGTTCCCGGTCCGGTTTGATTCAGTGTCCTCTCTGCTGCACATCCCTCTGAACAGTGTCAACTTTAGAAAGTAGAAGGTGCTTCGTGCACAAGGAAGGGTTTGATTCGGTGTATTCTACTAGAAGCAACAGGACAAAATATGCGCACAGAGGAAACAATTATTAGGCTCATATCATTACAATCAAGCAAGGATAATCAAATTTATGTCCACATGATGCACATACCACATGTGTGTTTTTAGTTTGTTTAGATGCAGTTGAATGCTTTCACAGACACTTGCTGTCTAATATAATGTCTCAGCTTAGTGCTATGGTAGTACATGTTGTAACAATTAGGATGAAACTCTTTGATGTACTACTATTATATGCTTAATAAAATATGTGCCTATGGGCTTTCTACTAAAAAAAATCTATTGGCGCTTTATAGTTTCGGGTGTGTGTGGAATTCGCATTCTCTGAGAAATCTCATATGTTGCGTGACTTTTTTGGAAAATCTCAACTGTTCAAATACGTTCTGCTCGAATCTCAAAGCTCAACTAATACCTATGCGCGCGTGCAAGTGTTGATATGTTCTATATCAACACTTGCACGCGCGCATATGTATCAACACTTGCAAGCACCAGTTGTAATTTTGTTGGTTAAAAGGTAGTTCCGTTAAAGATAGTTAGATTTAAAAAATTTCAGAATTTTTTTTCTCAAAGACTAGTTATCAGATTTATTTCTTTTTAATCAAAGAAGTATATGCTCATATAAATTGTTAATCAGTTATTAAACGAGAGGGCATGTCGTCCTCTTCGGCCACATCTATTGGCGCTTTATAGTTTCGGGTGTGTTTGGAATTCGCATTCTCTGAGATATCTCATATGTTGCGTGACCTTTGGAAAATCTCAACCGTTCAAATACGTTCTGCACGAATCTCAAAGCTCAACTAATACTGGCCCCTACGCTATCCCCGAACATGTACCGGACACGTTGGTAACGCAAAATATAAAATATCTCAGAGGATACGCACTCGTGTGTGTGGGGGGTGGAGATGTAGTTGGTGGAATTCAAATTTCTAAAGGCTTAAATTTGAAATTGGCCTGTTCGATCAGAATTTATATGAATATTAAAAAAATTCAGTAAATTTTATCTCAAATCAGATTGAAGACACTTTGAATCCAAACTCAAAATTTTGAGTTAGTTTAAGGGATCCGGATCCGTGGTTGGTGGAGGCGGTTATGGTGGTTAGATCTAGACATTTTATACCGGTTAGCGTGCAAAATATCCGGATAAACGTGAATTGCGTTTGCTAGATGCTAATTGATGTCTATCGTCATTCACCTAATTTGTTCGCTAATTGAATCATGCGGTGCTAAAGACACGTAAGTCAAGAACAGATACTGACGAACTTTAATTTTGAAATGCAGATTTGATTCATATTAGAAACATCTTAAAGAAATAAATATTAAGTTAACGGAAGAGTATGACATTTTACAATTCAAGAGTAGTTGTTGGTATTATATATTATTATTACTATTTTTATTCATTACTTTATATATAATGTTATAAACTTCGATGGTTTGTTTTATAAAGTACTATTATTACAATTTTATCGGGAATCTAAATAACTATTTATAGCCGCACTATAGATTTTTCGGACCTTAAAAGCTATAGCACTATTCAAGGCGGATGCAATATTTTCATCAAGAGAGGCAAAAAAATATAATCATATTCAAATAGTAAATCGGAGTTCGAACCCATTAGCTAACCGCGTACTAAATAAAAAATGATAAAAAAACAAAAAATTAGTATCTTTTTACATAATAAAAAATAACAAATTAGTATCATTTTACATATTAAAAAAACAACAAAAATAAGACTACATATTAGATAGTTAAGTCGATGTAGCGAGCTTTTTTTCTGTATGTCATTGTATTTTTGTCAAAAACGGATTGCGCCCGAAAAAAATAAAGGACGATGTCAATGTGGTTTGTATTGAGCAACAATGTGGGCTCAATCAGAAAAAAAATAAACTGGATTGTGCACTGGAAATTGCCGTGATTTTTATTTTTACCCAAAAAAAAATATATTTTAATTTAAATAACCAGGTTTTTAAAAGATTTTTATTTCTACCCAAACCGCTAGGAATATTTGCGGTTCGAATTAAAAATTCGGACCGCTAGAAATATCAGCGGCCTGAATTCTTAATTCGAACCGCTAGGATTCCTAGCGGCTTGAATTATACTTCAGGGAATTTCGTTTTATTAGAATATCAATAAAAATTTCGGCTGTCGTCATCTGCATTGGAATTGGGGATGGTGAAACAATTAATTAAGGAAGTTGGAACAAGTCACTCATGTATAATTTATTTATTTTTAATTAATTCTGGATTCGTGATGTGAAACAATTTATTAATTTGAACAACAGTGAATGTTAATTTGCACATGACACCTTAAAGTTGATCATAACTCCAAATTTGCCCAACAAAAAATATAAAAGCATTTAAATCCTCCTCATGAAAGTTATATTAATTTAGAAATCTAATGTCTGCATTTAATTTGTAGCTAGCTTCATGAAAATGATAAGAAGCAGCATTAATAATCAGGAAATGCATAATCCTAATTTATATATAACGACAAAATATAATTCACGGATAATATGTCATTTTAATTTTATGAGCACTAAAAGGACTCAAAAGAAAATAATATACTTTTTTAAATTTCATTTGGTGCACACGTTAAATTATACTATATATGAGAGGATTTAAATGCAGACATTAGATTTCTAAATTAATATAACTTTCATGAGGAGGATTTAAATGCTTTTATATTTTTTGTTGGGCAAATTTGGAGTTATGATCAACTTTAAGGTGTCATGTGCAAATTAACATTCACTGTTGTTCAAATTAATAAATTGTTTCACATCACGAATCCAGAATTAATTAAAAATAAATAAATTATACATGAGTGACTTGTTCCAACTTCCTTAATTAATTGTTTCACCATCCCCAATTCCAATGCAGATGACGACAGCCGAAATTTTTATTGATATTCTAATAAAACGAAATTCCTTCGCCCCGAAGTATAATTCAAGCCGCTAGGAATCCTAGCGGTTCGAATTAAGAATTCAGGCCGCTGATATTCCTAGCGGTTCGAATTTTAATTCGAACCGCAAATATTCCTAGTGGTTTGGGTAGAAATAAATTTTTTTTAAAAACCTGGTTATTTAAATTAAAATATATTTTTTTTTGGGTAAAAATAAAAATCACGGTGGAAATTGGGTTCAGTAGATATTCCGATATTTTTATTAAAACCCCAAAAAAAAAACAAATTATCAAATCTGCTCCCACTTCAAAATTATAATTATTTCTACCCTAACCGCCCGTGGGCTGGGCGGTCCACTTTTCCCACCAGACCGCCCAGTAGCCGGGCGGTCCACTTTCGATACGTGACCGTCCAGGGCCCGGGCGGTCCACTTTTAAAACCTGACCGCCCAGGGGCTGGGCGGTCGACTATGAAATTTTTTTTTTTAAAAGCGGTCCGCTGGGAGCAGACCGCTCCCCATCTCCCTCTCTTTCGCCTCTGCCTCCAGCCGCGTCGCCGCCCGAACCACCACCCCAGCCGAAGTCTCTCTCTCCCTCTCTTCCTCTCTCTCTAGAGCTCTCTCTCTCTCTCTCTCCCTCTCTTCCTCTCCCTCTCTTCCTCTCTCTCTTCCTCTCTCTCTCTCTCTTCCTCCCTCTTCCTCTCCCTCTTCCTCTCTCTCTCTCTTCCTCTCTCTCTTCCTCCCTCTTCCTCTCTCACCCGAATCCTAATTTCGGCCATCTCAGGGACAGTCCGATTATTTTCGGGTAAGTTTCTAAATAATTTTTTTAATTTATATTTTGTATCTTGTATTGGCATTGGAACGATTGGTAGAATTAAATTGTTAATTATCGTGTCCGGGTTGTTGATTTTCCCGAAACGATTGAATTGTTCAAAATTAGAGTTTCCGGTATGAGTTTGTAGTTTAGGGATTTAGGGTTGACAAAACTGAAGTTTATAAATTAGGGTTGAATTGTTAATTATCGTGTGCGGGTTGTTGATTTTCCTGTCGCGATTTAATTGTTAAATTAGGGTTGAATTGTTAAATTAGGGTTTATGATTGAATTGTTTAAATTAGGGTTGAATTGTTAAATTAGGATTTAGGGTTGAATTGTTTAAATTATGTTGAATTGTTAATTTAGGGTTGAATTGTTAAATTAGGGTTTAGGGTTGAATTGTTAATTTAGGGTTTAGGGGTTAAATTAGAACTTAGGGGTTAAATTAGGGTTTAGGAATCAAATTAGGATTTAGGGTTGAATTGTTAGATTAGGGTTGAATTCCTAAATTAGGGTTTAGGGTTGACATAATTAGAGTTTATAAGTTAGGGTTTATAAATCAGGATTTGTAAGATAAAATCTTCTGTTTATTGAAATGTAGTATGGTCAGAACTAGACGGGGACGTGCATGGGATGCCCCTCTGGAGACGGGGGAGAGTTCACATGATCACGATGCTGAGGCATCCGGTGCAGAGGCATCCGGTGCAGAGTCGTCCGGTGTAGATGCTCCCTTTGGAGATTATCCCCCTCACCATCCTGACACGTTTAGTCCTCTTCTGTGGATCCCACATGTCAGGCACCGTGTCTCACTTGCATCTATGGAGGTACGTTGGTTTTGTATTCCTAATTTAAATAGCATTATTTAATTAGACGTTTATATTGAAATAATTGTAAAATGCAGGACACGACGATGATGACAGTGAGGCATCGCACCCCCGAGATACCATACGTCCGTCACCCGTTGATGGAGCAGTGCATCATGCGTCTCGGGTTGTATCAGTTGGCCACCATGCCTCACTGTGATATTGATCAGGCCCTCGTTTGCGGTCTAGTGGAGAGATGGCGACCGGAGACGCATACATTTCACCTTCCGGTTGGGGAGATGACAGTCACACTAGGTGATGTCAGCGCGTTGTGGGGTTTACGGATAGACGGCGACCCCATCGGTGGTGTCTCAGACCATCCAGACCTGATGCACATGATACCGGAGCTGCTGGGGGCCGCTCCGTCGGACTTGCAAAAGAAGAAGAAGAAGAAGAAATGAGAGGAGGAGGAGGAGTACCGGTATTCACAGTACTGCATCAGTCTTGCGGCGCTCCGCAGATACTTTCACCGGCGTAGGATCACCCCCCAGACACGTGACGAGCAGGCTGTTCTGAGGTAATCACAAACAGTTGCAAATTAAAATATGTTATGGATTGAACAAAAAATGTAGTTATTTATGTTTCTAATTTATATTGCAGGTACGTGAGGGCGTTTGTCATGGATTTATGTGGCAGCGTCATGTTTGTCGATTCCAGCGGTGACGCAGTCCCGATTATGTTCCTCTCTCTGCTGAGGGACATTCAGCGGCCGTCGAGGTGGAATTGGGGTGGAGCCGTGCTCGCTCACTTATACCGGGGCTTGTGTCATGCTTGTCTGGTAAGTTTGTACAAATATTTTAATTTTTTTATTACATATATTATGGTTCCATATTTACCAGAAATGCATCGCATGTCCAAAATTTAGGCGACGAACAGGCAGATTGCCGGACCACTTCTTCTACTCCAGCAGTGGTCCTGGTCACATCTACCGGTGTGTCGGCCTGTTCCTCCAGCTCAGGAGGGGCTATGGATGGGAGATGACCCCGAGAGACGTCCGGGGTACGGTGCCATATGGAGTACTCCCCTCACGTACGAGGACACGGGCAGAGGGAGGACCGTAGGGATTTCATATGTCCGGGGCCAGCTCCAGATGCTTCACGAGGCGAGCGTTACCTGGTACCCCTATCGTGTGTTCTACGATCGGGGCCTTCTGTGCCCGCTGACATTAGAGCAGAGACCTCTCTCGTTTTATCGGGGGCCGTGCGTATGCTTCTGGATAGTTGAGTATCACTATCCTGATCGAGTGCCCCGTCAGTTTGGCTTGGATGCCTATGTCCCTGATTTTCCAGAGTTGGGCGAGCAGCGGACCACCCAGCTGCACAGGTAACTACCCACTGCCTTATTGTTTCCCTATTTTATTACTTGCTCAGCCATACACGTTACTAATTAATTTATATTGCAGCACTAAACACAACAAGCCCAAAGTCGACTGGAGCACGCGTTTCTGGGAGCATTACCAGCGTGCTGCATCACCCCAGTTTCACTTATGGACCCCGCCTCCAGCTCCAGATGCCCCTATGCCGGTCGGGCCTTGGAGATTGCGGTATTTAGTCTGGTACCAGAGATGGGGCATGCCGACGGTTTATCTACAGGGGGACTATGGTGATGCTCTTCGACGGAGACTCACGGGTGAGGGTGACGGATCTAGGACTTACTTGCCTTTCGGTCCGATCCGTGCTCGTTCGGTATGTTTAAATGAAACTGACATGCTTAAAAAATTGTAGTTATTTATTCATCTTCTAATAATAATAATGAAAATACATTGTGTGCAGATTTTGACCGCTATTAGAGGAGTGGCACACAGCTTGGTGTGCATGGCGAGAAGAAGTTGGAGAGCGATAGGATGTCAAATGCTCCAACACAGTGCACCGATCGTTGAGGACTCTGGCTGGGACGGGCGCCTCGTTGGTATGTTGCACGATGCCGGGGAGGACATCAATTGGCGCGAGATAAAGGCCCCACCACCAGATCCGGAGCAGCCTAGAGCCCCTATCTACGCTGATGAGATGCCGCCACCTCCTACAGGTAATAATATGTCATACAAATGATCATTATTAAGCGTCTCTTTAAAAGATCATTATTATTAATTTATCTTCATTTCTGCAGATGATGACTCGGGTTGGGCGATCCACCAATGGGTGTTGAACAACAACGCGTGGAACGCGTACTACAACGAGCATGGAGTTCCCGTGCAGCATACCGAGGTAGCAAAAGTTCATTATTTAATTAATTTACTCGTTACTTCTATGTCTTTAATTTAACATTGTTTACATGCAGGATGAAGCTGCCGCCGCCGCCGAGAGAGCCGCCGCCGCCGCCGCCGCCGCCGCCGTTTTCTCTTTGGATGACCTAGCTCCAGATGAGGGCGGATGGGAGCCAGCTAGCTCCCACCGACCGCAGTATATGGAGCCCAGACAGCACGACGGCGAGGCCAGTGGGAGTGGGGCACAGACTGCAGATGGCTTTGCCGCTGCTATATTTGGCACACCGCCTCCGGCCACGTATCCTCCTACTTGGGAGGCCGATCCGTGGGTGTTGCGTACACATGCGGGGATCCATGGGGAGCATGCATTACACCTGGGGGCGGACCCATTGGCGCGTGAGGCCGTACACGATGACATGCAGGTGGATGAGGTTCACCAGAGGCGTCCGCCGTCGCAGAGAGAGCGCCATGCACCTACTAGGTTGGACCTCTCCGGACCTCGCCCTCGTCGTCGCCGTTAGGGTTTTTATATTTTTTTAGTTTGATAGGTTTCTAGTATTTTAGTTTGGATTAATATATTTCATGTTTGAACTGTTATGTTTCATGTTTAGACTTACCATTTAGATTACCTACTTTTATTGTTTAAACTTACTATTTAGATTACCATTTAGAACATTTAAACATTAACAAACTTAATATAAAACTAATCAATTATATTAAAACTACACAATTACATAACATATAAAAATAATCATCAATTATAAAAATATAATCGTCAACAAATAATAAATATATATCATACAATTTAATATAAAACATTCAAACAAATCATTACAACAATTTAATATAAAACATTAATCACAAATCATTACAACAATTTAATATAAAACATTCAAACAAATCATTACAACAATTTAATATAAAACATTCAAAAATCATTACAACAATTTAATATAAAACATTCAAACAAATCATTACAACAATTTAATATAAAACATTCAAAAATCATTACAACAATTTAATATAAAAACATTCAAACAAATCATTACAACAATTTAATATAAAACATTCAAACAAATTAAAACATAAAACCTTATAAAAAAAAAAATTTCATAGTGGACCGCCCATTCCTTGGGCGGTCAGCTTTGAAAAGTGGACCGCCCGGCTGCTGGGCGGTCTGGTGGGAAAAGTGGACCGCCCAGCCCACGGGCGGTTAGGGTAGAAATAATTATAACTTTCGAGTGGGAGCAGATTTGATAATTTGTTTTTTTTTTTGGGTTTTAATAAAAATATCGGGTAGATATTGGACCCTAAAATAAGAAGAAAGAAGCAGGAAAATGAAGCGTACAATACCTCGTGAAATGGAAAGAAGATAAAAAATGAGATAAGAAATGGAGGTGGCCATTTGACTTAAAAATGGAGAAGAGAGTAGAAAGATAATTTCTAGAGGGATTTAAAAAAACCAAATTTAAATGGACGGCATTCCTCTCCCTATCTCGCTTTAGACATGGTCCATGTGAAACGCGCTATGGCAGACTTTTTAATATCTTGCTCTGATTTATTCATGCTCATTGAAGAGACCTTCTCCTCTCTCAACAGATGAAAACAAATCAAACGAATGGTTGAAAACTGGATACATTGCGCGTTTTGGATAGAACAAAAACGAATTGTGTATGGACTCTTCAACTGAAGAAACAAATCTCTTAGGGTATGACAATTTTATTTTTTAAGGTAGGGCAAAGACCAAAACTTCTTATAAACTAGTTTTGAATTTCTAGAATATGGCAGTTGCCCTACCATGTACTTAAACCGGATCTGCCCTTGACACTATCAACTGCTTTTTTTTTTTAATAAAATTCTAAATAGCTAGCTATAACTGTTTTTATAGCCTTTCCTTGCATTTTATTATGAAGTTACCGATTTGAGATAGGTGACGTAGAAAAAAAGGAATTTATTTTTTTAACTGATTTTTTAAACAAAACTCCCACTAGTTATTCAAGCTACAAAATGTTTAAATTGTTAGAGGCAACAAAATATGCATACTGGTTAGATGGAGTAAACTTTTCATATTAAACAGGATAAATTATCCGTTGCATGTTTGAATTCATCTCAATTTTTTTTTTAAATATTCAAGTTAAAGTTAAAGACTAGACTTTATAAGCTAAATTATTTATTACTACAAGTCTATAATAGAATTAATATTACATATATACTAAACATCAACAGTCACAATTTTTTGAAAGATAACCAGGCAAGAACAACTGGCACTCTCACCCTATATATTAGCTTGTAAAATACCAGGTAAGAAGTCTAACACTGAATATATTTTGAACGCGTTTGATGTTTTTCTTTAATATTCTTTTGTGATGTTTTATTGTTTGGACCTCTAAAATATGAAGAAACTGCTCCACAAATGGAAACATTAAAATGTGTTATAACTTATAAGTTGATTTAAATAATTATACGTGCTTATAACCCTTCGTAAACTTCAACATTTAAGCCGCACAATGGATTTCACAAAGAACCCTGACACGCACTAAACGCAACAGCCGCGCCAGCAGTGCTTCTGCGATTGGCTGGCAGAGACGGTACGGCCCCACCTGGGCATAGGGCTGGCAAAAAAAAACCCATGCCTCGTGTCCCGCTTGGTATCAGCCCGTGACTCGATTTCGATTGGTAATAAGTTGTTCGTTAATGGACCGAGTTAAAACTAGCTCGCTCGCCATAAACTCGAGTCAGAATTAATGAGTTTGAGTTTGGCATGGCTCGACACAAGCCAGCTCGGTCATTAACAAGCTATTTTTAATAGTTTAATCTGATCCACAAATTCAAACTAGCTCGCTCGCTTGCACTTTGGACTGTGCTTAATTTGATTGGTAATTTTGTATGGAATATGCATAAACTAATTATAAGCAACCAAGTTAATTTTGTATTAATTTGTTTAATTTTAGTATGCATAAATTTATTCTCTTAATTATGTCTGTATGAATTTAGAAATTTGATATTTTTATATGTATAAATTTAGCTGCAAACTTAATTTATGGTGTTGATTTGTTTAGTTGGAGTTGAATTAAGAGTATTTCTCAATAATTAATTATATAAATGTTATTTTGTTTTAGCCATAATTAATAAGATGTGCTATGAAAATTTAAAACATAACAGGAAAAAAAATATACATTTTATGAATCTATTTTTTTAACAAGCTAGTTTGGCTCGTTCAAATAAATCACAAGTCAGTCTTGACCAGCAGTTTCAGCTCGAGACCTAAAATCCAAACTCATTAGCTCAGCTTGATCTATAAACAAACTTATTACGAGTAAAACCTCACTCACTCTTTTAGTAGCTTGTTGCCACCTCTCCCGGAGCACATATTCCCTAGTTATCTAGTTGACACACTTTCGGTTTTCTTTTCGCGTCAGATCCCATCTTTCCTTAGATTAACTCGTTACATCTTTGGATACTTAACCGAGCCGCATAAAGTCGTTAAGAATATCCTAAGCTGAAAATAGGAAGTTCAATCGATGCGATGTCTCTTGCTCTGTTGCTCGTCGAGATAAATACAGTATACACTATACAGATCAGAAATAAATAAATAAAAAAACAGTACAAATGCGCACGATATTCGATTATTTATTCGCCACAGTGAATCTGGATCCATCATTCTCCGTTTTGTCAAAATTTTCTTTAGCAAGAAAATACTCCCAAGAGAACAGCAAGTGAATCCACACCATCGACGTTTCATCCTTCGAGATATCTTTATTTCTGCGAGGAGGAACAGATCACTTCTCCTCCCCCCAGACTCCCTGAGAATCTGCCTCCAGTCCCAACCATAGACTATCGCTCCAAGTAATTCCTCTTGCTACTCCCCCATCTTACAAAACCAGATGCAACAGAGTAAGTTACCTCTCTCTCTCTCTCTCTCTTGAAAACCTGGTAGAGGCTGCCCTCTCTCTCTCTCGCACACACACATTCAGCTGTGGCATGTGGGAAAAAGTCGTTTTTAGTTAATTTTTTTTTTTTTTGAAAAAAAGGCATGAATGCCCTTCCATTATATAAAAAGTCTTACAAAGTAGAGATCAAACAAGAAGGAAAAATAAAAAAATGCAAATCTACCCATAAAAAACCCAAAATGCTTGTCATAGGTCTCAGAAGCAAACCCAGCATCATAAACCAGATACTGAACTCTTTGACTGACCCATCAAAGAGCAGTATCAAGGTTTCAGCACTATTTAATCTCATCATAGACCAGGCATAAACTCAATTACCCCTAAACCTGCAATAGAACAGCAAAAAGGCACTAACAATGTGCTAGTTCAACAGAAAAACAGTAAGGCTCCACACATGTGCCAGTATAGCAAAACAAGTACACAAGGGCACTAACGTTAATTTGTTTTTATTGATTATTTGAACTTGTTAAGAGGTCCTTCCATTCCCTATTTTCATCAGAACCCTTTAATTAGTGAAAAATAATTTTGAAGTAGTCGGCTAGTCAATACATTAATGATTAGAATTGCACAGCGAAAATGATACGAACCATCTGCCTAGGCTATATTAACTGAAATGATAATGGTACAATTTCAATGGAAAATATCATATTTGTGCTCTTTTATGGAACGGAGCTAAATTTAATAGAAATTTGGTTTAAATTGAGGACGATTGAGGCTTAATTAAAGCATTAACTTCAAATATTAGAATAATACTCTTGATTATGGGTCAATTGTATTACTTAACTCCGTGGACTTTGTTGTTCTTAGTATTTACATATTTGGAAGTAACATTTGCCCACCATATTTAACTCTTGAGTCTTGATTATGGGATCTTTTTAGTTTTCTCGCTGTTTATATATTTGATTTTTATTTCTCATGTATTCATTGAGTTATTGTGTGCGCTTCAAGATTATGATATAAATGAGCTAAGAAAGGAAGCATTGACACGATGGCTGAAGCCGGCTGAAGTTCTCTTCATCTTGCAAAATTATGAGAGATATCAAGTCACTTCTGAGCCTCCTCAAAAACCACCAAGTATCTTTTTCAAACCTTTTCTTTATGTATTTTTCCTTCGTGTAAAGCTCAATTACTGTATGCTGCTTCATGAAAACTGTTTTCGATACTCATGCAAGAATTGGAAATTCTATCCACAGTAGTCTCCATTATCTATTGCAAAAGATGCCCAACCAGACCTCCTTTTTCATGTTTTTTTATCTACATAATGAGAACATAGTGGTAATTCATGTGTATTTAGGCGTACCTGTGGTGTTTACCATGTGCTGCTAGGGTGTATCTGATTTTATTATGGCAGTCTTACTAATGATAAGTCTAGATATTTGGCAATAGATGCATTTAGGAATGATAACTTCATATTAATTATGTTGGTAAAAAAAGGTGGATCATTGTTCCTGTTCAACCGGAGGGTGCTTAGGTTTTTCCGCAAGGATGGCCATTCCTGGCGCAAAAAGAAAGACGGAAGAACTGTTGGTGAAGCTCATGAGCGGCTCAAGGTACTCTCTTATCTGGGAAAAAGTGCCATCTGGTATAGTATAAGAAATGGATTTGATAGACACATAACTTCGGGGCACATTAACACAATGTGTTCAACTGATTTGTGGTAGTGCTACGGGCACCAGTCACATTTTTTTGAGCAAAAAGCTGATCCTCTTTTGCCTTTTCTTAGCTATGGTGTCTATAACATTGTGAGTAAAGCTAAAGAGCTAAAGAGCAAATCGAGGTCAATTTGAGTTACCTTGAGGGCAAAGCTAAAGAGCATTAGTGAGGATTAGTTAGGTCTACATTTATTTGCCTCTTGAGTCTTGACTGATTATTTTATGGATTTGTTGAAGGTCGGTAATGTAGAGGCTTTAAATTGCTATTATGCGCATGGAGACCGCAATCCTTATTTCCAGAGAAGAAGCTTTTGGATGCTGAATCCGTAAGTATACCCTGCAAAAGATATTGCAATGATTATCACTAATAATACCTTGAGAAATGTATCATCGTTGTTTTTGTGCTTCAAACAATATGTCCTTTTTTTTCAGGGCCTATGAGCATATTGTACTTGTTCACTACTTAGAAGTTTCCGAGGTTTCTTTCTCTATATACTCCTATATTGTTTTTAGCCTTTTTCTTCTGTTAATATCTTATGATTCTTATCTGACTCTTCGAAGGAAATATCAGCGAATAGTCTCTATTCCTTGCTTCTGTTAATATGCTTCTTTTTTTTCTTTTGGCACTAGCATCCATCATTGACCTTGTTTTTATTTTTGCGGAGTTTTATTAATTGTGGGTGATTTTGGCAAATGCACTAGAACCCTAGATTTAGTTTCTTCAAGGAACTTAAAATGAAATTCTTCAATTGTACTTTAGGGGAGGTACATCTCATTACAAGCATCAAACTTCTCAGCTGAGACTTCAGCAGTCAACTCAAGCAAGAGCCAGTCGACCAGCAACTCAAATGCCAGCAATCCGAGTTATAACAGTACTTATGCTGAAGAAGTCAGCTCAGTGCAAAACCCTAACAAAAAGGATGATACACAGCCTGAGTTTGACAAAGCACTAAGACAGCTGGAAGTGCAGCTGAGCCTAGAAGATGTTGATGATTACATATACCTGGAAGAGAACTTGCCAGCAAGTGCCCCAATGAATGCCAACTTTCATAATTTTGCTGACGATTCAGTTGAAATACTAGGTACTTATATTCTTCTATTAGATATTGCAAAATGGATGTCTTTTCACTATCATCCCCCTGAATTTCAATGTTCTCACAGTTTGGTCCATCAGAAAAGGGGCCAAAAGGTATATATATCTTCTTCTTTTTTAAAATAGAAAAGGCTTATATCTTATCTACTAAATAAAAATTCACTTAAGATTGTTTTCTTTTGAAATAGAGAATTACATTTACAATAATAAGATGGCATATGAATTAAGGACTTATTTGCAAACAGTATGATTGAAATCTGAAGAGTCAAATTTGAAACTTGCTTCTAATACAATAAGGACAATAATTCCAAGAAACCAATCAGGAGAAACAGGACCAGCCAGACCACTGTGACACCATACCATGAAGGCATGAACTGAAAGTTTCTTTCAATAAATATCTTGAGAAATAAAGAAAAATCCAAATTTTAATTTGCACAAGTTATACTTAGGTGAAAATGCTGTGGACCAAAGCCTGGTACAAGGACTGCAGCTCGGACTTGAAACAAGAGGATCTCCTTCATGGAAAGACATGTTTGAGCGAACCTCTGTCCCTGCTGATATTCATATGGCCGCAACCTCGAATTCACTTGACGAGTCTTTGGTTTCCAACTCATCCCAATTTACCGAAGTAATGTCACAATATTTATTATGATTATTTCCATCATTCCTTGTGTAAGAAAGGGACATCCCTTGTTCTGTTTTTAATATGCGTGGACTTTGTATGGTACCAACAGCTGGATCGACCAATTATCACTTCTTTGTCATTGATTTTCTGGGCTTGTTTGTGTTCAATTGCACATTTGAGCATAATGTGAGGGTTAATTTTGGTATTTTAAATTATCTTGAGTGCCAGTTGGATTGATATAGTAATAATGATATATATATATAGAGATGGGCTATTGTGCTTTGCAAAGTAAAACCCCCGTTTACTTCGGGCCATATTTTGCATTTTGAAAATTCAAATAACCGATCCGAACCGTTCAACATGTTCTAAATATTGAAATGTGCTTGGAGACTAAATTTTACATTTTTTGGAATTTTTTTACTATTTATTAAGCCACTTTGAAAATCGCTGATCCACTGTGAACAGTAAAAAACAGTAAAATTTTCTGGACCACCGGATCAGCGATTTTCAAAGTGGCTTAATAAATAGTAAAAAAATTCCAAAAAATGTAAAATTTAGTCTCCAAGCACATTTCAATATTTAGAACATGTTGAACGGTTCGGATCGGTTGTTTGGATTTTCAAAATCCAAAATATGGCCCGAAGTAAACGGGGGGGTTTACTTTGCAAAGCACAATAGCCCATCTCTATATATATATATATATATAGATGTTGAATATTTTTTATGTAATTGTAAGGATTAATTCCATTTTAAATTGGCTAAACTGGTCCAATTGAGGATGCAAGTCCAGTGAGGCTGACTTGATGATTCGAACTTACATTTCAGTAGAGGTGGCAAATGGCAGGTCAGGTCAAACCGTGTTGTGAACATCAGGCCAGTCCTTTTTCAGATTTTGAGTTTACCTGATTTGCATTATTTTGAATTTTCAAAATTAATCAGCTCATTGTCTGTTCAAGGTTTTTGGTGATGGTCGTGACATTATGTGTTTGGCATTCCTTTGTGCCAGTTCAGAACTTTCCAGCTCTAGGTACAGGCACATAGGTTTACTTTGAGGACCTGGATGATTCTGGTTTCAGTCAGGTCAAGTTTTCATTAAGTTTGCTTTTCAAGGTCCTCAGTCATATTCAGGTTGTTTGACCTTTTCTCAAGTCTGAGTCTGGTTCCGATTTGCAAGATTCCTTTGAATCAGGTCAGATTTTGCAAGTTTGACCTTTTAAAATAAATTAAGTGTCGTAATGCACCTTTAATTGAACAGGCAAGTGTGCAGGGATGGCAAAGCACAAATACCGTGCCTCTTTCTTCTGACAGCCACCAAACAGATGAGGCCGAGCTTCGTCGCCGTTTGTCAGCCACCCGTCGGTTCCTTCTGGGGTCCGACTCGATTGATTCGCCATCCTATAACAGTGACAAAACCCTAACTGAAAACCAAGTCCTGCTCAGGAAATTCTCTAGCAACGAATGGATGCAGGACCTGACACTGAACATTGACGAGGGCAAAAGGGAAAATATCTCATATCCTTCTTGGTTTGACCACAGTCAGTTTATTGAACCGCACCACGGGGTGGAGATGGGCCTGACGCTGGCCCAGAGGCAACTATTTAGCATTCGCGAGATTTCTCCTGAATGGGCATATTCATCAAGTACAAAGGTATGTTAATGTAAATGGTCTACACTAGGAATGATACAATATTGATATGGTAGTGAACCAGCTTATTTGTCCCTGAACTACAAAAATTATTGATATAGGTGGTAATGGTTTGGTCAATTGATCGCTGTTATCACTTCATTATTGCTCTTCTTGGCTTTTCCTTGTGTAATTACAAAGTTCTGCGATCAAGCAATTTTTGGTTGAACTGCGGAGACTGACATTTGATAAAAGGCTTTTTGTGCACAATTGTGAGTTAAGTGAGGCTGAACTGGGTTAAATCTGCACATGATTGCACAGTTAAGAGCTTTTCAGACTCAAGTGTACAAGTGCATAACTGACACTGTGCTGAAATAGTCTGATATATGATATATGATACTATATACTGGACCAGTAAGTGGTGCTCCACTGGCTGTAATAACAACAATTGCTGAAACTATAAACATACAGCTAGGACCACCGCACCAGCTGCACTTGCTAATATCTGAAAACAAGCACATTCCAACATAGGTTCCCACAATTAGTAACTTTGGATATTCAAATAGAAAAATACAAATAAGGCAAAGAAAAAAGGAAAATTTAGAAGAAAACTCAAACCGTAGCATCTCTGCCGAAGTCTTTGGTCCCCCAAAGAAATGGCGGTCCTTTTTCTATGTTCCTGTTGTAGCAACTAGATTAATAGGTTGCATGCCATGCAGGTTATAATAATTGGATCCTTCTTGTGCAATCCATCTGACCAGCCTCTAGCTGTAATGTTTGGTGACATAGAAGTACCAGTAGACATAATTCAGGAAGGAGTTCTGTGCTGCTATACTCCTCCCAAACTTGGCCCTGGGAAGGTAAACCTCTGCATTACTTCCTGGAATCGAGAATCCTGCTCTGAAGTGAGGGATTTTGAAATACGGGAAAACCAAATGCCGTCTGCTAACCCTCAAATAGCACCACCAGTTGCAAACAATACTAAAACAAACGAAGAACTGTCACTTGTCTCTAGATTTGCACAACTGCTCTTTGGGAAAACAAATGCTGATGATAGTTTGTTTGGCGGGGTCGACTGGATTATAGAGGAATTGCTGAAGGAGAAATTACAGGGTTGGTTGGAACGAGAATGAGACGTGGATATGATGAGACAGGCTGTGCACTTACAAAGCAAGAGCAAGGTGTGATACATTGTGTGTCAGGATTAGGTTATGAGTGGGCCCTTTCTCCGATTCTTGGGGCGGGTGTTGGTATAAATTTTCGTGACTCGAAGGGCTGGACAGCTCTCCATTGGGCTGCTTATTTTGGGAGGTGACCTAAATTTTCCTTTTATTTGTATATACTTCTCACTCTATCCGTTTAACTTTGTTGTCAATAGCAAATTTAAATGTAGGTATTGGGGGTCAATGGAACTGCATATTTTTAAATTATTTTTATTTTGATAATTTGCATTGATTTTTCTATTATAACAAAGAAGATTTTGCTATATATGTCTATTTGAACACACCCTCCCCCCCCCCCCCCCCCACCCCCCCAATATTTATGTTAAAGTTTTCCTTTTGACTCCAGACTTATAAATAATTAGTATTAAATTAGTTTACTATACAATTCTCAATTAGTAAATGGTTGATCCCCATTTAAAATTTTTCTACTAAAATCCCTGTTTGTTGTATTAGATATTTGCAAAGAATAGACACATTGTGTAACTGATAATGACATTTTATCTTATGAAGATCTAGAGTTTCATAATGATAGCAACAACAGTAATACTTCTACCTTCTGTATATGCATTCCATATATTATTTCGGTATTGTTGTGAGATAAGCATAGCAAATTCCATGTAGACTCAGTTATTATAAACAAATGCCATAAGTTGTCATCTTCTCTCTTTTGCGTTAATACTTCAGAATTTAAAAACCCAAACAACAAACCAAAACCATTGATCTCATTCTTCTTTATGGGATATAAATTTATAACTATTTGAATCCATTTTACAGAAGATGAATGGTTGATAACATGAACTGAACAAGTTGACTGTAGTAGACAATTTTTAGTGCATTCAACTTGATCCTTTTGATCTTATAGCTAAGGAGCTCAAAATTTTCTAGATGCATAGCTTGTAAAGAAGAACAAGACCAACTATTCACATTTGTCAGCAGAATTTTGAATTTTGAATTATTAATGCTTAAAAGTGATTATGGTAATTTGGGGCATTAAAAGTTGTGATCGCAGAATCATCCTCTACAAGTAAATGCTACCTTGTAGAAAACTTATGGATTGCAAAAAATTATATTGGGGGTAGTGGTAGCAAGGACAATTCATTTTCAGTTAGTTTGAGTTGACCAGTGAAAGTTGCAGTGCCCGGTTTTGAATATACAGTCTACTGATGTCACAAGCGTGGCATAAAACCAGTCTTTATTTCAATGCTAACTGTAATTAAATCTCAAATAACACCATAGAAATCTAAGACAACAACATTGAAAAACAAAAACTAAAGTTTTTTTTTTTTTCATTTTTATAATTCAGGGAAAAAATGGTCGCAGCACTGCTCGCAAAAGGTGCCTCTGCAACCGTGGTAACAGATCCGACCCCACAAGACCCATTAGGAAAAACACCTGGTTTCCTTGCCTCATTGAAGGGACACACAGGTCTCGCGGCCTATCTGTCAGAGGTTGCTCTGACAACACACCTCTCATCTCTCACAGTAGAGGAGACTGAGATTTCAAAGGGGTCTGCTGAGCTGGAGGCGGAGCAGGCTGTGGAAAACATAGCACAAAAAACCATTGAATCACGTGGTGCCACCGAGGATGAATTATCACTGAAGGATTCTCTAGCAGCTGTCAGAAATGCCTCACAGGCAGCTGCACGGATCCAGGGTGCATTCCGTGGGTTCTCTTTTAGGTATGCTGCTTGAATTAATTGTACAAATTAAACCAGATCTATAAAAACTTATAAAATCAATATATTATTTTTTTTTTTTGGAAGGTTGGTTGGCGATTGCCTACAGACAATTTCATTGAAAAGAAAGAAAGCTTTACACAAATATTTCAAGCAATTAGAATGAAAACCAATGAGAAAAACTGAAAAGAAGCAAATTGTACATCATACAGATTATTTGGAAGTAAGAAAAGATTCAACAATTATCCATCCATTTGTGTGCTTCTAGCTCAGCATTCTTTCGAAAAAATTCTCCGATTTCTCTTCTTCCACAAGACCCAACAGCCAGCAACCCATATGGAGTCCCATTGTCAAATCAATTTATTCTTGATGTGCAGTTAGTCCAAAATGGAACGATTGAAGTATAAATCAAGCGCAACTGAGTTTCAATGACACCCAGTTTAATCCAATTTGGCCATTATGAACCCGCGTTGTGCTATTGTCCCTTGAATAGTTGAACTAATTATCAAGCGCAACTGAGTTACAATGACACCCAGTTTAATCCAATTTGGCCATTATGAACCCGCGTTGTGCAATTGTCCCTTGAAACAGTTAAACTAATTCTCAATTTCTTAGTTATTTGGCCTTTAGACAAATAAATCAAGAAAGGAAAAATTATAAATAAATAAATACAATAAAATGAAGAAAATGGAAAACAGGGCTGAATTAGATCAAACCAGTCTGTGGCCTAATGTTGTATCTTAAATTCAACAAGGTAAAATGAGATTTTAATTCACACTCTTTTTTACTCCAGAAAGAGACATCAAAGTCAATTTTAAGAGAAGTTGAAGAATATGGAATGACACAAGAAGACTTAAATGAGATCTCAAATGCATCAAAGATACACAGGCCCTATGGTCCGAAGCATGACCGAGATAAAGCTGCTCTCTCTATCCAAAAGAAATATCGGGGATGGAAAGGTCGTAAGAACTTTTTAACTGTTCGCCAACACATCGTCAAACTTCAGGTATTGATTCGTTTTAATTTCAGTTTTTGAAATACTGGATGCTGTTAAAATCTTCCAATCTGATGTGATATCTCTATACTGTGTCAACTTTATTGTGCTTTTTGCTGTACTATTATTGAGTATTTTGTAGGATCCAAGCCTTACTCTGTGGCTCAAAATTAGCATTTAAGTGTGTGCTGATATTGCTACAGTTAACAATACTATCAAACAGTCCCAACACACTAGTTTTCGGAAAAATTCTATGTGCCTTCGGATTAGTAAGCATATAGTCTAGCCTATCCGTTACATTCTGTACTACGTAGTGCCCCCTAGTACCAAAAGGTAAAAGTTAGTGTCAAATTATCATAGGCTCTTGTAAGAGGTCATCAAGCAAGAAGGAAGTACCAGGAGTTAATCTGGACAGTTAGCATGGTGGAGAAGGCAGTGCTTAGGTGGCGCCGAAAGGGAGTGGGTCTACGCGGATTTCGGCCCGACCCAATCAACTCACCCCAGGTGCCCGAAGCAGCAGTAGTGCTAGAAGAGGAAGAGGAGGATATTGCTGAAGTTTTTAGGAAGCAAAAGGTCGAAGCCCTTGAGGAAGCTGTGTCAAGGGTTCTTTCCATGGTCGACTCTCCAGATGCCAGACAGCAGTACCGGCGCATGATTGAAAGATACCGTGAAGCTAAGGTATATCATATATTTGTGATTTGAGCCCCTGAAAATTTTGGAATTGCATGCTGTTCATAGTTTTACTTTCCATCTTCAATTTTGGTGCCAATTAATGAGGTCTAGAATCACCCAAAGACATGCAAGAAGGTAGATCTGCTATAAAACTTCCTCTTAAAATAAATAGATAAACTGACTAGTAGTGATACTAAATTAGTGATGGATAACTGCTAGAATTTAATTTTTTTTTTTCCATTGTTTTTTTTTCTTTCTTCTTAATTTTTTTTTTCTTCTTTTGGATATATCACCCAACATTCAATGTATTTGCATCTACCGTCCAACCTGCTAATATTTCATGCATAGTAACTAATTATGGAATTGAAAACTGGTAGGCGGAGATGAGTAACGCAGAGGAAGCGACCTCGAGGGAAAGATGTGATTTTGAAATCACTGATCTTGATGCTTTTATGTATTAAGCTTCAAAATGTAAAATAATGGTCGAGTTAAGGTTGTACAGTCATAGATGTATCATGGTTAATATTTGCTCTACTAGTGCATTGCAATATGTAGTTGTTGCCTTGAACTCTTAATGCTTCAGCTTGTTAAAAGAGAAGTTACTGTACAATATATATATGATGGAATCCTAGTTTTCATATTTCGATAACCTAATTATAAGGATAGATATAAGTAATTATGTATGTTAAAACAAATTAAGGTTTAAGTATATAGAAACGGAGTTGTGATGTATTCTCTGGGTTTAGTGATCTGGTACTTGTTATTTCAAAATTCCAATTATGCTTCTATGCCCTAATCTTCTCTGGAATATTAATGGTAGGCGAGCATGAATAATAACGAATATCTTTTATTTTTTTCATCTCTCTGATTCATTTTTATAATTGGGTGCAACTGCGAAAATTCTCAAATTTCTAATGCGACGATATCATCGGCCATAATTAATTTCAAAAGATATATATAAAATATATGATAAGTAATAGAAATATATTGAAATGATAAGCATCCCTGGCAGAGAGATTTGCACGTATGCGTGAGAAATGTTGCTTATACCAACATTTTTCTTGATACGAAGCACTCACCGTCTTAATAACAAAAACTCAAGCGGGTATTATATAATAATTGAGGTACAACTTTGGACGATATTATTCTAGTTAAGCCTAGATTTAAGTATGGTTAATACTGGTATTATATCATAATCATAAATTATTTTGATCACGTGAATTGCAGAATTTCAAAAATATAAAATAAAAACAGCGTGTAAGAACAAGGACCATGTGCAATAAATGGAATCGAGTCGCCAGACTTAGATACGATTTTTTTCATTAATAGAAAAATAAATAAAAAAGAAATATCGAGAAAGGAGAACGTTTCTATGAAATCTTGTTTTTTAGAAAAATTGGGAAAAAAAATTTCGTCCACTAGACGGGATAAACATTACTGTCTATTCAATCCATAATCATGACTTCCATATCACTAATAAACTATAAGGAAAAAAATATTTGGACGGTACAAACTAAGACGCATGCTAAAAAAAAATCCTCGAGGAATAGACCATCCCGTCCAGAGCTCAGCGAGAAAAAAAATGAAAAGAATGATCTAGAGCGAGATAGAAGAGAAATGAAAAGCACGGGTTATAAAGAAGAATTTTCTTTCGTTACACTCGGGACCGACATTTTTATTAATATCCAAAGTTTAATACAAATTATTAATTATATCCAGATTTCCAAACTTTCGCTAAAAATACCCAAGCCGGCCAGAAAATGGCTGGCTTAGATACCAGAGTAAACCGGCCATTTTCTGGCCGGCTTACTCCATTTTTTTTTTTACTTTTTTTTATTTTAGAGAGAGACACTATGAAGATCAAAATATTGAAATTTGTGTTTAAATTATTTGTTATATTACTTCTTTTAATGTATAATTAACATATTTATAGAGAGAGACCATTTTCTGGCCAGCTTACTCCTTTTTTTTTTTTTAGAGAGACTATGAAGATCAAAATATTAAAACCTAACTCTGAAAATTTGAAATTTTTGTTTAAATTATTTGTTATATTACTTCTTTTGATGTATAATTAGCATATTTATACTAAAATACTCTAGATTACTTGAAATTATGTTGAATTACACTATATTACAATAAATTATGTTCAATTATACTAAATTACGTTAAATTACAATAACTTCGCTAATTATGCTGAAATACGGTAAAAAAAACACTAAACTACACAAAATTACGCTATAGTAGACTGATTTTGCTCATCTTTCATGAATCATAAAAAATAGTAAAAAAATTCCAAAAATAGTAAAAATTGGTAATCTACAAGTTCATTATGTAACTAATTTACTGAGCTACTTGGATTGAATGATAGAAATGAAAATCTTAATCGGAAACTTCAACTCAAGTTTTGAGGCTCTTCCCTTTGTTTTTTGGCGATTTTGAATTTCGAAATTTGGCATAACGGGAACGAACGCATGCGCATTTTCGCAAGCTTTCCGAAAAGTGGTCATTTGCTGAAATCGGACACTCGAGCGCCGTTTTATGACCGTTTGAAGTTTCATCGTCGTTTTTCGCTTTTTCAGTGAAGATATCGTCCATATTCATTTGTAATTTAGCGTAATTTACCGTATTTTAGCGTAATTTAATGTAATTTAGCGTAATTTAACATAATTTAGTGTTATTCAACATAATTTCAATTAATCTATCGTATTTTTGTATAAATATGTTAATTATACATTAAAAGAAGTAATATAACAAATAATTTAAACAAAAATTTCAATATTTTGATCTTCATAGTGTCTCTCTCTCTAAAATTAAAAAAAAAAAAATGGAGTAAGCCGGCCAGAAAATGGCCGGTTTACTCTGGTACCTAAGCCGGCCATTTTCTGGCCGGCTTGGATATTTTTAGCGAAAGTTTGAAAATCTGGGTATAATTAATAATTTGTATTAAACTTTGGATATTAATAAAAATGTCGGCACTCGGGATTCTATCCCGGCCAGAATTTTTATTTTATTTTCACGTGCATCTGAACAGAAAAATTTGTACCGTCAGAATTTGTTTTTGTTTAATTAATTAGTAATATGAAGGATTACGATTAAATGGACAGACATGTCTATTCTATTCGGTGGATGGAAATTTCTATCTAGTTTTTCTATGAAATGAGATTTCATAAAAAAGTTCCCTTTCTCGATATATATTTTTATTTTCCTATTAATATAAAAATACTCCAAATGGTCTATCAGTAACAACAAGACCATGTCCATCCAAACGAAGCAGTCAAACGGTACGTGGGGGCGGTGGGGCCAACACAGACGGGACAAGTATCCTCTCCATTACTGTAAAAAATTCCCTTCACTTTACGGTTTGAGATTAACTCTCAGCCACTTTGAGATTCGGGCTGACGGAGGGGTAGTATAATTGGGCTTTGAGATTCGTGCCAAGTTAAAAAAGAACGGTCCAGATCAAGTAATTGTAAAAGATTCCCTATTACGGTACCGGGAGGATCTGAATTCAACACAGACGCCCCCATGAGCTGCCACGGCACCGAACCGCAATTCGAGCGGCTCCAGTGTTGCGATAACTGGAGATTCTTCCGGCATGTGATCAATTATAATTGAGTCCAATAATAGGTTTTTTTTCCAAAATTAAAAGCCGCGAATTTTTCTCGTTGTGCTAGCGGTCAAAATGGAGAAGGAAGATGGATCTACAGAGAGGAGAAAGATGGAGATGGTGCGAGACACTTTGCAACAATTCATGGAGGAAAGAAAGCTTAACAGCGCAAATGGAAATAAAGAGTCTGAAATGGAGGAAGACCTTCTCCTTTCTAGATTGCTCTCTAAGGTATCATATTTCAATTTTTTTTGTATTTATACCCTATTTTTAATATAGTTTAAACTAGAATATTATGGATAGCGTGAAATTGATCTCCAGAAATAGTTTATATACTTGATCCCCATAACTGGCTCCGCCTCTGTCCTTACAGATTGATTGGGATTGATCTTCCAAAAAAGTCAGGTTACTCGAGGGAGGAAAACTTTTTACCACCTTCTTTCATAGCTCCGTTAGTGTTTAATTGCACAATTGAGGGTATATCGAAGCAAAATTGGTTTAAGTTGACACTAAATCATGCAAGAGTTGACAGTAAGTTTATACTTTGTTAAGTTCCTTTTGGTATTTGTTGTGTGGGGATGGGTATTAGGGAAGAAATTATGCTTCAATTACCCCCCCAACCTGCTCTATTATTTAGCATGATTGTTATTTGTTATATATTTTTTTTACCATGCAGTTGGATTCAGTGGAAACCACTTCTGAATTAATGACTCGGCACTAGCAATTCAAGTCAATAAACATGAAAAGTGCTCAGATCCTACCAGCAGTGAGAACAAAAAGGAAGAGGTAACAGATTTGAAGGAGATAGCAAAAGATCTAAAGATAATAAAGAGGCAAAATCGCATTACGCACAACCTCCTCTCAGCGCTGTTAGTAGTTACCATGATTTGGCAGTTCGGGGAGGTCTCTGTCATCCTTGCGGTGAGAGAAAAAATCACCAACCCAGTAAGATCTATAGGAGACATGATTAAAAATGCTTTGACAGGGAAAGGGAAGAGATCCTTGATTGAAAGCCCAGCATATCCTCCTCTACCCGAACCTAATGGAAGTTTTCCTTTGTTGATAACTAAATGACACAGAGACTGAAACTTGTTTTATGAATTTGGTCTTTCAAGCTGGCAATCATCTATTCTTCTTCTTGCTGTTTTTCAGAGGTTTCAGTGACAATTCCTTGACTGAAACAGTGAAATGAAGTCATGAAGAAAAGCCATCTGTCTTATTTGTAAATTTGGAAGTTTTTTTTCCTGTTACATGTTACATGTTTTCATATCTTTTGTCTCCAGTCTACCCTGACAAAGTTCTGGTATAAATGAGAATTCTTTGTAGGAGAAAATGCAACAGGATGACAACAGAACACTTCTATTTTAGCCAATTTTGGTTGTTTCTTGTATCAAGTAACCAGTTGTGTGTGCTCAAATAGTCAAATAGATTCATATGATAGTGACCTTGGTACGTCTAGAGCTTTCTTTTTTTTTTCCTTGATTATGTCAATATCTCTTTGTTTCGGTTCCTCAAATACATTGTGCGGTTGTTTTTAGTTTTTGTCTTGTTTGCCTTTCTTTAGCCTTGATTTTTGTTCTTCCCAATTTCTCAGTTCACTTAAAATTGACCGCAGGTTCAAAGACTGATAGTGTCAGGCAAGATCAAAGGTGTTTTTGTTAACAATTCAGTCTAAATGTAGCATTCACGCATCAATAATATCCGATACGGATTGTTTTATGTTCCGATACCATACACAAAAAGGGGCAATACCTTTTAAATTATACATTGAGTGATCCACTAGTGGGTATTGGGTACAACATGTAATATAATATTTTTACTAATTTAATGGCAATGAACTATACAAAATCATTTTTGAAAAAAACTGCAAAACAGCTTGCGTGACTTATCCACTTAATCATTTTTGCCGACACAACTACTAATTTGAAAACTACCAAATTTGCATTTATTTTGGTCCCTTTCTCTCAATAGTTTGTGGGACTTGCCCACTTGTTCTGTTTGAAAACTACCAAAATTGCATTTATTTTGGTCCCTTTCTCTCAATAGTTTGTGGGACTTGCCCATTTGTTCTGCATCACGACCGATAATCTGAAAACTACCAAATTTGCATTTTATTTAGGAACCCAATCAAATGGTTGAGATACCCACAATAAATCAACTCAATAATCTTAACTATAGTTTGAAATCAAATCAAGGAAAATTTCAAAAATTAAAAAAGGCTTGTTGATAGCCTGCATTGTTCAAATTGCTATTTGTTTGATACTTTCATGAAAGGCAGTCAAGTACATACTCAGATTTTAATATGAATGATAAAACATTCTGCATTTCTTATTTATACGTTATTGTGACCATTGTCAAGATTCTAAAGTTAATCATTGTCAATGAAGTCCAGCTCAAAGAAAATTTGGACAAGAAAAAAATGAATTGCTTTAGGAGTCCAACCAAAGTAATTGACCTAATTAAGAAAACACATATCAAGTAGAATAACCCGGAACAGTTGTAAATTGGGTCTAATCAATAGACTGAAAATTTCAAAATCCATAGACACAATGAATGGCCACAGGCAACAAGAACCAAGTTTTAACCAAATGCCTCTCATCAGTTCCAAGAGTTCTCACAACCATTTTTCCAAAGTAATACCCAAATTGCCCTTAATAAAAAGCATAAACAAGCACCTTCACCAAGGAGAAAAACGACCAAAGCATGAAGCAGATCTGTCTGAGGCTCTAATAAAAGCCAAACAGCAAACTAAAAAAAGAAACAGACCCCCAAATATCACACTGCCAGTGCCTTAGATGTAATATCATGATCAAGCATAATTGAGACGGAATATGTCATTCTGCACATAAAAGCTCCCCTGAGGCGTGGGCATCAGGTGAAACATCTGTTGACAGCACAGCAAAAAAGCGGTAGAAAAGAAGGTATTAATATAACTGAATTTATATTTTGCACAATTACATAAATAAAAGTTAAGAGGCAGTGTCAGGTTAATTTCTGATGTCCTGGAAAATATTTGGAATGCAGTACCAAATACCAAACAGAAACTGTACATACTACCAAGTTAGAACACAGAGAAATATGGAACCATCAATGGAATAGAGAAAAGCTCAAAATTTAATTATTTATGCAACAAATACTAATGGATATGAGAACCTTTACATTGATTAGCATTGCTTAAGAAACCACTCTCCTTATAACAGATGAAAAAAAATTAATGGAGACTGGAGAAGAGATTATTATTTATCCAGCATTTCTAAGTCAACATATAGAACACAAATTACTGAGTCACAAAAGAGAACCCCCGCATGCTCTTATATCTAGTATAAGAACTACTGATCTAAGCAGATATCTCTGTCTAACATTACCTCAATAATAGATTGCAAAAAATGAAGAAACATACGAAACCTTAGACCTCAAGAAAAAAATTAAAATTAATCTACTTGAGAAAAAAAACACAGAAACAAGAAAATCTAAATATATCCTGCAGAGAAACATGACAAAGGACAGATCTCTAAACACAAGCTAAAACTAGCTATCCTCATCTACAAAAAAGATGGCAAATGCACAAAACTCGAGAGATCTTTCTCAATAAAAGTCTAGGTCTCTTCTATCACGCATAAAAGATCAATTGATCACCTGTTACACCACACTGCGCGGGTAGGCATGATATTTCGTATATAACATATAAAATAACACCACAATTTAAATCTACCAAATATCTATAAACAAATCTGAAAGGAAACCTCCAGTACCTGACTGAACTTGAGGGCGTGCTCCTCGCCAGCGAGTCGAAGCTGGCCGCTAACAAAGACGAGCATCCCTCCCTGTGGGCCCGAGGGTTGGCAATCAACGGTGGAGACCGCGTGCAAGCACTGTTCGAATGGCAGCGATGTGAGCTTGGCAGCGATCGCCTGAGCCCCCTGGATCTTGCCGCCCTCGAACGTCAGCATCGATCCATCCTGGTATAGAGAGACTAGAGCGGCCCGGTTCGAATCGAAGGTGCGGTAGTAGTGATCGACGAAAGCCTTAGCAACGGCATCGGGATCCATAAAGCCCGGTTCGGTGGGGTTTTTTTTTCGAGATTTTCTTTAGGGTGTTTCTGCTTCAGCGTTGGTATCACGCGCTCTGGATTTGGATTGGTTTTAAAAGGGGGAAGGCGGCGAGGGGAGGCGGATGGAGAAAAAGAGAAATAGGGATGCGTTATTGAAATATCGAGTTTATGTAAATTTCCGTCGGGCCCCTAGAAAATCAAATATTTTATCTTCCTTGTTTAAGAATATGGAAATATATCCTATAAAATAAGAAAATACCCTAGGTAGCCTCTACCGAGGTTTAAAAAAAAAATTAGTAAGAAAATAATTCAAACTCCAAATTTGAGAGAGAAAGTGAGAAACCGAAACTTCATTTCTCCTTGAAATTTGAGCCGAAATTTTTATTGTTACCATAGAAAAAATTCAAATTAAATCGTTACCACTCTGTTGGGACCCTTATCAATTCTACCACCCTCGCTAACCCAGTTTGCTCACCAAATAGGCTGGTGCGCGGACTGGGTTGGCGCACCAACCTCTTCTGCCTATTAAGGCACCAACTCAGTATACTGTGCTCATTCCATTCGACCCAAGGCAGCAGGCAGCAGGCAGCAAAACATTCTCGCAAAGACCAAAGAGCAAGTTTTTTTCACTCTAGTCCTTTATATTTTTTTAATTATTTAATTACTTTTTTAATTTTTTGTAAATTTATTAAATGTTGGGTTTGTTCTGTAATTCAGGTAACTATGATTGGAATTGCTTGTTATTTTGGTGGTGAAGTATTACAAGGGCCCAATGGTGCTTATTACAGTACCCAACCCCAGAAAATGTTCAATATCGGCCCGAATTTAGATTTCAGCGGTATAGTTAGGGAAGTGTACCAGGAACTTGGTATTGACCCGAATTATTACGAACTGGTAATTTCTGCCAGGATTAATATTGGCCAAGGCAACCAAACATGGTTCCAACAGCTCCCTGTACTAGACGATAGCAGTTGGGGGTTGTATACCCAAATGACATTGAATTTGACAACACCTTTCAAGTTCCTAGAGTTATATGTGGTTGCCAACCCCAGACAGAACCCTAGACAAAACCGTAGACAGAACCCTAATCGGGGCATGGATCATTCAGTGACGGGTCCTACTCGGGCCGTAAATTTAGCGGGTACTAGTCGGTCCCCATCCACTGGGGCTGGTACTAGTCGGTCCCCAGACACAGGGGCTGGTCCTAGTCGGTCCCCATCCACTGGGGCTGGTCCTAGTCGGTCCCCAACCGTGGGGGTTGGTTCTAGTCGGGGCCGATCTCGGGTTCCATCCTCCAGCTCTAGCCGGAACCGATCTGAAACTCCATAACCGCGTTATTATACTGACAATACAGACGAAGATCCTGAAGAATGGGAGGTAGAGGAAAATTGGGATGCTAGTGACGACGGTGGGCAGACAATAGATCACAGTGATGAGGAAGACAATCGTCCCGTGCCGGGTTCCATCATCAGTATCGACGCCTGTTTCTTGTCAGGTAGATACAAGGGCAGGCTGTTGATTGTCACCGGATATGATGCGGAGAACCAGTTAATCCCACTAGCATTTGGATTAGTAGAGAGCGAAGAGTTTGAGAATTGGGGGTGGTTTATGAAGTGGGTGCGGGATAATGTAATTGGTAGTTGTAGGTTCATGTGTGTGGTCTCTAACCGGCACAAGGGCATAAAAAAAGTGTTCATTCAAGATGATTTGGGTTGGTCAGAGGAGAACGGGCAGTGTGCCCACAGGTTCTGTTCTCAACACGTGTTTGAGAATTTTGGAAAACACACTCAGGATAAGGTTGCTTCTAAATTCTTCAAGATGATGGTTAAAAAGAAGAAGCAAAGAAGATTACAAGATGGCCTTGATGCAATCGGCAGGCGAAATCTTGATTGGCTGACATACTTGGATACATGTGGGAAGTATAATGAAAATGACGAGGAAGAACCAGCTAAGCCATGGAAGGTTTATCAAGCTATGGACGACGGGAGTCGTTGGGAAATAATGACCAGCAATGGTTCTGAATTGCTGAACAATGTCTTCAAAACTTCTCGCAGGTTTGTTATTCACAATTCCCATAGTTTACTATTAATGAAATATTTTAGGTTTTATTTTAACTGTAAATTGTAATTCTCGTAGGTTACCGGTTGCTGCAATTATTGAGGAGACGTTTTACAAGTGTGTCACATGGTTCGTTCAAAGAAGAGAGAAGGCCGTGCAATGCCAACAAGAGGGTCAACTTTTCTCCACTCGTACGCACTTGAAGCTGAACAAGCACATCCAGAAGACTAACAAAATGAGCGCGGTTTTCAATAGATCCGGGAAATTCATGGTGACATCACATGGTGAAAAAATCCCATTTGACATAGAGGCAGGCAAATGGGTGTACACGTTCCGAGACTGTAGGTACAAGGTCGTTGTGCAGAACGACCATGAGGTGGAATGCTCTTACCAAAAGCCTCAGCTCTCCGGAATACCATGTGTTCATGTGATGGCAGTGTGTCAAATAAGGTACGAATGTGTGTTAAAATTTCATAATCTTGGATGATGAAACTTACAAATGTGTGAAAAATATAGGAACTACGATCCAAATGTCTTCGTAAATTACTATTACAACATCCAAACGCTTATCGACACATGGAGTGGAGAATTCCACGTGTATGACAATCAAGGTGATTGGCCGCCGCACGAAGGGGATATCTTAACGCCAGAGCACCGGTTAGTGAAGTTGGGTCGGAGAAGACACAACAGGATCCCAATGTGGATGGACATACTGGAAGGAAGGACAAGGGGTCACGAGACCAACAGAGCTACCCTCGAAAGGAATGCGAGAAGAAGAAGGGATGCTAGGAACCGTACCCAATAATGTCATGGTTAGGGCTTTCTGTTTATGTATTAAGGTTAGGGTTTTCGGTTATGTATTATGGTACAAACTTTCTGTTTTGTATTAAGGTTAAGGCTTTCGGTAATGTTTTATGTATTGTGTGTTATGTTTTAAGATACTATGACTGCGGAATATGTATCGTTGTGTGTTATGTTTTATCTATGGTGTGTTCTTATGTTTTCATGTATTATGTATCGCGGGATATGAGATCTAAAATACGCAACATAAGAAGTAATATGAAATTAATATCTAAATACGCAACATAAAACTAATCGAAATAACGATCTAAAATAATATCTAAATACGCAACATAAAAATAATACTGAGTTGGTGCCTTAATAGGCAGAAGAGGTTGGTGCGCCAACCCAGTCCGCGCATCAGTCTATTTGGTGCGCAAACTGAGTTAGCGAGAGTGGTAGAATTGATAAGGACCCCAACAGAGTGGTAAAAATTTAATTTGAATTTTTTCTTATAGTAACAATAAAAATTTCGGAAATTTGAGTAGTCCAATTAGTGCAATTACCCAACGAACACAAAATGAGAAGAGTACATTTTAATGATTTGATATTGTGTTTTCACACCGACATTTTTACTATATCCAAAGTTTAATAGAAATTAATTAATATATCTAGATCCGCTGAAAAGTTATAAAAATAACCGTATCAGTCATTTTTTGGCCGATATTCAATTTAATTCAGCACCGGCCGGAAAATAGTCGGTATCCAAAAAAAAATTTTGCAACAGTACCGGCCATTTTCTGGCCAGTACTTAATTTTTTTTATTTTTTATTTTTTTTAAGGATGGGCATAACATAGTTGGCTAGAATAAAAAGTCGTAGGAAACTCGGATTGAAGTTTGCACTCTGTTTGGTTAAGATCAACAAATGCATTTGGTTGGATGCGTGTGTTACATTGGTTGATGTATCGGTGCATCATCAATGTTTTTGCAATGAAACATCGATGTTCTATTAACCGGGTAGTACTAAAAAAATATCGGTGCGTCGCTGATGTTTTTGCAATAAAACATCGATGCACTTCTGCCATTGTTAGGCCGTACATAAAGCATCGGTACTCAATTTTAGAACTGGTTATTGTCAAATTAAATTCACTAGCCGCATGCCAACAATAAACTTTAGTGTCATACGACACTGTCAAAATAAACATCGGTACTTCAATCCGAGTTTTCTACGACTTTTTCTTCTAGCCAACTATACTATGCCCATCCTTAAAAAAAAAAATTAAGTACCGGCCAGTCTGGCCGGTACTGTTGAAAAAAAAAAATCGTATCGGTCATTTTCCGACCAGTACTGATTTAAATTGAGTACCGGCCAGAAAATAGCCGATACGGTTATTTTTATAACTTTTCAGCAGATCTGAGTATATTAATTAATTTCTATTAAACTTTGGATATAAAAATGTCGGGTTTTCACACGGTGTTCATTAAACAATAGATGATAAACCTAGCTTAATTACTATTGATGAAAGAAAAGATTGTTACAATGCTAAAATAAAATATTGGTGTGTAGGGCAATTTATTTTTTCAAGTGTCGATCTGTGTTTCAGTTGAATATAACTTGTGGTTAATTTCTTTCTTTCAATAATTATATTTAATCTGTATATAATTAATTAATTAATTAATTTTAACACTGTTGTTTTTGACATATATTTAGCAAAAAATCAATCATGTGACCTATTTTTAACATGTGATAATTTTCTATATACTCTTCACAAGTTACATTAAACCAGTTAATTTTTAAAAAATATCATTGTCGTAATTTTGTTGATAATTGTGAGGAAGTGCAATTATTATCATTTGTGTTGACTTTTTTGCATTCATCAAACACATCTTAATAATTATAAGTATATAAGTAAAGAGAATTACTAAGTGTTAGATGGAACAAGTTAAGTATTTAAAAGAATGATATCTTGCTAAAATAAATAGTTTAGTTTTACATACCAATATAACATATATGTTACAAAAATAATTGTTAGATATTTTTAAAAATGACCACAAGGTGGACACTTGAAACACTTAAAAGGTGAAAAAAATATTATAGAATATTATCGCTAATATTGGGAAAATAAATCGCGCATATTTTAGCTTCTTTAATTGAAGTGTACAGATTTTAGAAACAAAAATGAATAGAGAGTTCTAGAAACAAAAAAGCAAAAAGTGATTGCTAGATCGTCGTTTTGTTTTTTCAGTTATAAAAATGCAGGCATGTACTTTATTTCATAATTTTTTTATGAAGAACCAGTTGATGATTTGCTCCTTTTTTTTTTTCTACGGTAGTGCTGAATGCGTGTCTAAATTTAGTTTTAAATTTTAATATGACAAAAAATTCATCAAGTAGTAGTAAAACATAATTAACCAAATGGGCTGAAATAATAGTATCTTGTTATCGTTTGAAGTTGCAACAATAAGAGGTGCAAATGGATTGGATAGTGGTAAAATCATATCCGTATCCGTATTTATTTTTCGGATACGGATACGGATCGGATATTAAACGGATACGGATATGAATCGGATATTAAACGAATATGGATACGGATCGAATATTAAACGGATACGAATACGAATACGGATATAATTCTGATACATAATTCTAATATTGTAATAAAAATAATTTATTATTCAACATATTATTTTTTCATTAAAAAATAAAAATAACATTAAATAAGGATATGATTCGAATATCTGATCGTTATAGTAAATAAAATAATTTTTCTCATGACAAACTCGTTACATCATTACATTACAAAAGTATTGTTTTTTTATCTTGATTATTCACATGTCTTGGTGTTTCATAATCACATTTGCCATTATTTTTATATATTTTTTGTTTCGAGTCGTTGATTTAATGTATAACAACATTCGTCTTCTAATTCTGATGTAACAACCATCTTTACAAAAATATAAAGTGCAACAACATTTTACTATATATGTATTTAAAATAATATTTGAAATAATATCTACAAAGGTTTTGATATTTTCGCCCAGGAATCATTAATTTAGTGAATATGGGAGAAATGAAGCCAAAGAAATCGGAGGGTCGCGACTCGCGAAAGATTAGAATAAAATAAAATTAATCGGTAGCGCTAAGCAATTATCCGCCGCCGAGTTCACCCACAGATCATCCGGATATCCGAAAATTGAAAAAAATACGGATACGCCGTATCCATTTCAAAAAATTGAAACCGTATTTGAAACCGTATCCGCATAACTTATATCCGTATCCGCAAATTATCCGTATCCGACTATCCAAATCTGCAAAATTTCAGATGCGGATCCGGATCCGGACGGATAATATCCGATCCGTTTGCACCCCTAGATTGAGGAATAATTCAATACGCTAGCTGTTGTACAAACAAAATTCATTAATTAATTTTGAATGTTCCATCAAAAATAATATAAGTAGGCATTGTTTGTTTTGTCTTCAAGAGCAGTACTAATTTTAGTTAGAAACTATTTACTAATTAACATGAATCATAGACACGTTATTTTATCTTATTATTTTATTTTATTTTAGCATAACCATCGGATCAAATGAATATGAATCGTTCAACAAGAATTTAAGTGTATTGAAACAATTTTCATAAGAATTACACCAAGTGGCTAATTTACGTAGCTATAGATGAGGAGGGATCAATTGAGAATTTTTATTTTACTAATTATGACAACCATGCATAAAAAATAAAGTTCGAATTTGAAATCTGACAATATAGACATGATTTATATTATTTGCCTATAAAAAGTGATGGGATTTGGTTTATATTTATCTACACTTCAAATACCTTAAATTATCCACGGTCTAAAATTAACGGTCCATGAAATTTGATTGTTAGATCTAATAACAAATCTATAATTTCTTATAAATTTATTTAAACTTTTTTTCGTGAATTAATTATTAAAATTGTCAAAATTATCATTGTCAAATAATTATTTTTCTAGATATATTATATGTAGAGTTTTATTGCTTTTATGTTTGAATGAGAGCTATAATAGTTAGAATAGCGAAAAAAAATAGTGATTTTCATATTAGTATAAAAATAGTGCTATCCGGATTAGTAAAAATGTGGATCTACATCTGCTTCTTTTTTAATTGAAAAACAAGACTCTACTTTTCTTCTATCCCGGCCATTCAAATTTTATCAACGGCTTAGATTATTTCAATCATGTCTTCCTTTTATTAATTGTAAATGTTACTCTTTTCTCCTCTCCTCTCACACGTAGTAGGATGACGAACTGCACACCATGGCGTTCCCAGTCGTACGCAGTTGTGGATAAATATAGCATGGATGAAGGATGATTATGTTAGTGATATACTGCACCGTTATGCATGCTCCGTTGGCATTGTCAACGTTCGCACCGCGCTCGTCCAGGGTCTTAAAGCTGTTCATGATAAGCTCTTGCTTGTATAACATTAGGAGAAAATGAAATAAGAAAGAAAAAATGTACCACAAAAAATGATTAACTGAACAAATTTAAAAAAAAAATCAAAACATTTCACTTACCTGCTTGAGGGTGATGATCATGTCACGATCAAAAGTGATCCAAAGTGGCTTGTCTTGAATCACGGCATAACAGAGTGTGTCGGGTTTCGAGCTGGCCGGATCATCATCACTGAAATATGTGACCACATAGTAGTCTCCATTTCGGCCACCAAGGGCATTGCGTCCAAACCCGATACCACAATTAGCAAGTCGCTTTCGGGTGCTCTTCCAGTTAGGGTCATATCGTCAGTACTCGTGAATCGGGTTGCCCGTGCCAAATGAAGATACAGAATCGAGCTGTCATCTTGTTATGCTGTCATTGATGGATCTGCTAAAGGCGTGGTTTTTTTAGTGAGTTTTGTTGTTTGATTTTGCACATTGTTACATGGATCCCTGCAAATTTATTAGGGAATTATGTCGAACACGTTGTGTGCATGGAATTGTCGAGTGAATGAACACAGAGAGACCCGACTTTGTACTTATTAAACTGAAAGCATCAAATTAAATTTAGTAAAATTAATCTTGCTGCAAATGGAGGAACAAAATATGCTAATAACTGATGGAGCAGTGATAGACCTTCAAGCACTCTGTTTTTTGGGTCGTGAACTACTAAGGTTGTTTCTCTAAATTCTCTTAGAAACAATTATTTCTTGAAATTTTTATTACTTTAGAAATCTGCTAGAGTTGAGCGAAATCACTAGATTTTTTTTTTTTTCTTTGAGAAGAGTGGCAACAGCCAAAAAATGCTGTCAATTGTCAAATCAGAGGCTTAATCAGGGATCTATAGATAGCCTACGCAGCAGTATGAGGTAAGCGCAGAAAATACATGGCTAGTATTTTTAGTCGGTCTATGATTTTAAGATTATGTTTTTCTGTACTTACCAAACTAGCATAAGGGCACTAGGTACAATCGACCCTTCGCTCCTCAAACCTCACTTTTACCTGCACCAGAGTAGCATAATGTTTATGGACAGATTTGTTACAATTCGTGCTTTGATTAAATCTAAAGGCTTTATTTATTACACATCGTGAGGCGTTGGAGAAAGAAGAGAGAAGAGTAGCGTTTGGAGAAGTGAGAAGAGTATCTAATCGGAGGGAAAAAGGATTGATTAATAGCGCTTGTGAGAGAAGAGAGTAGCGTTTTGGGAGACCAAATAAGTATTATAATACAATAAATGAAAGGAGAGATGATTGAAATAATCTAAACCATTGATATAATTTAAATGATTGTGATAGGAGAAAAGAAGAGTCATGCTTTTCTCAGCAGATATGAATCCTAAAAATATTGTTTGAATTGTATATTTGAAATAATGAGTAATTGCAAACGAGAAATAATAGTGTTAACAATGTGCTAGTTAAGTAGAAAGATAGACAAGTGGAGTCTCTTACGAATTATCACGATGTGGAGATTGCAAAAGTGATATTAACTTTGTCATTTTGGAACTGTATTGTCGGAAATCCGAAAAGAAAATATTTTTTTCTCTCTTCACACTTTTAAATAGTAGTTATTCCAGTATTTACAAGGAATAAAGAATGGCATCTATTATAGTTATTTTGAATAACAAAAAAATTATTTGAATGCACATTGTTATTCCGAATAGCTTCTAATCTAGAATAACATTTATCCTTGACACATCCAAATGTACCCTATGGTTTGCCTGCATCAATTATAGGCAAAGTTTTAAATAGCAAATATCGCGTCATTACGGAAAGACAAAAAACAGTTATAACTAGCTATATAGGGCTCATAGCGCTATAATTTTTAAGATCCGAAAAAACTATCACACACTTATAGCTAGCTATTTAGAACCCTAAATTTCTACGCTCCCAAAATTTTCTTCTGCAGTTGTCAGTTCATCTGATCTACAACAGAGGAATCATACTACAGAAATTTGTCAGAATCAAATAGCATCCCCTGGTGTAGGACATGCCGTGGGTTTGACGCTAGGTTGTATTGAGATTCTCTGTGTGATGTCAACCATACAAGCAAAGCTATTAGATACAGAATTCCGTTGAAATTTGTATAAAAAGGAATCTTCTAAAATTTTGAACAAAGTTATGGGCCTAGGGCATGTAGGGCGGTGGAGGATATCAAGATGCTCAAGATGTATAAAAATTCTCATGTTATTTGAAGGGACATTCTAAATTAAACAATGACATCTTTTTACTTCTATAGAAAAAAAAGAACACAAATCAAACATGATTTTCGCAGCTTGACTAGTTAAAGAATTATAAAATAGCACACATTCGTGTGGTACAATCACAAATTCACGACGATGATTTGCATCATCAGACCCTCACACAGTATTTGATCCGAGTTGTTTATTTGCATCATGAAACATCAGAGTCCAAATCAGCTGAAATCCTCGGTCAGATTTCAAGACCCAAAAATCCTCTCCCTGTCTCTATTTCTCTTCTCAAAGATTTGAAGAGAGAGAAAGAGGAGAGAGGATTTCTAGATCCTGAAATCCGACCGAGGATTTCAGCAGATCCCAATTCTAAAACATCACCAATAAGTCTAACGTAGAACAGAAAATTCCAATAATGCAGCTGATGGTCAAATAATGATAGTACAGACATGTTCAGCAACCGCAAAATCATATGTGATGGGATGTCACGAGTGTGAGAACTCAAAAAACTAATTCCTAAGAACCGTAAGAATAAAATCATGCAGTAACATGTGATGATAATGAATTATTCGGTTACATTACGAAAAGCTTTTTGAGTTTTCAATTTTTTTTATTTCATTTCCTATTGTTTTTATTGCGTATACGATATCTCTGTCCGTTACTATGGTTTCTTATTGAAACTGAAATCAAATTTTTGCTTACACATTTACAAATTCTATCATTACAAAATTTAAATTTGACAAATGTTTAATTTACAAATATAACAACATGCTGCATCAGTTTCTATTGAAGAATGTTTTGGAGAAAGACTTGATAAAATAGGGGACAGATATAACATAACCTTCTGGACTCAAGGGGATATGTCTGCCCCCGGTCACCTTAATTTTTTAAAAAATATTCATACAAGTCCCAAAGGGGCAGGACGGGTGAAAAGCACATTCAAGTGGTCATCCGTAGCAAATTCATGGCATGATGACATCTTAGCCATAATGATATTTCATGCCCATAATTGAACTTTACTGACAAAATTTGCGAGTTTATGGGTAAGTCCAAGTGCACATAACAAAGACCACATATAATACAAGAAAAATTGTAAAAAGAAAGTAAGATTTGAAGATAAGTTAAATTAGTACTTGGGGTTCATAGAGAGTAAGGGCTCTGCCACATAGAAATATCTGTTATTAGATTTCGAAGCTGATCAATTAATAGCTTGATATGCTTGTTTTTTACTTCTATTTCCTGCACACACAAAATAAACATAAACATTGATTAAAATGTATTCTAGTGTGTTCAATCACAGAAGTGACAAGTTCCTGCAAGCTATCAAGACAATTGAGATGTAAGTCTCGAATACAATTAGGCAATAGTGTCAGTAAGATGATAGGAAAGATTGTGTCTCTATTCAAACACCAAAAATTGATATCCAGAAATATACAAATCAAATAAAGTTTCTTATTTAGTAGAAATTTAAGGCAACTCTTGAGAATCTTCGAAGAACTACCTTTCTCAGAGAAGCTGCATGTGCTTCCAACCTATCTATGTCACTCAGATCTGACTTTGGTACTGGTATGTTTTCCTGTAACGATTTCAAATCTTGTCATTTTTAAACGTAATGCACACAAACACACATTATTATAATAATGCAAATAATAGTTCAATCAAATAGTTCACGAATAAAACAAGGTGCAGGAATATGCACCTAGGGGTGTTCAAACGGTCAGTTTGGTTGAAACCGAACTAAACTAACCAAACCAAACTTTTCTTCGGTTTTCAAAAATAGAACCGAACCGAACCGATTAAACTTATACACTTATTAAGAACCAAACCAAACAAACTGAAGTAAATTTCGGTTTGTTCGGTTCAAACCGAAGTAAACCTATTGGTGCCATTATTAACGAAAATTACACATGTTCATACACAAGTTGTTCAATTCCATACAAAATATGTAGATGTTCTAAAATATTTAAACTAAAATGAAAGAAAGGAAGCAATTGATTGAACCAAACAAAATATAAATCATACTTGAAGCAATATAATTCGGTCGATTCGGTTTAGTCGGTTTTGAAAAGTCTAAACCGAACCGATCCATTTAAACCGAAATTTTTCGGTTCGGTTGAAAAAACCAAACAAACTGAACCGTTTGAACACCCCTATATGCACCTCCGTAGTCACTACACCTTCCTATTGTTTTTTATTGTTATTATTAGCTTGTTCTGTGATTAATTACACAGGTGGAGTATAGAACAGCTGTGAACATAGGTTATGTTAACACAAATTCAGGTCAAATTGAGCATAATAGGCTTTATCTACGCGTTTGAGGGCATGTTTTCTAGCATACAAATCACATATTAACTCAGTCTGTCGATTTGGGTATTTTCTAATAAAAAGGACGAGGATGGTGCTAGAATAACTACCAAAGTGAGGAATAAAGCAAGAGCCGTCTCCCAAAGGATTACGCATGAAGAAAATGAATGTTGGATTTTCATCCAAACCTTGTTACTAGATTGATCTTGTAGACATAGTTCATCAAATAATAACCGATACCTGAGAGGAGATGGCGCATAGAGAGTTAATTGAGGCACGAAGAGAGGTAACGGCTGTCTTGTACCTATGCCTGGCCTGGTCTAGAGATCCTCCGGTACTTACCCCTCCGCTGCCCCCGGAGCCGAATTCCGCCGGATGGGTGGAGTCGGGCGCGTCGAATGTTTGCGGTGCAGGAGGAGGAGCTACGTGGTGGAGGGGAAGGTGGTGATTGGAGGTGTTTGATCCGACGGAGGCTGTGGAGGGAGGCCAGAGCGCGGCGTCGCAGAGCTCATCGCTCATGGAGGAGAGGATGTGGTACGCGGCGCTAATGGTTTCTTCGAGGTGGATCTGAGCTTCTCCGGCGAGCTCTTGCTTGGTTTTGGTCGCCATTTTCGTGCTTTGGAGGAAAAACCCTAGTGATCTATTAGAGGGAAGGCAATGGAGGTGGAGCGTCCGATTCGAATCCGGGCCAATCCGGAAGCGCACGCGGCCCATTTAATCACGGCCCGATTCGAATCGGACGGTCCGGATTTAAATTCAAAAATTGAGTTATTTTAGGAGATCCGAATTCGGCAATGAAAAGGGAGAGAAAGGAAGATGTGAACTTTCTTTTACACTTTAAATTTTGAAGAAATGAATAAAAGCATTTTCTCATTTAAGAGGCCGGGCCATATTAGATCAGAGAGACTTAGTTTGGGCTGGGCTAAATTGCTCGGTAATGACCATCCGGCCCATTATAATTGGGTACATCCTTGTCATTTGTAAAGCTTTTGAGGCAAGAGTGATGGCCCATAATATTGTTAAGTCGTCAAAACTTTTATTTATTTTATCCTTTTATCAGAGACTTAATCAAATAAAAATTATTTCTACAATGCAAGTACCTGCGGTCTTTCAACCAAAAGAAAAAAAAAAATTTCTACACTTTTCTTTGCCTTTCCTTCCTCTACCTCCTTCGTAGCAAAGTATAAAATAGAGCCGTACAAAGATGTGGCACCTCAAGACTCGTACAACGAGAAACTATTTATTATCATTTATCAATATAAAGGATGATTCGTATTTTAGATTCGTAAAATTCATCACAGATTGTCGGAAAATAAATGAGAATATCAGAGAAAAAATAAAAAAAGAGTGGGTGAAAGGAATTTTTTCTTTTTCAGCTTGAAGACAAGAACAATTATAATTTAAAACTACACAGATTTATGATTTAAATATTTGCAGATAGATGTTTAAATATTTAGGAGTAGCATTGTAAAATGTTATAAACAGAACTTTAAAAGTTTAAATATGAGTATTGTAAATTGAAGTTAGATAAAATTGGAAGGTTTTTTTCTGTTAAACTAGTTACGGGATGCGCTCTGGTATGATGGCTTGAAGGACCAAAATATTTCCCTTTTCTTTATTGTTGTGCCTTATTTGATGAGAAAATCGGTGAAAGATCATATTGTTATATGTAATTTTCTCCAAATCATTCTAATAATATACATTTCTACTAAATTCATCTAATCTGCTTCGAGTTATTAAATTTTTTCTTGTTATGCATGATCTTAATAATGTTTTTAACTTGTGTACATTCAGCTTCCTACAGTGTACATTTAGACGGTTTCCGGATTTCAAATGCAATGAATTAATTATGGAATATGAAATATAATCCGAACCACTAGAGTGTACTGAATTTCTCATTTAGTATTCACTTCAAAATTAAATGGTAAATTTTTTAATGATATTTTCATGTAATATGTAATGCTGATATAATTATTTTTGTAATAAAAAAGGCTTATTTCGATAACACCTTTTCCTAAGCAAGGATGGAAATATGTTTTCATTTCTAGCTAGTAAAGGAAAATTTGCTTGAAGTTCTAAAGCCAGAATTTGAAACAAATTTTTTATCTCTATCGCTGATGAAGAGGGTTCAAATATTTTCATTATCTGTGTCTCTACCATGTCTCCATATTTTAATCTTCTGATAACAAAAATTCTAAAATGTGTATGTCAAAATAAAACCAGTAGATGTAATTTATATTATTTAATCTACATGCATATGAAAAAGTATCAATTTCTAATTTTGGTTTAATATGAATCAATAAGTTGAAAAATCAACGTCTATAATTTATCCACATCGATGTATTTTTTGCAAGCTAGATGAAACTAAAATCAAAATGTTATGAACTTTTACGTTTGCATGAAAAAAAAGTAATATATATTATATCTAACAGTTTTATTTTAATATTTAAATTTAAATTCAAATTATTATAGTTTTAAATATAGGACAAAATAAATTACAAATAAATAAAAAACATTTAACTATCCTTATCTCTAGTATATATATCACTAGAAAGAAAAAAGAGTGAGGCTACGGTGTTATGCATAACACGGATGGGGTCCGTGCTACGGCTCAAAATTTAACTTTTCAAAATCCTAACGGTCGATCCGAACTGTTCAACATGATTATAAAAATGAATATGTACTTGCAAACCAAATTTTACATTTTTTCGAATTTTTTTTACTATTTTTTTAGATAGGCTGTTTTTGGATGGTCCAGAATGTTCAGATCAAGTGATTTTCAAAAAAATAGTAAAAAAATTCGAAAAAATGTAAAATTTGGTTTGCAATTACATATTCATTTTGTAATCATGTAGAACGGTTCAGATCAACTATTAAAATTTAAAAAAATCAAATTTTGAGCCACAGCACGGACCCCATCCGTGCTATGCATAGCACCGTAGCCTCACTCAAGAAAAAATATTTGTCATACCAAAAGGCCAAAACGTCGGAGACATCGAGGAAAGCAACTCAAAGAAATAAAATATCATATGTGACTTTGAAAGCTTTCAAGGCAAAGCATCTTTCTTCCAAAATTCCTCTCAATAATCAAAATATTACTTAAACGATGTAAGTTGCCTTGGCCATGTCCCTTGCACCAATCACCTCTTGCCTCCTTCCAAAAATCAAATAGCAACGGTCTATTGTCATTCTTCAACTACTCAATGCTAATTCTTTCCATCACTAATCTCCAATTAACAAAACCCTTCTCCTAAATCACCTAAAAAGATCGCACCTTTCTCAATAATCGGTGAGACCACACCACTGAAACACCAAATGGGGAAGCTGGGAGAGAGAACGGCCGAATTTCTCAACAACAGGTGGCTGGTTTTCGTCGCGGCCATGTGGTTGCAATCCGTGGCGAGCATCGGTTACCTGTTTGGGAGTATTTCTCCAGTGATCAAGGCCTCTCTTGGCTACAACCAAAGGCAGTTGGCACGAATCGGTGTTGCGAAAGACCTTGGAGACAGTGTTGGGTCCTTGGCTGGATTTCTGTGTGGAATCATACCCCTGTGGGCCGCACTTTTGATCGGTGCCGTGGCCAACTTTATAGGCTATGGTTGGTTGTAGGCTATGGTTGGGTTTGGCTTGTGGTTACCGGTCGGTCGCCGACTCTGTCTTTATGGCCGGTAAGAATTGTGGTCACTTTTTTTAACTTAGACATTGCATCAAACAGTTGTGTGTTCATTCCTATAAAGTTACTTGAGTTGATGAGTTAGCATACTTTTGGCATTGGTTTAGTAAAGTTGTTGATAATTCTCCTTTTGCTACATAATTAAGGTAGTTATTTTCTTCATTTTATGGAGTTTGGATATCATCAAACATGTGTGTGCACATGGGTGAAGTCGCAAATTTTTTAAATAGGGCATAGGTCCATACTAGATCTTGATATCAGTACAACGATAAAATGAAGAATAAAATTAAAATTATGGGGGTCACAATGGAACAATTCTTACTTATTTTTGGGCTTTAAATGTTGATTTTCTTAAGAAAATATTTGTATAACCCCAATATTATCACCTATACGTGCTTAAATTGAAAAAAAAAAAAAAAAAGAGGGACATTGAAACCATCTAACGCATATGGGTGTGCAGTTTTGATATTAGTACCGACAAATAAGCATTAGTATGGTATTGTGGTGGCAGTATGGATGGTCCAGAACTTAACTGATATTATGACATCAATATTAGTGGCTGAATTCTGATGTTCAATTAAGCCACCCGGCAAATCAGCAAAATTAATAACCTACCACTGGAGAACCCTGTAGTGCTCCTTGAATTGTCACGTAGTATAGTGCCACGAGAGATCGTGTTTTTTGGTTCAAGCACATCCACAAGCTTTACTGGATGGGTGCGACTTATTGCATTGCTTATTTCATAAAATGAGTATGAATTATGTGAACTTCTGAGGTGATTTGTGAAGATTTCACACCAATGAGTAGTTCTAACAACTTGGTAATAATTTCATTTGGTTTATGGCAATGGCTAGATATATCAAAGGCTATGTATATATAAGAAAGTTGGATTGCTACTGATAGTAGTTGGCTCAGGAATCTTTTAATATAATTTTTAGTATTCATACTATTCATGTGCTCCAGATGATCTTTATTTCTATAAATTTATAACATCAAGAACCTTTTGATAATGATACGGCAGGACGTGCTGTTCAATTAGTTGGCATGCAGTCCTCATTTGAGGAAGGTATCATATAAGGAGACCTGTTATGGCGTATGATACCACATATAAATTATAATCTAATTAGATATTAAAAAGTATATCTTAATTAACTTAGTAGTACATTACAATATTTTTTTATGTAATTTTATCTAATTTATCGCTCACCTAATTAGTTTGCTCTTTTGCAGTTTAAGGGGATATAAATAATCTGGTCCCTGGATAATTAATAATTGCTTTTAAGTAATTAATATGTTATACTCAGAGGTGTTTTATTTTCTTTTAGTATTTATATTGTTCATGTGATCTAGATAATCTTTCTATAAATCGATACTTTGAAGAAAGTTTTGATGATGAAAAGGACAGGAGATGCTGTCAATAATTTGATATGCACTGCAACCCTTTTTGGGGAAGGTGTCATATATGAAGGACCTATTCTAGTTGTATGATGCAATATAATAAAGAGTAGCGTTCAAATGCCTTGTGTTTTTTATGCCTCATTTGTGCCTCGTATTCTTATCTTCGTTTTCAAAGTCCAAATAGTCGATCCAAACCACTCAACATGTTCTCCATATTAAAATATGCTTGGAGACCAAATTTTATATTTTTTGCAAAATTTTTACCACTTTTTAGATAGGTACAAAATCACTGTTTTACAGAAGATTCTGGACCATCCAAAAACAGTTATATTTTACCTATCTAAAAAAATAGTAATTTTTTTTTCAAAACTAATAAAACTTGGTCTATAAGCATATTTTAATATGGAGATCATGTTGAGTACTTCGGATCGGCTGTTTGGACTTTGAGACACGTATGAGGCACAAAATACATGAGGCATTTGGATCCTGCTCTATAATAAATTATTAATTTAATTTGACATTAAAAGGTATAATTTAATTTAACTTAGTTGGATGATCTAACCTGAATGTAATTTAATCTAATTTATGGATCCCCTTATTAGCTGCCTATTTTGCATGTTAAGGGATATACATAATCGATCCTTATATAATTAATAATTGCTATTAAGTAACTAATATGTTAGACTTTAAGGCTTCAACTTAATTGTAATATTTAGTTTGTCCCAAAATCTTAGTAAAAGAACTCTGACTTTGACTAGTCAGAAGCCGGTAGCCTGATATTGATTCATAATGCGCATTACCAAGATGAACTAGATTACTGAAAGTCATAAACCCTTTGGTAGATGCATGATAAGTACAGTATAAAATAAGTACAACACTAGACAGATATACCGCTATGCTCTAATTTCCATTGCTAGCCTTGTCTGGTAAATACAAAATCAACTTGTAACAAACATTGCTGTACCTTTTGATGGCTCCTCTACCAGTTATAATCATGCGATACCAGAATTCATACCAGTCTTGAGGGCAGAGGCGGATGTACTCATGATGAATGGGGGTCAATTGACCCCCATTCATTTTTAAGAAGTTTGTATTTTGACACAATTTTGATGTATAATTTAGAGTAAATGCTATGAATACTATAAAATTGACCCCCGTATTTTTATGAAAATTTTATAAGATTGACCCCCATACAAAACTTTTGAGATTTAACCCCCATAACTTGGAAGTCTGCCTCCGCTCCTTCTTGAGGAGATCAGTGCATTTACCTCCAACTAGTCACAGGTACAAGTAATGACTAATGTAGTCCCAAAATAAGCCATTAGCAGTGAACAACCCGTGTAGTGCTAAACCTGCCATTGGTCATGACAAATAGTAGTCAAATACCATTCCAAAATCGACCACCTGCTGTAACTAATTTTCTGATATCCCGTACAATCACAGATTGTGCATAGTAAATACTGCTCACCATAGCCACAAGATCAAAATATTTTCCTTTTCTAAATAACATTCTCATTGACCTCATTTCATTCCCTGTTCTTATGCAGATGTGCATTCTAATTATCGGTACAAATGGTGAGACGTTCTACAACACAGCTGCACTAGTCTCATGTGTACAGAACTTCCCCAAGAACCGTGGACCCATTGTTGGCATCCTTAAAGGGTTTGCGGGTCTGAGTGGCGCTATCTTAACTCAGATCTTCGCATGATACACACGCCCGATAAATCTGCCTTGCTTTTCATGGTTGCATCTGGTCCGTCAATGGTAGCGATTGCTCTCATGTTCTTGGTCCGACTCGTCAGAGGTCCCCGACAAGTTCGCAAATATGACCAGTCAAATTTTTTATACATCTACTCCATTTGCTTGATCCTCGCGGCATTACCTCATGAGTGTAATGATTGTTTAAGATCTGGTCGATTTAGACCACGGTTTAGTAATCTTTATAACAATAATTTTGTTTATCCTCCTCCTAACCCCTCTTGCTATCCCAATCATCACTACATTTAATATAGAAATTATATCACCAATGGAAGAGCCACTAATTAGCCCCACTTATACACCCCCTAGTGGGGAGAGCAGCAGCATGCAGAAACAAAAGCAGGTCGAAGAATGGGAAGATGAGGTCGAAAAGGAGAAGTTGCAGGAGGAGGCACATTTGCAACTGCTTCAGGCATCTGAAAGAAAGAAGATTATTGCGCAGTTGAAGGCAAAATTCACTTGTGCAGCGGCCAGAGGAGGGGTGAGAGTTAAGAAAAGGTCGGGCCCGCACAGGGGGGAGGATTTCACTCTGTTGCAGGCACTGGTAAAGGCAGATTTTTGGTTGATTTTTGTGACACTGCTGTTGGGTGCCGGATCAGGGCTGACAGTGATAGACAACCTTGGGCAGATGAGTCAGAGCTTAGGGTTTGATGATGCGAAGGATTCCGTGTCAATGATCAGCATCTGGAACTTTCTGGGGTGGGTTGCAGGTGGGTACTCCTCAGAGAATATTGTGAGGTATAAATGTTCTTTGAATTTAAATTTTGTTTGTTTTTATTATTGTATTAGGAGGGACACATGCTGTTATTGGACTAGAGTAGCATGGTATGGTTCCACACCATTCCATTAATTGTTCTCTTAAACCGACCTTCAAAAGTGCTTATATAAATGGAAAATAGAGTATGCCAGTATAAGTATTCAGTCAAGTAAATTACTTTATGATTGCATCTAATGATTTTGCAACTGTTTTTTTTAATAAAGAGAAAAAAAACATTTGTGTCTCGAACTGATCAAACTTCCATGTTAACATTCGAGTATATTCTTCAATGTTGTAAGTGCTAACTTCAAATTCAGCTAGGCAGATTAAGACTAGTTTGATCATCCATGTCAAAACATGTCTGTAATCTGTACTGCTGTCTGATTTTCCTATTTTGTAATAGAACTGCCACCAGCATTGTCTGGGTTTCTGGCCGTTTTTCTCATACCAAATTTTCATTGTACCACTTAGGGACCATGCATATCCACGCCCAATCGCAACAGCAGTGGCACAACTTCTACTTGCTTGGTCATTTCCTCTTTGCCAAAGCATGGCCTGGTACTATGTACATCGGCACGCTCCTTGTCGGGTTAGGCTACGGGGCCCACTGGGCTGTGATCCCAGCAACTGTGTCAGAACTCTTTGGCCTGAAATTTTTTGGCGCAATATACAATTTTAACCATAGCCAACCCAGCTGGCTCTATGATCTTCTCTGGTGTTATTACAAGTAGTCTGTATGATTATGAGGCGGAAAAACAAGCACATGGACGTCAGATAGAAAATTGGAATCATTTTTTTAGGGTGATGGGTTGAAGTGTGAGGGACCTACTTGCTTTTTTGCAAGCTCCATGGTCATGATGTCAGTATGTATCGTTGCAGCCGGTTTAAGCTTGGTGCTTGTGCATAGAACTAGGAGGGTATATTCATCCATTTATGGCCGTGGCCAGAGATGAGGAGGAATGCTTAGTAAAGCTTTGCCAATACAAACATAGACTGTGCATTAGTATGCAATAAATGATGTTCATTCTTTTATACTTAAAAGATTATATGTACGTCTCAAGATTATCTCTCTCTCGCTCTCTCTGTTTTTTTAAAAGTGTGGCAGACGCTGCCAAGGTGATTTCTCTCTCTCTCTCTCATCCCCATGGACGAGAGAGAGAGAGTTTGTTGTGATGGCATTTTTTAGACCATCAGTCTGTATTTGTGATTGTTAAGAGGTGTATGTTTTGTATAGGATGCAATACTTGTATAGTGAAATTTTTCTTGTTGATAAAATGTACAAAACTTTGATTGTTTTGGGATCAATCTGTATATATCAGAATGATCTAAATAAATTTTTTGATTGTTTTGAGATCTATTTGTATAAATCAGGTTGTGTTTATCTTTTTCATAAACTAATATAATACATGTCATCACAATTCTCTCATAATTGATTTGTTTAATTTTTGCATCGTTTCTTATGTATATGTGTTACAGATAAGTTACGTAGGTATGTCACTCTCTCAAGTGAAGATCACAACAAAACTTGCCAGAAAAATATGAAGAATTCACTAGCTCATACAGAGAATTATACTCTTTATCCTTTTATTTAGCATGTAAGTGCATTCTTGTTTCACCTTTTTGTTTGTTATTTCTTCAGATGTGCATATGATGTTGAGGAAAGAACAAGCACGCAGGCGCACACACAGACACAGGTATATAGATGGTAATTCTTAACATACAAAGTGTACTGCTTTTATTGATGATGTTTTTTGTTTTAATAAATAATAATAATTTTAGTCTTAGATGTAATAATTTGAACTAATGATAATGGTCGTGTAAAGGACCTTAAAGATCACCGAGGGTGGGACCCACATGTTAAAAGTTTACACATGGGGCATCTTCCGTAGTATTTAGGGTTAGGGCACTTTTTTGTGGGTGGTGGTTGTGATTTTGTATGTTTTTAATAATTTTATATATTTTTTTTATTTCCCTGTTGGAAGGATATTCATGTAATTTCAGTTTAACCACGGGGGTAATGGCAATGCAGTTAGTCATGTACATCGGTTAATCTAACCCAAGTGGGTAACCCACTCACCTATATTTCACATGCAACTTTAACCCAGGTTTAAGAGTCCCAAAAGGCTACATAGTACATACTCTTACCGTAGTTATGTGGGACCCACATTGATGATGTTTATTGGTTCCCGCATGTAATTAAATTTTGGTTTTCTTTTTGGAAATTACATTTTATAAATGCAAAATTAGCATTAATTGAAGACGTTAGCTTTTTTGGTGTTGCTACAGCTACACTACAGGTACTTGTTAATTTGTACTCGTTACTGTTTATGTGTACCGCTCCAGTCCTTTTGGTACTTTGCTTCTCTAATTGCATCACAAGTACTGTAAAAATGTTATTTTCAATTAACAACTTCTAATTTTTGAACTTCTAGAATTAATATATATGTATAAATGCTTCTCTAATCTCTTATATCAAAGATTGTAAAATGCATCCACCTAGCGATTTCACTAATTTCTATATGGTATGGATAAATTTACAAAAACAGGACCACTACTGGGTATGAATTTTATTTTACAGAGCTACATGTACTTATAATTCATTCAAAAATGAAAATGTATATATTTTAATTCATTTCGATATAAAGATGTTATTAAATCTATGTTATTTTTTGTATTTATATAGGTAGTGCCCGAGATGCATAATATATATATATATATATGGCCAAGAAAATTTACGACAAGGGTAATGTTTTTTGTTGCCAAGCTAGTACACCTTTTGAGAACTGCTACAGGTACTTGTTATCTACCCAACAAATACAAAAGATGTATTTTCATAATTGATGCATAAAATGTGCAATTACAAATTTATCCTTACTTCATAAGAATCTAACATTTTAGGTGCCCCCACTTGTTACCCCAGTGACAAGGATAGGTTGGAATTAATTCACGTAAAATTTAATGAATATTCCGTTATTAAGGAGGAATAAACAAATGCTATTGGCTAATATTTAATTGCAATAAAGTTCCAAATATTAATAAGTATTTAATAATGGCCTAATTTAACTTAAATGACAAGCCTACCCCTGGTTATGAAATTAACCCTAGTCAAGAATATAACCAAATAACAAAATATAAGGGCATGCTTAAAGTTAAGAAAAATTATTAATAAAGAATTTACAATACATTGTTGTGACCTACTCTTTTTCTACCCTTTTCCTCCACAAGCATTTTGGTATTTTGGAATATTAATTTTTTTGAGGGTCTGAGGGACTTTGACTCAGCTGAACAAAAATTTCCCCAATTTCAAAAATATTTGGGGATTTGTGCTTCGATCCGAAATTACTTCTTCCAGATCGATTTTCAACTAATGGGTACTCTCTTATTTACTTTAATTAGTTTCTGTTACTACTTTTTTTTTCAACCGACTTCCGTCTGGTTGCCGAGATCTAGGGTTTCTAGATTGGAAGCCCTAGGAGCTCGGAATTGGGAATTTTGACTCGTCGACCTTGTAGATCGGTTCGATTTGCCCTGATTGGCTTTCGTCTGTTGATTTCGAGTTGTGAGTTCCACTTTCTAGAGTTGCACTGTCATTTTGGGCAATTTGAGGTTTCGAAATAATTTTAAGCAGTGGATCTCTTTTTCTGGATTCGTTAGTTAAGTAGTTGAGATAGTTAGCTCTTATTATCTCCTCTATGTGATTTTTTTGCATTTTATGTCTCATTAGTACTTGATCTCTGCTTCAGCTCGCTATTATTATCCATCTCCTGTCCAAATTGGCTCCGATCTTTCAAAATTAGGCATTAAGCTGAATGAGTCTTGTTTACTGTAATTAGTATCGTAGCTTAAGTGACAAATCAAGCTATATTTCCTGCAGTTTCGTCCATTCTCCAGCATCAGTACAAATGCTTAGTAATGTAAGCTAATTCCATTTAGCATGTTGTTTGATATTAGATGCGTATTACTGATGCTCTAGATATGGTAAATTATGTTTCTCGGTTGTATTAATCTACAATTTGCACCACTGCTTAAATGACCGAAATTAGAAATCTTAGTGTTAAATGTACCTCTAAATTAATGCCTCGATGTTACTAGTGAAGTTGTAAGCTTTTTAAAAATTATAGTTGATACATGATATTCTTAAACTAAAAAATAAAAAAAAAACTATATTTGGCAATTTATACCAATCTCTGGAGGTTTGCAGACATTCTTAGTAGTGTTTTGTCACTCCATGAACACTGCACTTCTAGAACAATCCTGATGTGGAGTGTGTAAGGGGCATTCGGTTAAAAAGTTTCCGACAGTATTTAGCATAAGAAAACTTTAGTGTGTATCAATGCAATTTGATTCATAAGCACTGACATGCATGTCTTTGTCTTTTTCTCTGTTTTTTTTTCAGTTTAATCACGGCTGAAAATTTGCGGCAAACCAAAAGGAGATTCAGATTTAAATTTGAGAAATGGACGAAAATAATCGAGATGAAGCCCTTCGTGCAAAGGAAATTGCTGAGAGAAAACTCAACTCACGGGATTTAAAAGCTGCAAGAAAATTTGCATTGAAGGCCGAGAAGCTCTACCCTTCTCTTGACGGCATCCCCCAACTACTCTCGACCATAGAGGTTTACCAGGCATCAGAGAACCGATACGGTGGGGAGAGTGATTGGTATGGCGTGCTTGGCCTCACTGCTTTCTCTGATGAAGAGACTGTGAAGAAACATACCGAAAACTTGCCTTACAACTCCATCCCGATAAAAACAAATCAGTCGGAGCAGAAGGTGCATTTAAACTCATTTCTGAAGCTTTGTCTGTTCTATCAGACACCTCCAGTAAGTCGATTTACGACCAAAAGCGCAAGTCCTATGGCAGTAGTACTCCTACCATTAATAACGGGTTAGTTCTTCTTCCAGCACAAGGACCCGAAAGAGAGCTGCTAGCGGCTCGGGTTCGGGTGGTTCGGCGCACCGTACTGGTGTTGATACTTTCTGGACCTCATGCAACCGGTGTCGCATGCAATTGAATACTTGCGCATTTATTTGAATCATAATCTCCTGTGCCCTAATTGCCACAACGCTTTCATGGCCGTTGAAACTGGGTTCCCGTGTAATGGGTCAGGCTCCAATTCCAATTTCAGTTATTCTGGGACCACTCCAATTCCAGGAACTATGATTCATATGGAAATAATAACAGCTCCAATTCCAGTGCAAAATAATCAGCAGCCCAAGTCAACTTCCAGTCGTGGTAGGAGGAAGCATGAAGAAACTACATATGGGTTTAATTATGATTATAATTATATAACATAATAATACGAATAATTATAACTATAGTTATAGTTCGGGTGGGAGTGGAAACGTGTACACTCAGGAGAAACCTCCAAAGAAGCTGGGAAGGCCTCCAAAGAGGAGGCGGTATAGTTGTGGGGAAACAAGTAATGGGTCGGAGAGGCAGGTCCCGGATCCTGAAAGACCAAATGGGTTTTTTCCAAGCAGGAAATGATAACAGTAGCAACAGCAACAACAATTCTGGGGGTAATTACCCAATACTTATAACTTCTCATCACGTGTGCCTGCAGAAGGAATAACTTTCGGGATATATCTCAATTGACATCCGTGCGATGCTATGGAGAAAACAAGAAATCTGGTTGTGAAAAAACTTGAGGATGGCGAATTTCAAACTCAAATTTGAAAGAAAATGATGAAAGTACCCGTATGGAGGATGACACGAGCGATGGAAAAAACAATGGAGCTGTCGAGGTTACCCTACAGACCAAAGAAAAGTGGTGAAGGTGGTACGGCAACCTCTCTCAATTGACGTGCCTGATCCTGATTTTTATGATTTCGACAAAGATCGTACTGAGAAAGCTTTTGATGGGGACCAGGTGTGGGCCACATATGACAGTGAAGATGGTATTGCCCCGCTTGTATGCTATGGTGCAGAAAATTATAACAAAAAAGCCCTTCACCATTCGCATGAGCTTTTTGAACTCCAAATCAAACTTGGAGCTGGGACCCATTAACTGGGTTGGATCAGGTTTCACTAGAAACATGTGGTGATTTCCGGGTTGGGCGGTACCAAGTTACCGATACCGTGAATATTTTTCTCACAGGGTTAGGTTTGAAAAGGGCCCAAGGGGAATCATCAAAATAGTCCCTCGGAAAGGTGAGACTTGGGCTGTGTACAAAAATTGGTCTCCTGAATGGAATGAGCTAACGCCAGAAGATGCCATTTATAAATATGAAATCGTGGAGATTGTGACAGATTATGATGGCGACAAAGGTGTGGAGGTGGTGCCTATGGTTAAGGTCGCAGGTTTCAAGGCAGTTTTTCACCGACACATGGACCCAAATGAGGTCAGGAGGATTCCAAGGAGGAAATGTTTCGCTTCTCCCATGGTATCCCCTCGCGTCTTCTCACCGGAGAGGAAGCAGCTAATTCACCAAAGGGTTGCCATGAGTTGGATCCTGCGGCCACACCAGTAGATCTCTTGCAAATAATCATGATGATGTAGCAGTGGAGAGTGCAGAATTAGTGCAGAAGAGTTGCTCGGTAAAGTGTAACGGTTGACCTCTCATGGTTCTATCTACCGTGATTTTTATTTTTATTTTTATTTTTTATTTTATTTTATATTTTATATTGGATATGGAGATGGCTTTAGAGTAGAGAATTAGTGCTAGAGCCTAACTCTATTATGTATCTTAAAGTTAAGAACCCAATTTACTCTTTTACTTCTGGTTTTCTTATTTACTTTTAGAGTTCAATCTGTTTGGTGTAACTTTTTATGTGCCAATAGGGAACTAAATTTGTATTGTTGAAAAAATTGGGAGCCGGACTAAGTTGTGTATGGCTTCTCATGAGCTTCGTAACATGCAGTATTTGATTTTAGCTGTTTTAAAGAATGTCGCATGTAATTATTTAGTCTACTTATTTTTCTCATCCAGTTTGAGTACACTGCTTTAAACGTGTAAGAATACAACTTGAATCATATCTTTCCAGGAGAATCAAAGATTTTGCAAATTTGAAGTCTCGTTTACCTTGTTTTAACAAACACAACAAGGATCTGATATCATTCACTGTCGTACTGGTATTATTTTTTTTTTTTTTTTGTTTCCTTTCATTTTATTCATACAAGAAACATTTACAATAACAGAAGAGTCAAATGATATGATGTGCCTGTACCACTAAATATGTACCACATATAATTGAATGGTTATAAATTTATGATCTATCTATCAATAATAAGAACAGTTAGATATAATTGCGGTTTGGCAATTAAAAATCTTAGCATCTGACATGCATAGTACCATCCCTTAAATTGAGAAAACCTTAACTAATCATAATCGATAATAGAAGATTGGTCTGTTTTAGAAAACCATTAAGAGGTAAAGAAGCAGAAAAAGAAAATTATCAATTACAAGCTCTCAGCCTCAATAGCAAGCAAATATTTGATTGTCTTAATCCAAAAATGAAAAACACAGACAGTTAATCTGAGATCAACCACCAAATCCAACCATGAGAGCGACATAAATTTGGTTTATCATAAAGCTATAAAAGTGAGACTGTCTCATGTTCATGCACCATCGGCAAGTGTCCTCTTTGATGTGCTGATGTAAAGAACTGCATCCATTAAGACAACACATAACAAAGCAAGCGTTAGAAACCAAATCTACACTCTTCTAAAACGATAACAATCATTTAATATTTTGAAAAACAAAATATCTACGAAATCCTCCAAAATACAAAATGCCCTCAGTCTCAGTCTTCTTGAAAAAAGGAATACATCAAGGAATAATTAGGTGCATTTTGGTTACTGAAGGGCAAGTTTTTCACAGAATTCATTCTTTTAGGGCTAAATTTCATATTTCGATATGTTGCAAGGATAAATTTGAAGATTAAACTTGGACATCATCCAAGCCTGACTAGGTAATTACATTAATAGCAAACTAGACCATTGCCATTGTTCCTAGCGAACCGTAAATAGCATCAATGACATATTTTGCAACTATAACGCAGCCCGCATCAAGGATGGATAAAGCAGGAGTAACTAAATTGTGCCTAAACTTACCCACATCAAGCCAACCAAACCTAACATTTCAAGTCCATTTTTTTTAGAAAACTCCAGATTAACCTGGCTTTATTTAGTTATAATTTATGCTTGTGAGAAACTAGAAACTAGCTCGTAAACATGTGGGATGTAACCCTCCCACCCAACTGGGGAGGGGGGGGAGGGGGATTATTCACAAATAATGCTAAAAATTTGTTTGATCTTAATTGCAGAATTCAAAAGGACGTTTGCAGTTATTTGCAACTGTCAATAAAATAAGGAAATGTAATTTGTAACATAAAAAATGTACCGTTGTTTCCTCTGATAAAAGCATCTCCATATTTGTTTTTCAGCTGGCCGTTTACATACTCCTCTGTCTGCTCCATTGCTATGTTCATGTACCCA